>JARHVA010002906.1:2030000-2288407 GCA_037957365.1 Torreya grandis
ATTTAAAGATAATATAATGCTGATTAATTTTTTATCTACTCATAAATGATTTAAAATACATAAAATTTATGTTAAAATTTCATTCATAATGTAATAATTTAAGAAGTATATGTAGGGTATCCACAAGGTTTTGAGGTAAAAGGTAAAGAGTTTTGGCTCTATAAGTTGAATAAGGATATTTATAGGTTAATAAAATATGTTACATCCAATTTTCACTATGAAAAAGTTAATTTATTTTTAGTGATCAGTACCATAGAGCATAAATAATAATGTTTAGTTTTTGAATACGATCATCATTGTCTCATAACTGTTTATGCTCATTGAATTGTAAGTAACAAGTTCTCATTAAGTAAATTTGATGAATCCCTATTAGATAAAAAATTGGAATAATTGGGAGAGGATAAGTTTATTTAATATTCTTAGGATTCATATTATTCATTTTATTTACAATAATAGTCACATTATCACTCTTGGCACGTTTTGTGCATAGTTTAATATGTAAAGCTTATCCTTTGATGTTGTTGACTAAAATTGTGAGTGGTATAATGGAATGTGGGAGGAATTTTTCAAATTAGTATGATGATATATTTCATTATATATTATTATATTATTGTAATAAAATATTAATCTAATTTACCTAGAAAGATCCAAATATGGAAATATGAATCATGAACATAAATTAACCTTTTAGAAATAATGAAACATTGGATGGCGTAAGAATTAGATTATAAATTAAATTATATTAAGATGAAGATTATTTTTAAAGTACCTATAGGAAGTTAAATTCATAATATGGTTTTGACAAAATGACACAAGTTTTCCTTAAAAGACAAGTTAAGCTTCTATGTGGCATTTTAGGACTGTAATTAAAAAAAAAGTCAATATATTTTGGTAAAAGTAAGATAAATATATTTATGCTTGGCCATTATAATTTCACCATAGGATTTAGAAGAGTAAGTTTGGTTAGGGTTTAGAATTTTTTTTGGATTCATCAAGGGCACCATTTGGGGGCATAAGTGTAGTGGAGAGCCTCATGGTGACCCTAGGAAAGTGACATGTGCATGGTATAAAAATATGCAAGGGGGAAATTAGTGAAAAAGTTATCCAAATGACAACAAGATTATGCCCCATTATGAAATCAAGGTTTTTAATGTAATCATATGCTAGTTGGTATGATACCACAATCTAGACAACTGATTGAGGTAAGACCCAGGTAAGTTTTTCTCTTATCTACTAAAGAATCTTGTATGTTAAATTATATAGTGAATAACATATTTTTGGAGGATTTTGATATGAGATATATACGTGTATAAACATAACTTGTATGCATATAAAATCCCATATTTTATTTTATACAATTACATAATGATTATCTTCTTGGTGAATTAACCATTTTTATTTATGGTTAATTTCAAGTTGTTTAACAAAATGTCTCGATAAAGTTTAGAACATGAATTGGGTTGTGTTGATTTACCTCTCATTTTGTCAATCCATGTTATTATCATGGGTTGGGATACAATATTTATTTGTTAATTATTTAAAAATTAATATGATCAAGTTAATTTTATGATATTTTGTTATTTCCATTAGAGTTGGAATTCTACCTTGTTAATTATAGTCTTTGACATAACTATGTTTATGACTAAGAGGTTATTTTGATCCCAAGGCACTCATTCTTGACTATTATTTGAGTTAAAAGGTTATTAAAAGTGCATGGGTAATTTTTTATTTCATTATTATTATGTTTTCTGTTATCTTGATTGGTTTATGATCAAGATTGTATTCAAGGATATGCTAGTAATTTTACATAGATGGGTTGGTTGTCATATTAACTGTTAGTAATTTTAAATACTTTTGAATCAATATTTATCCCATTTGGGTATATGAAATGGACATATGAATTAATTGGGTTATTTTATGGATTTTATAATGTTTATCAATTGACTATATCATTCCTTGTATAATAATTAATTTGATGTGGTTTAGTCTAGAAAATAGCCCAGATCAACCCAGATAATAATCTTAAATAAATATTTAAAGCTAAATTTGACTAAAAATAAAGAGTGGGAACATTTTATTTCATCATAGGAGAAATAATAACAACAATAAAATTAATTATCCCAAGTTTGAATGAGTTTTAATGTCACCATTTATGGGAGGAAATTATAGAAGAAACAACATTTTACGGGTCAAGATAGCATCAAAAGAGACTTGGTTGTTTTAGAAAATATATAATAGTATCAAAACTTAAGTTGGTAATGGATTATCACTACCTTTATATTGCATGATAAATCCTTGTAGTATTCATCTTGGGTCATTTCCTATTTTTTATAAGTCATTTTTCTTAGTTATTTATGTTATTTTCCTATGCAAATCAGCTTTGAGCAACCTAGAAGTTGACATTTTAATAATATATATTTGAGTTATTTTTCAATAATAGTCTATATATTAATATTAACCTCAAAAGTATTGAAATCAATAACATGATTAACCCTCTCCCTTTTAGGCTTGATATTTGGATCCCATTTTTGGGAGGCTTCTATAGCAAAAATTCTCCTTGTTTGGCCTGTTGAGTGCAAAGGCACTTGGAATTCTTTTGATCTAACTAATCAAAGTTAGAAGTGAACTATTATTTTATTAATATTATGTTTTTGTTGGTAATAATATAATATTTGAGGAAGATTATAAATTTGAAGGAACCTCATAACTGAATATGGTGTTATGTGTGTATTTAATATATTTATTGGTCTAAAGATTTGTTGTTGTTGGGTTTCATGGTTGACTTAGCATTATATATCAAGAGTTAGTTTTAATAAATAATATTTTAATTGGGTTATTGTGTTACCATAATCATATTTTGGTGATGGAAATTTATTCAGTAGGTCTTGATTTGATGGGATGTGTTTTTTGTAATTCCTTCATCTTTATGAGGATATAATTAGTGTAAAAATAGTTGATTATTATTTGGTGTCTTAAATAGTCAGTAATTTATGTGTAAATTTCCACAATACTTTTGTTGGTTAGGCATTGATATGGTTATATGTTAGATATATACATTTATGAACAAGAAAGAAGGATCTCTTAGTGTGGTGAGATCTTTGGTTGGCTGCAACAAATGGGTACATTTAGGTTTTCATGTAGGATGAATCTCTTTGAGAAGTTTTTATTGTATGAAGGATTTAGTATATATTGTTTATATTAAAATACTTTTGGGTAAGTTATAAAATGAGTATGTTGTTATCTTAATTATTATCAATGTGTGTTATAATTCATTATATTTTAATGCAAATTGAAATATAAATATATATCTTATTTCATATCATTATGATTGATAGGCTACTGTATTGAGATAAATTGAGGTAACAAAGTTATTTTTAGAATAATAATATAATTCCTTGTGAATTCTCATGATCTTGGGAAATTATGTTGTCACAACCACAATTTTCTTAAACACCTAATCCAAAAAAAATAATGGAATGAATTTTACCCAAAGTTTAGTATGGAAACATGTAATGAGATCCATAATTTTATTACAACCAACATAGGAACTAGACTAAGTGCATAACCCATCAATGAATAATTTAGGATGTAATTTAACCACTCATAATTTATATATAAGTGGATTAGTGTGGTAATACCCACTCACCTCTATTCACATACTATGTTGTGGCCTTCCTAATAGAGTCATTATTAACTTATTCCCTTACCCAAGTACCTATATAGGATATAAGTTAGCCATTACCTCAAGGATAGTTTCAGCAACCAAAGGTATAGTACAATCATATTAAACAAAAGAATCATCATACTAAGTTTGGTTAAGTATAATTTACCAAATTATAAACAATAAATAGAGATCAATGGAAAAGGACTATTTCTAAAAGCAATGTAAATCATTTGAATTCCTTTTCATTATATAAGAAAATGACATATGATGTTTGACACAATAGCTACAAGAAGTATGCATCTTCGAGGGATGTTTGAAAAACCATGATTAAGTTATAAATAGGAACAACTTACCAATTAAAAATAGAATAAAAGTTAAATACAATCATTCCTAAAGATCTAAAATGTCTTATGTTAGATTTATATTTCCCCTTAACTTAGTCCATGATCTTAGTTCATACATTCATTATATTTCTTACTTAAATATCATATCTTTCTTAAGATTCAATTCAAAGATATATTATTATGATAATTATGTAATTTCACAACTTCTTTTATCATTTAAGGATAAGAATCTATTAATAGGATATTCAATGGTCTATTTTAAACATAGAGCATTTGTTCCCCAATCACAAAATGCTTAGCTAGGAAAATACATGTTACTTTTACAAATAATAAATAAAGTATATTGATGTTAATATAAACTCAGCATAATGTAAGATTAAATTAATATTAGTGACAATTAATTATAATGAATTTGTTTAGGAAACACCCATACAGTCCATGGCATGTAATAGTGCTTAATAATTAACATGAAAATATTACATTGTTGGAGATAAGTACATATGAAATTACTTAAGTAATTATTCCTAATGTAATATTTATCACAAATTTCATTAAGTTATTAAAAATTTTATACAAGAAATAAAATTAATTTCAATCCATTAATTTTACCAATTAAGTCGCAAGGATTTAATTTAACCAACTATGGGGTTATAATCCAAAATTTAATGAAGTAACAATACTTTTATTAGTAAATCCATGTGATAAATAAGATTCATAATCTATAGAGAAATAAAAAATTCACTGAAATATAACTTTAAACTTCACCCAATTATTTATGTATAATATATATCAAAAGTAAACATATCCAAAGAATATTGTCACCTAGCTTATGAAATCTTATGATTATAAAGAATCATACAAATAACTTTGACATATCAACATTATGCCCCATTCCCTTACCTTCTATTAAATAAAGAATAAACCATATTTAAGACACAATTTACATTTGATTTCAAACACTAGAATTTCATAATCAAATATCTAAGTATTTTCTTAATCATTGTACCAATGCTTTATAATTATAGTAAAAGACATGATTACAAAACAAATCAATATGATACAACATTCAATCCACTTCTCAACTAGTTATACCAAATAAGTGTTTACCTACTAGCTTAGGATAAAGAACTCATAGTTATATTCCTCTTTCAAAGTATTAAATTCATATCAATTTAGTAATGTTATTTTATTCAAATAATTAAAAGATATACTATAATTATTTCATGAATCAAATATACATATCGATGTTACATCACTTTTTATAATTACAACCATGGTGAATAACATGAAATTTAGCTATAATAATTACATGAAAATTTTAATTAATTTTCAAACCAATGCCATAACTCGAAGTAATAATAAAAAAATCCAATAATTACAAGCAATCCAATGAAGTTAATCCTACCTCGCTAGTCCCAATGAGCCCAATCATTAGTGGCCCTAGACCACCTAAACCATTACTTGAATATGGATTAGGACAGCATAAAACTGATGGAGAAAGGATTATGAAACAATTAATCTTGAAAAAAACCAAAAAATGACTAACAAAAATAAAATGAAACATGTAAACCAACCCACTGAGATCTATTAACTTGGTACTTGATTACCACTACAACTCTATTCCTAAGATTCTTAATTTAAGGGTCATATTATATTTCAAAATATAATATGGCTCATAAATATGTTTCATGGGAATCATCTTCATGTACTAATTTAATCAATGTTTAAGTTAAAATAAACCCCATAAAAATAAGATAACAAATTCAGCCAAATTAAATAAGACTTACATAAAGCTTCAAGTCACATTATTGACCAAAATTGACTTTAATAAACATAATAATAACTTAAAATTTAAATAATAATAATAATAATAATTTATTAGCTGTTACGGATGGCTCGTGTGCGCACGAGCCCTAAAATTTTGAAATTGGCTGCTATGAACCCAGTGGCCGGTATGCCTGTGGAAACCACTGAGGTTTTTTCTACTAGTAAAGGGATTGAAGACACTACAGCCCTGGATCTAGCCTATGTTCCTGGTTTAAGGAATGGACTTGGGGGGAGAACCTATGTGGATGTGGTGGCCTTTGAAGCAGATATACACGATGCTCTGCCTCATGCAACAGTTGGACCAACCCGTGTTTCACCTGTAAGTGCGTTAAAACCTATAAGGGTAACTCTAGACCCTGAATTAGCAGAAAATATCTTCCAGTCGGAAAAATGGTTTTCCTCTTGTGTTACTATTTTTCATTTCCATGGTTTCTATCCCTCTTTTGTAGATCTCCAGAATTGGATTGCCAAGAACTGGTTGCATATTAAAGACGGTCAAATCCAGCCTTGCACTAGAGGTTTTTTTATAGTTATATTTAAAAGCCCTGAATATAGATAGTCTATATTGTGTCACAATAATTTTTCTTGGTAGGGCAGATTTCCTCTTATGGCCAAACCTTGGCATAAGGATTTTAATCCTCTATCAGAATCCTTTAATAAGATCCCTATATGGGTGTGGCTCCCTTATCTTCCGATACACTTGTGGCAAGAGGCAGTTTTCAAAATCATTGGAAAAACTATAAGGGATTTCTTATATGAAGAAGATAGCACGAAAAGTCACCATTCGACTTGTGCACAATTTTTGGCTGACCTGGATGTTTCAAAGGGCCTTCCTAAGGTGATATGCATTGATTCCCCAAGGGGTACCTGGACACAAATCTTGGATTATGAGGGAATCCCTTTTTAGTGTAGGAAGTGTCACCAGACGGGACATATTGCTGCTCATTGTGTTGCTGGGAAAACCAATCCCAGACGTTCACCTTCTTGGTGGCCTAAGGATTTATCTAAACATAGTATGGACAAATAACCTCTAGAAGCAACAATAGAATCTGAGACTGAGAAAGAGGATATTTCACAATCTGAATCAGAAGATGAAGAGGAATCTTTGGAGAATCATTCTAATGAAGCCCCTGCAGAGGTTGTGGTTAGTGATACAGCTGAGCCAGAGGAGGAGATGGTAGTCTCTTCCCCTATTTTGGAGGATCTTTCTAAGAGCTAGATAATGTTTGACTCTCATAAGAAGTTTATGCCCACTAGAGTCCAAAGATCATTGTCTCTTGAGGCATGGGTTGCTGAGGCAGCTAAGGTAGAGGATGGATGGACAACAGTTAGGAGAAAGAAGTCTAAGCCTTTGGTCCCTCCTCTAGATATGAATCTTCGGTCATGCAAAAAGAAAAATCTTAATTTAAAAGATTCATCCAAAGTTCCCTTTTGCTGACTGGTTTATTAGGGGCTGTAAACCGGTCACTTTTTTTTGGTTGGCTGGTTACTGGTCTGGAAGGCTGGTTCCAGTTGGTTAACCTTCAGATCAGTGTCTTAACAGTTATTTTTCATGGTCATATTTGTTGGTTATAGGTCCCTGTAAAACCTGGTTTGGGTACTATTATGTAATCAGGTTCTTTTGTTAACTTGGTTGTGCTTTAAGGTTTTTCTTTCACCTTGTGTAGGGTTTCGGGGTCCCTTCAAAACCTATTTTTACCTTAATCTAAAAATAATAATAATAATGATGATGATGATGATAATAATAATAATAATAATAATAATAATAATAATAATAATAATAATTATTATTATTATTATTATTATTATTATTATTATTATTATTATTATTATTATTATTATTATCGATAGATTAATTACCCCAAAATAAGTCAATGCAATCATGAATGATAATAATTCCAATGAGCACTTTAAGAATTAATCTAATTGTTCAATGTGATTCCATAAACATGGGTCAACTAATCAAAACTTAAGTATTCATAAAAATTCAACCAAGTATTTAGACCAATAATATGAAAATAATAATATGTTATTCATAAAACCCTTACAATCATTGTGAACCCCGATGGTTCTTGTCCCCATATTAGCCACTATTCAAAATAAGTGACAGACTTTTTCCTTTATATTTTTATTTAACTTTATTTCCTTAACCTTGACTACACCAAGTTAAGGTTTAAAAAATAATATACCAAATGAACACCCTAGCTCATATTTAACATAGTTCAGCCATATGGCTTCCAAAATATAAGCATTAGCTTATAAAAAACAAAGGTGAGCCACAAATTAAACAAATAGTCATCATAAGTTGTAACAAATTTTTATAATGCACCACAAATAAAAAAATAAAAGGTAGCTGAGTTAATAAAAAACCATGTAGCCTCATAAATAAGGTTATAATGGATTTTTAACAACATGGTAAAATGTTTAACTTAACAATAAGTCATACTCATTCACTAAAGAAAACCCAACTACAAATTTATAAAATAAAAAAATCACTATCATATATAGTCCATTGAATCAAACCATATCCAAAATTTCTCTTCAATGGCTTTGAACAAAACATAACATGACTTACATGTTCATTTAAACCCAAACAAACCTTTAGAAATAATAGCAGTTTGCTATTTAAACGAAACTCATTCTTTAAAATAAAAATATGTAGTGACTAAATAGTCATAAATATATGTAATAACCAAAAAAACCAAATGTTGTAAATTCTTAACCAGGACATGTCTCAAGTCATTCATGGCTTTTATGCAAACAAACTCAAATAATAGAAAACCAACTCAATGGCCCTAATTAGGGTTTTACTCTAAATCAAATGACATAACAAACTAACACAATATTTTTGGCTAATGTCATAACACTTTACCATTCAACTACATTTCTATAAAACCAACACACAATTCCAAATGCATCACTTACTTGGTTGATGAAATTCAACCAAAATAGGTTTTCCTACTCTTTTAACCTCAAAACTCAAAATCATGTATGCATTCACACAAACCAGTCACATAATAATCACAAAAATAAACCCTAGATAACTCTTCATAACTCATTCATGACCATCAATATTTATGCATCCAACTATAGTTCCAATCCCCAAAAATCATCATGTATAACTTTCTCACATTCCCCTTGGCTACCATGCCCAAAATTTTGATAGAGTTTCCCCAAAGTTTAGAAACCTCTAACACTGAGTTCACAACAAAATTTAAAAACCAAATGAAGCATCTCGACCCTCCTTCATGGTAATTCAAACCATTTCCACTACCCCTAACAACAAACCAAACTAATTACCATGACCCCCATGTGGGTCAATCAGTCTAACCAAAATTCCCTTAAACCGACTATGGCTTAAGTAAATAAGAAAATCAAGGTTGTTTGAGTAGAGTTAAAACCTTGGTGCTTAAAATCAAAACAAGAATAGTTTAAGATTCCTTGAATATAATCTACAACCATATAAGGTTATTTTTAAAACATTAAGTCATAGATTTAAGATAGATTAAAATAAAATATGATGTCAAACATCAAACAAGAGATAAATACAAATAACAAAGATTTATAAAACTATATACATGATCATTTACATGACCAACTAGACTATCAAAGTCAACAAGTAAGGAATTCACATAAAAACACAACACTAGATTGACGGAAATGATAAAATAAATAATAATATAATATTCATCAAATATAAATGACTCAACAATGATGGTCCTACATATGATAACATCAAATAAAGAAATTTTTGTACAAACATAAAAACTAACTCAAATCAGATATTAATGAAATCAATCATAAAATTATAACACACATCAATAAATTAATAAAAATATAATGAATAAATCATTAATATTGAAAATTTCAACCTTACATTTAAATTCATTGTTTCATTTATACATTTATTTCTCCATGTTTCCCTATTGCTTGGGTCCAAACACAACCTAGCT
This sequence comes from Torreya grandis, assembly GCA_037957365.1. Classification (NCBI taxonomy): domain Eukaryota; kingdom Viridiplantae; phylum Streptophyta; class Pinopsida; order Cupressales; family Taxaceae; genus Torreya; species Torreya grandis. The sequence goes on from JARHVA010002906.1 coordinate 2,039,789, forward strand.
CATGTACTTGTCCTTAGAGTCAATAAATACACTATTAGCAACATCTATACACCTACATATAATAAATTCAATAATCTCATTTAAATAATGCATCTGACTAAATAACGAACCAATACACATTAAGAAATAATATCAAATGTTATAATGAAATTTAATCCATAATGGTCTTAATAATTATAGTGAAAATGTATCAATGTAGATTACTAAATTGTATTACCATAACATTAAAAAAAAAATGTCTCAAATAGTTCACAACTAAACTATATCAACACAAATGAATTAAATAAAAATCACTTAGGGTCATGACATCCTCCCCCACTTGGAAAAGAGTTGTCTTAATGATAAAAATAGCCAAAGATAATGCTCCCTAAAAAGACACACATCTTTCCATGTAGAACTTATTTCTAATAGAGGATCCCCTTAAACTAACAATTGGGAAATCTCATGATTCTTCAACTTAATGCTACAATGGTCTAGGATCTTCACTAGATCTAACTACATTTTTTCCTCTTTTGAAACCTATAGATGAGTCTAATCTAAAACATGAGATAGATCAGGAATATACTTTCTCAACAAAGCAACATAAAACACATCATGAATCTGAGACAAGGAAGGTGGAAAGGCTAGATATTAGGAAAAAAGACTAATTTTATCCAATTTTTCAAATGGTCCTATAAACTGAGGGGTTAGTTTGGAAGACTTTCCAAATTTAATTGAAATTTTCTATAGTTTAACACAAAAAAACCTTATCTAACACCTAAAATTCACATGGTGTCCTTTTCAGTCAACATAACTCTTTTGCGTATTTGAGGTAACTTTTAAATTCTACCTAATAGTTTCCATCTATTTATCATAATTTACAAAACATTAAGACCAACAAAAATCCTATTTTCTAAACATTCCTAGCCAAGTAGAGTTTTGCACTTGTGATCATATAAATCTTTGAAAGGAGACATTTAAATCACTAAATGATACATATTATTATAATCAAATTCAACTAAGTGTAAATAACCTTACCATTTATCTTGTTGATTCATAACATACATTCTTAGCATGTCTTCCATGACCTAATTTAATCTTTACATTTGACCATTTATTTCCATGTGATAAAAAAAACTAAAATTAACATTGTACCAAAAGTAGCAGTTAAAGTTTTCCAAAACATTGAAATAAAAACTTTATATCGATCATAAATAATAACTTTAGGCATACCATGCAACTATACTATCTATTTTACAAATTGTGAAAAAAACATAGATATATCATTAGTAAAATTTCTAGTAATGAAATGACCAATTTTTTTAGATTTATCTATTACAACCAAAATAATATCATGTTTGATTTTAGAGTATGTCAAACTAGTTACAAAATCAAAGGAAATCATAGTCTACTTACCTCATGGTACATCATGAGGGTATACAAATTCTCCTAGATAAAAATGTTCATATTTCACATGGTTATTTTAAAACTATTTGGAATGTATTATTATGTATAGTTACTTTATTTTGTATGATTAATTCATGAGTCATCCCCACATTATAGGATAATGATTAATAAAATGTAAGAGGAATTCGTATAAGTACTCATTATCAGTTAATGTTTGGGATGATGTATCTAGTAGAGAGTATGGGTCTGTGTGGATTAGACTCAGTGTTATTCATTACTATTATAAAAAAATTAGCCAAAGTAATGTTATTGTTGTTATTATGACTATTATATTTCATGGCCTATATGACTATTATAGGTGATATTGATTTTACAACACATAGGTTGGATATATGTACGCTCACACCCAGTGGGGAGATGTGTAGAGAATCACTCCTAGTGGGGTGATGAGGTTGGAGGAAATGCCTAGATTAGGATTATTTCCTCGGTAAAAAATTATTATAATAAAAAAATATTTGTATACTTAGACATATTTCAGAACTTATCACTAAATGAGCTAATAAACATTTAATACATCAATTTGGTATGCCCTTCAACAATGGTTGATGATAGTGCTATTTTATACATCAATGGATGATGGTAATGTTATTTTATTCAAAAATGGCTAATAATACTATAATTATGAAAATTATATTATTTTGTTATAAGTTAACATCATTATGTTAACTAGTGGGGTAGCAATGGCTACAATTTAAATAATCAGTCATTACACTTTAGGTAGAACTACAATAGTTGGATATATTATTTGATTATGAAAGTAAATTATTGTAGTTTCAAGATAAAATATTGTTTTTTAAATACTCCTAAATTACATTTTTATGCTTACATATAATGTTTTTACATAAATTTAAGAAATCGATGCTTAGTTAGTAAACATATTGGAAATAATGTGACCATTGTTTACAAAATGATTATTTGATGTATTGAGCAACATACACTTTTTTGAGGAGATTATTAGGTCAAGTAGACTTGAAGGATGAATGGTGAAACTATACCTAACAACATTTTGGCTTCTAAGATGATCTAATGTATATGTTTGATGTTTGTAGAAAGAAGAAGAATTGCTAAGTATGAGCATTTATAGAAAATGATTATAAAAATAAGTCAAGTCTTATAGGGAAAAACACAAGAATTTGGGTTGAAAAAACCATAGTAATATTATTAAGTAGGATACCAATTGGTTTCCATTTATAGGGAGTAAAATGGAAAGGATGCATTGAATAATTATAAATTCTAATTTCAAAAGTACTACCTAATCAATACTACAATTAGAAATTATTTGAAAAGTTTTTTATTTATCTTTCTAATCACTCATATGTTGAGCAAGCCATCAGGATTGTGTATTTATGAGTGGTGGAGGATGTTACATCCCATTTTACATGTGATAAAATTAGGGTATTTGTCAATGATTAGTACCATAGAACATAAATAATAATGTTTATTTTATGAAGATGGTCATCATTAGCTTGTAACCAATTATGCTCATTGAATTGTAAAGAACAAGTTCTCATTAAGTAAAGTTCATGAATCCTTATTTGATAACAACTTGGACTCACAAAGATATTTTAAGGTTCTTGAATATCCTTAGGATTGGTATTATATATTTTGTTTACTATAATAGTCACATTAACACCCTTGTTTCTTGTTATGCATAGTTTAGTACGTAAAGTTTAATATGTAATGGATGAGTAGATTTTTTCATGCATTAGTTTATTTCTCTTACTTCCTCTCCTCTTGTAAGTCTATTTTGGAACAATTTTAATGTTGAGTTAAGAAAAGATAATTAAGCTTAATCTTTAGTAATGGGATTTATTTGTCAATAATTCTAGGTTAAGTTGTAGATTTATAATAATTTTAATTTTGTGTCCTTTTTGGTCTCAGTTGTGTAATTATCTCAAGGAAACTTACTCATTAGAATAAATTTTATGTTAAAACTTCTCTGTATAGGATTTTTATAAGCATTTTCAAGTTCTAATTTATTCATCTAAACTTGAGTGCCTCCAAATTTGATGTTAATATTGGATTATATAAAGTTACCTTGAAGATCTCTTCTTCCTTTATATAGTATGTGTAACATTTGATGATTTGGTAAAATATGTAACTTATTTATCCTCATATAAAAATACTTGGATGAGGGGTGATTAAGCTAACAAGGCTATGTTGTGGTTTTTAAGTTATTGAAAATATTGTTGCATCAACCCTTCTGTTATCTATTTATTCTAGCTCTTTGAGTTATAAATGGCTATAGTTAGCAAAAAAAAAGTTGGTCTAGTTGAGTTTGATTTATTTGTTATCAGATTCAAGGTTTTAAAATTTGACCTAGTGTGCTCACTCAAAATTTAGTGGTGCATAGTGATTATGAAAATAATTTTTGAAGAAATAATTGAATATAATTAAAATTTAACCATCGTTAGTTGAAAATAATAGATTATGTAGAAGGGACCAGGAACCTTTTGAGGGTTTCATATATTCATGTACATACAAGGTGTTAGGTATTATCTTAGCCTTATTAGATGGACTGATGATACCAGGTGGGTCTATTTTATTTAGTCTATCCTTGTGGAAAAGGACATTTGTCTCCCCACTTATAGTGAAATAATTTCTTTTTAAGAGAAGCTTCACTTTCATAGTGGTGGCACCCAAGCAAGTGGGATGGTTATGAGTGATGATAACAATCATTAAGGAGAATTTTATTTTAGGGAAAGATGTATATTAAACCTCAGTGGGAGTACCTTTTCCTTGTTACTCATTCTCTTGATAGGATCATGATTTTACATTTTATAATTTGTATGCTAGTTTTCCTAATGCATGCTACAATACCTTCCAAGAACCCTTTATTTTATTTATTACTATTGAATATTAATAATTATTAAATCATACAATATCAAGGCACCTATACTATAAACCATTATTTTACATGTAATTGTGATTACTACAGCTAAGAAATGTGGTAAGGCATACCTAGAGAAGCTCATAGTGCCCAAGAGTATGAGTTTGGTAAACATGCATATAAATTTTCTGTGTTAGTTAAAATTTATTTAGGTTTACTCATGATTTGTAAAGATAGATAGATGATCTTATTATTGAATTGATGCATTTGAGTTGTAATGCAAACTAGGTATAAACATGTTTTTATTTAAATTATATGTTTTTCTATGTTTGTGTTTCCTCATTAATTGTGATGCTAAATCCTTGGATGAGGACCTTCATAAATGATGATATGATTATTTTAAAACTATTTGGAATGTATTATTATGTATAGTTACTTCATTTTGTATGATTAGTTCATGATTCATCCCCACATATAGGATAATGAGTAATGAAATCTAGGACTTCGTATAAGTACTCATTATTAGTTAATGTTTGGGATGATGTATCTAGTAGAGAGTATGGGTGTGTATGGATTAGACTCAGTGTTATTGATTACTATTATAAAAACATTAGCTAAAGAAATGGTATAGTTTTTATTATGACTATTATATTCCATGGTCTATATGACTATTATAGGTGATAGTGATTATATAACACATAGGTCTGATATCTGTATGATCACTTCTAGTGGGGAGATGTGCAGAGAATCACTCCTAGTGGGGAGATGCAGTTGGAGGAAATGCCAAGATTAGGACTATTTCCTTGGTAAAAAATTATTAGAATAAAAAATACTTGCATACATAGACATATTTGAGAACTTATCACTAAATGAGCTAATAAACATTTAATACATCAATTTGGTATGCCCTTCAACAATGGTTGATGATAGTGTTATTTTATTCATCAATGGAAGATGGTAATGTTATTTTATTCAAAAATGGTTAATAATACTATAATAATGAAAATTATATTATTTTGGTGTAAGTTAACATCGTTATGTTAACTAGTGGGGTAGCAATGGCTACAATTTAAATAATCAATCATTACACTATAGGTGGAACTATAATAGTTGGATATATTCTTTGCTTATGAAAGTACATTATTTTAGTTGAAGCTAAAATATTGTTTTTTTATACTCTTAAATTACATTTTTGTGCTCATATATAATGTTTTTAAATAAATTTAAGAAATTGATGCTTAGATAGTAAACATATTGGAAATAATGTGACCATTGTTTACAAAATGATTGTATGATGTATTGAGCAACATGTAATTTTTTGAGGAGATTATTAGGTCAAGTAGACTTGAAGGATGAATGGTGAAACTATACCTAACTACATTTCAGCTTCTAAGATGATATAATGTATATGTTTGATGCTTGTAGAAAGAAGAAGAATTGCTAAGTTTGAGCATTTATAAAAAATGATTATACAAATAAGTCAAGTCTTATAGGGAAAAAGGAAATAATTTGGGTTGAATAAACCTTAGTAATATTATTAATTAGGATACTTATTGGCTTCCATTTAGAGGGAGTCAAATGGAAAGGGTTCATCCAATAATTATAAATTCTAATTCCAAAAGTACTACCTAATCAATACTATAATTAAAAAATATTTAGAAAGTTTTTAATTTATCTTTATAATCACTCAAAATTTAGCCAAGCCATCAAGATTGTGTATTTATGAGTGGGGGAGGATGTTACATCCCATTTTACATGTGATAAAATTAGGGTATTTATCAATGATCAGTACCATAGAACATAAATAATAATGTTTAATTTATGAAGATGGTCATCATTGGCTTGTAACCAATTGTGCTCACTGAATTGTAAAGAACAAGTTGTCATTAAGTAAAGTTCATGAATCCCTATTCAATAAAAAAATTGAATTACAAGGAGATGTTAAGGTTCTTGAATATCCTTAGGATTGGTATTATTTATTTTATTTACTATAGCATTCACATTAACACCCTTGGTGTTTGTTATGCATAGTTTAATATGTAAACTTTATCTTTTGATGTAGTTGACAAGAATTTTAAGTGGTATAAATGAATGTGGGAATAATTTTTTAAATGTGTATAATGAGATATTTTCATTACATCTTATTAAATTATTTAAAAATATATTAATTTGATACACCTAGAAAGAGATAAATATGGTAATGTCAACCATGAACATAGATTAACCTTTTAGAAAGAAAGGAATGTTGCATGGCGTAAGAATTAGATTCTAAATTGACAAAAGGAAGTCTAATTCATAAAATGGTTATGATAAAATTACAAAAATTTTCCTTACAAGATAATTTAAGCTTCTACATGGCTTTCTAGTCTTGTAATTAAAATGAAAAGTCATTATATTTTTGTAAAAGTAAAATAAATATATTTATGTCTAGGCATTCTAAGTGCACCATAGTATTTGGATGAAAAAAATAGTTTAGGTTTTGACATGTATTTTTGGATCCATCAAGGTCACCATTTGGGGGTAGAAGAGTAATGGAGAGACTCATGGTGACCTTGGGAAAGTGACATGTGCATGGTAAAAAAATAAGAAAGTATGAAAGGGAGAAATTGGTGAATAAGTTATCCAAAGGACAACATGATTCTACCCCATTTTAAAATCAAGGTTTTTAATACACTCTTATACTGCTTGGTATGCTACCACATTCTAGACAACTAATTGAGGGTAGACCTAGGCATGTTTTTCTCTTTTCTACTAATGAATCTTGTATGTAAAATTATATCATGACTATCATGTTTTTGGAGGATTTTACTATGATATGTGGATTTGTATAATCATACTTGCATGCACATACAATCCCGTATTTTCTTCCATCCAAATGCATAAAGGTTATTTTTTGGATGAATTAATCATTGTTCCTCGTGGTTGATTTCCAACTATTTGACCAAATGTCTTGACAAATTTTATCACTCAAATTGGGTTGTGTTGATTTGACTCTCATTTTATCAAGACATGTGATTATCTTTGGATAGGTTAAACTCTTGATTTGGTATTTATTTTAATATTAAGTTGATCATGTTAATTTTAGGATCTTTTTTTATTTCCATTAGTGTTGGAATTCTACATTATTAATTATAGTCTTTAGCATAACTATGTTTTATGACTGAGAGGTTATTTTATTCCCAATGCACTCATTATTAACTACTATTTGAGTTAAAATTTTATTCAACATGCATGGGTATGTTTTTATTTTATTATTATCATGTTTTTTGTTGGCTCGATTAGTTTATGATCAAGAATGTATTTTGGTATATGATAATTTTTTTTACATAGCTAGGTTGGTAGAAAGATTGACTATTGTTAGTAATTTTAAATACTATTGAATTAAATTTTGGCCTTGTTGGGTATAAAAAAATACCATGTGAATTAATTGGATGTATTTTATGGCTCTTATGATGTTTTTCAATTGAATACAATTCCCTTTGTCTAGAAATTAATATTATATAGTTTAGGTTAGAAAGTCAGCCTATATCAAATTGAATAAAAATCTTAAATAAAGACTTAAACATAATTTTGACTAAAAATAAAGAGTGAGAACATCATATATGATTCTAAAAAATAAATTGATGTCTATATTAGACCCATGAGAACCCAAGCTAACCATGTTATTGAATCCCTAGTAGTACTTTGGGGTATTTAGCTGACAACATATTTGAAAATCTAGAAGATGGCCATTGAAGGAGGCTCACTCAACATAATTAATGCCCTCATAGGGAAATCCCAACTCTCACATACCATCAGTCATATTATTTTCTATGCCAAACACCTCTTTATTCCTTGAGATTTTACCATCTCTCACATTTTTTGTAAAGGGAACAAAGAGGTTGATACCTTGTCAAACTTGGGGGTTCTGAGCATGGACATGGCCACATGGACTAGACCCCACAACTTACCACTCCATATCCAACCCCTACTTTTTGATGATGAAAATATTCTAAAGACATAGGTTGGTAGTGGAGAAAAATGTGTGAACTCTAATCATGACATGTAAAGGTCCTAAATCCACTTGGTGTCATAAAAATGACACAAAGTTTGAACTTAATGATAGTGAACATCATTTCAAAAAAGCACATCCCAACATCAGGGGATTAAAAAAAATTATGTCTAGATACTCTAATAATGACCTGTAACATAGCTTAAAAAGTAATAAAAATGTCATGGGGGGAGATAGGGACCATTGCAAGCCAATTCAATGCACAAAAGTCTAGACTAAACACAAAGTATGGAGGAAGCTTTAGAGGTGTGGCCTTATATAATTCATGATTAATATTGAAGGACATGATGAGATCCTCATTAGAGACTTCACATCTAGATGGAAGTAGAGGTAGGTAACCTTTAGGGGGGCCATGATGGTTGTTTCTAAAAAAATTATGTAAGTGATTGGCATGAATTATGAAGGAATGAAGTCATTCAAGGATAAACAATGTAAGCAAGAACTGATGCAAGCCTTTTTCCAATCTAAACTAGTCTACCACATAGGTAAGAGGGCATTCCTTGAGTTGACCTTCAATGAATATGGACTAGAATATTCTTATAGGTAATATGTTATCTCACTCTTGAATGTAAATTCACACATATTTTATCACATCACTTTTACTTTTAAATCATTTTAAAGGCCATAGGATGAGCATGCCCTATTATTTGATCATGTCCCTTGAAGCAATAGTCTTAGGTTTTGAATAAAGACCCTCACTAAATGTTATCCATCAAGGGATTATATTTCTTTTCAAAAAATGGGCAATCCTTATGAGAAGTAAGTATATTCACTTGATGGAAATTAGAAGAGAGGAAACCCCTAAAAATGCCTCTCTATGTGGGGAAGAAAAAGTGATGCCTCTCTTTCAAACCACTTGACCCCATGGGATGGAGGGAAGAAGGAAAAGATAAAGGATCATGACCCTTATCCCCCTTAGAATATTCCTAGAAAGAAGGCCAATAGGATCCTCTAATTATAATGATATATTGAAAACCCTAACTTCTAGATTCATAAACTTAGGCTGGACAAAGTTTAGAGGATGAACAATGAAACTATAAAAATTATAGAAGGCATCAAGTAGAGGTTGTCAAGGCTTCATGAAAACCTACAAAGATTGGTTAGATATATTTTTAATTACATGGATCAATGGAACAGGATAACATAATAATTTATGACATAAGGGAGGGGATTGGGGATCAATAGATGATAGGTAAGGGAAATACTGTGGGTACCCCAAAAGGAAAGGAGGTAAGCACTAGCACCCTAGGGATTGAATAAATAAGAATGATAAAATTAGAGGTATGGTGTGATAGAGAAATAACTCAATAGGATGTTAGAGTCCTTAAAAAAAGGATTAAGTAATAGTGTGAAGAACCTAGCAAGTGGTAGCAGAGAGGAAAATCAATGATAGGAAATGTATTAGAGTATTGTGTCTAGTTAGTTAGTTTTATTTATAATTGTACTTAAATTTTGTAGAAGGACTATGCATTTTAGGCCATGTGGGATTGGTTTCATATTGTTTCATTTACTATATTATACTAAACTATGGTTTTTAGGTCCTTAGAAATCTTGAACTTAACATATCAAATAAAAAAAGAGTTGAAACATTTTATTTCATCATAAGATAAATAAAAACAAAATTTATATTAATTCTCCCAAGTCTGATTGGCTTTTGGTTGCACTATTTATGGGAGGAAATTATAGAAGAAACTACATTTCCTAGGTTGTAACTGGTTGCAAGATAACTTCAAAATAAACTTGGTTTTATAGTAGATATATAATCTTCTCAATAATAAATTTGGTAATATAATTTCACTATATTTATCTTGAATGAGATATATTTTTATTATTAGGTCATTTCTTATTCTTTTGTAAGTCATTTTTCTTAGTCATTTACAATTTTTTATGTGAAAATGAGCTCTGAGTAGACTAGAAGTTAATGATTTAAAAATATCTAAATCCCTAGTTATTTTTAATAATACTCTATACCTAAAGATTAACCTAAAAATTATTGAAATCAATAGTGGGATAAACAATCTCCCTTCAATCCTTGATATTCATATCCCATTTATGGGAGGCTTATACAACAAAACTACTCCATGCTTGGCTCGTTGAGTATAGAGTGACTTAGAATTAATTTTATCTAACTAATCAGAGTTATAAGTGAATTTTTATTTTATTACTATTATTTTTTAGTTGGTAATAATAGATTATTTAAGTAACATCATAATGAAATATGGTTCACTATGTTCCTTTAATATATTTCTTAGTCTAAGGATTTGTTGATGTTAGGTTTTTTGGTTGACTTAGCCTCATATATAGAGGAGGAAGTTCTAATAAATAATATTATCATTGATTTATTAGGTTACCTATTGCACATAGTCATTGATGTATGAAGGTTTGTCATTGATGTCAAAGGAAACATGTGCTTTTATGCATTAATGACAAAAGTGTTGAGCTAAATGGTCAAGGTGTTGAGACTTCATGGAGTTGTGTGTGTACCTTGAATTCTAAGAACAGCCAGATGAATGCCTTTCTGATTATTTTTTTGATATGTTTGATTACATAGGTTGTTTGTGACAACATTTTCATACATGAAAACATCTAAAGGAAACAATCACACTAGGCTACTCAGGTTTGTGCCTAGTCTTAGTGGACCATGTTTCATGTATTGTGGATGAGAGAAGCACAAGTTATGCAGGTGCAAAGTAGGGCTCCCAGGCATTTGAATAGTGTTTGAACACTTAGTTGTTTTTAAAACTTTACATTTAATTAAAAATAATTATTTCAAGAAAATGGTCTAGACCTTGTCAAAAAAAATGTTCACAATAAAGTTTTTGAAGGGTATGTGGACTCACTTAGTTTTTTTTGCTCTTTGGAATTATTTTGGAAAAAGTGCATTGGAATTATTTCAATAAAAATGGTTGTCTTTGTCAAACAAAATGTCTACAATAAAATTTATAAATTAAATGTGTCCCAAATAAAAGATTTCTTTTAGAAAGAGTGCTTTGGATAATTCTTTTGGGAATTTATTAAAGTATTTTTGAAGGGAATATTATTAGAAAAATTAGCCTAAACAAAGTTTTCAAAGGGTACATTTGCACAAGTTTTGAAGTGTATTTTTCCCAATCAAAAGCCTTGAAGGTCACAAATATTTTTAAGGTATTCCTATTGAGATGACTCTTTTGAGAAAATTATCCAAGTCTTTTCAAACAAAAGTACCAAAGCAAAAGTCTTGAAGGTCACCTTAAAGTTCTAAAGGGTACTTTGCCAAAACTCCAAAGGGCATGTGACCCAAAAAAGGCTTTGAATTATAAATTTACATAAGTTCTAAAAGATATGTGTCTTGAGAAAAAGTTTCAAATAGGTCACTTGTACAAGTCTTGAAGGACACTTTTGGAAGAAGGGCATTGATGGATTCTTTTAGAGAATTTGTTTAAGGTAGAAGGACTTGAAATTAAGGTCCCGTAGGATAATTTTGGATGGAGTGGAAACTTACAAAGTTTTTGAAATGATAGTTTAGGTGGATTATAAGACATTTGTAAAGCTTCTGAAGGATAAGTTGGTATTCAGTCAGAAAGATTATGTTGATGATCTTCAAAGAGATATAAGACCCGAAGGTTACTTTTATAGTTTATAAAGGGTCACTTAGATTGTTTTGGAAAGAATGTAGGGCATTTGGAATATTTTTAGGAGGACTATTCTAAATAAAATTATCCATAAGAAAAAGATCCAAAAGTTAAATTTAGATGGGTCAAGGACCATTACAAATTTTTAGAAGGATATTTTAGAAGAAGTATAAATCACTCACAATGTTATCAAAGGATAAGTGTGGAGTCTCATAGGTAATTTTCACAAGTGTTAAAGGATCAAAGTAGGATAAAGGCCAATTAAGTCCAAAGAGATCAAAGAAGTGAAATAAATCCATAGTCACCAAAGAAAGTGAGATGAGGTTAACATGCTAAATTTTAATGACCAACCCAAAGTAAATATCATGTATCTTTATGGATAGAATGGCATGTAGAGCTCAGATGGAAAGATTAATGGACATGTTTCAAAGTTAGAACAAAAACACATGAAGAATTTATGTAATGAGTTAGTTACAAGAATCTAGTGTGATGTTTGAAGTATATTAAAAAACAATCATTTTTTTAAAAAACAAAAAAGAAATGGTTATTCTAATCTTGCATATGTTGTAATTGAAGTGACATAGGTAGAATTCAAAGAAGACTTATAAAAAGGAAGAAAAATAGTCATTTTATTAGAATGAGAAGAGACAAGTGATGCATTCAAAATGTATAAATTAAAGAGACTCATCTAAGTTTTGATTTATGAGATGGTCAAATATGAGATCCATATATTGTGTCAAATAGAAAAATTGAGACATAGAAAAGGAGTTATGCAGAGTGTCAATTATGAATATTTAGACATAAATAAAAGGGAGAATAAAGGGAATTAGGTAGAGTGTTGAATAAAAGAATCCAGACATCAAAAAATAAATTACAAATAAGAATGCACATACAAGTATTGTATAGAGCATGAGCAATTATAAACCAAAACTGAAACAAGGAATAGACCTAGATTTTATTTTGAATCTATTTTTCATCATATGGAGTTGTAGCTCCACATAACTATTTGGTTGGTGCCATCAGTGAGGCTAAGTTGATGCTCAGTTAGGAGATTGGTGTTTCTTTAGGGTTGTATCCCTTACATATATGAGTAGTGAGGTCATTACGAGTTCGTACTTAGAACAAGCAATGGGTGTCTCCTTAGGATTGGTGTTCTAGAATGTAACCAGTGAGGTTTAATCAATGTGACAATTTTTTTTTAGGTTGGATTAGAATAGTATATTCTAGTAACATTCTCATAATGGTTTTTCCCTATAGTTTTCCACATATAAATCTAGTGTTATGGTCTTTACTTTTGTGCATGTGATATTTTTATTTTGTTATTTAAGTTTGCATATGTTTAAGATTCATCTTGAAAGTTTTAAGGAACTAGTTTTTGAGATCTATTGATTCAGCCCCCTTCTTAGTAGATAGGTGTGTTCAACAATTGGTATCAAATCCTAGGGTTCCTAGAGAGAATATTAATTAGCTCAAGTAGATCTTGGAATCTAAACACAAAATGGCCAGTCATGAACTTCATAAAATAAGGCACTTTTGTTTGATGGGTCTAACTATACCTTTTGGAGCATAAGGATGGAAACATATTTGACCTCCTTTGGGTTTGATGTCTGGATGTCTGTTGAGAATGGATGCACACCTCCTACTATTTTTGCTACTAATCAGACAATGAAGAAGTCATGTGAAAATAATACCAAAGCAAAGAAATATATTCTTTGTGGATTATCAAAAAATTAAATTGTCAAAGTCATGTACTACAAAGTGTAAAGGACATGTGGGTCAAATTAAAGATCATCTATGAAGGATATGATAGAATAAAACAAGCCAAGCTCCAAACTCATAAGGGATAGTTTGAGAGCCTCAAGATGAATGAGGATGAGAAGATTTTAGAATACCTCCTCAAGGTAGATGAGATTGTAAATGTAATCAGAAGACTTAGAGAGATAATGGAAGAATTAGTTATTGTCAAAAAGGTTTTAATATCTCTAACATCAAAGAATTATTCCAAAATATCTACCATTGAAAAAGCAAGAGATCTGAGCAAGCTCATAGTAGATGAAATACATGGAACCTTCACATCATATGAGATGAGGCTGGGAGATGTAGAGTCATCTAAGAGAGAAGCTACTTTCAAGGTTTTTAAGTAGGTAAAAGAAGAAGAAGCTCCTAATTCTAAATCTGAGGAGGTTGATGATGTAAAGGCCAATTTCATAGAAATATTGAAGGTCTTAGGTAAATACAAAGGCAAGTTGCCCTTAAAATGCTTTAATTGTGGAAAATTAGGTCACTTTGCTGCTAAATGTCCACACAGAAAGAAGGATGACTTTGATTCAGGTGAAAAAAATAAAAAAGAGAAATCCTATTACCCCAAGAAGAAGAAAATATTCTTTAAGAACAAAAAGGGGTTGTATTCAAAAGAAGATAATGACTCAGTGGATGACAACCGTATCTCAAGTGATGAGAATGATAGTTATTTTATGGCCAAACAAAATGAAGTCCTATACATGACATTTAAATCAACTTCTTTATGCCAAAATGAAGTGGATTTCGATGAAGATGGAGGAGAAGTAAATATTGAATGTGAACTGATTTTTGCTTTAAAATACATTGACAAGATTATAAAATAAAATTCTAAATGAAAGAAGATTAGTCAAAAGGAGTTTGATAAATTGACTAAAATAAATGAGGAAACACATCAGATGATAGTGAAATTGAAGACCCAAGTTGAGGCAAAGAGGATAGAGTATGTAGTCAAAATGACCTAAAAGTGAAGTCCTTAGAATGCCTGAAGATGGAAGAATAAATCATGGACCTAAGATAAAATCTCAAAAAGGCCAAAGAATAGATTGATAAAGGCCTAAAATTGAAAGGAAGATCTATCATACTAGATGAATTGATCAGCTCAAAAAATCCCTCCAATGAAAGATTAGGTCTTGGGTATGAGAAAGGAAAGAGTCCCATGTTGAGCACAACTGGAAATATATATGAAAAATTCAAGGTAGTAGTAGAGTTAAGAATCAAAAAAGAAAAAAAACTACATTCCCAAAGAGAAGTAGAAAATCAATGACTCTATTCCTATAAAGACCAAGGTTGCTACTACAAAAAGTAAAATAACAACAAGGAGCGTGAATAAAATAGAACTCAAGAGACCTATTTCATATTCTAAAAAGAGAATGATAAACAAGTACTCTTCATCATTTTATGGTTATTGTTATAATTGTAATCATTTTGGCCATAGAGCAATTGACTGTAAAATTCTACCTAAAAGAAGGATAAGCTTCTTAAGTAGAAATTCATTTGCACATCTATTAGATATAGATGTTTTATGCTACAACTATAATAATTTTGGGCATATAGAAAAGAATTGTATATTAAATCATGTTAAATCAAAATCTAATAATGTTAAAAAGGTTGAGACTCCTAACATAAATAGAGGCTCAAAAATCAATGACATAACAAAGGAAAGTACAATCAAGAAGCTAAAGGAGATGTAGGAAAAGAAGAATCAATTTATGATTTCTCAAACTATGTTACAAGCTAAAGAGAAAAATCTATGGGTCATATATATTGGATGCTCGAAACATATGACTGGTGACAAGAGCAAGTTCACCAATTTGAGCAGATGCAGAGAAGGGACTATCAATTTGGGAGACAATATTGTAGTCAAAATCAGAGGCAAAGGAACCTTGAATATTGATGCCAATCTCCCTACACATGACTTCCTTTATGTTAAAGGGCTAAAATATAATCTAATTAGTCTCAATTAGATGTGTGACAATGGCTATAAAGTCATATTTGATGCTAAAGGTTATGAACTAAGAAGGTCTTGAAAAACTATTGTATAAGGAAAAAGAACTGATAGTAACATATATATTTTAATTGAGGTAAATTGTACAAATTATCTCATGGGAAAGATTGATGAGATTTATTTATGGTACAAAAGGATGGGTCATGTTAACTTTGATAATTTAGTCAAAGTAAGTTATAACAAGTGTGTAGGACATATGCCTAAGATAACCAACTATAGACATAACTTGTAGATAATGTCAGCTCGGTATATAGATCAGGGTCTCATTCTAAACTAAAAAGTATGCAAGTAAAAAACCTCTATAGATAGTTCATACTGATCTTTGTGGACAAACCAAGATAAGAGGTTCTAAAGGAATGTATTATTTTATGTTTTTCATAGATGACTACACTAGAATGACATGGGTAACCTTATTCAATTACAAGTCTCATGCCTTTGAGAGATTCAAGATCTTTAGAGCCATCGATGAAAATTAAATTGGTAGAAAGATCAAGTGCCACAGATCTAACAAAGGTGGTGAATTCACTTCAAATAAATTCATAAACTACTATGAAAATCCTAGAATTAAGAGACACTACTCTACTTGAAGAACTCCATAGCAAAATGGATTTGTTAAGAGGAAGAATAAGAATGTCAAGGAGATGGATAGAATAATGTTGAAAGAAGCCAGCTTGTTAGATGGTTATTAAAGAGAATCAGTCCAAATAGTAGTATACATATTCACTAGAGTCTAATTGAGAGTAAATAGTGACAAGACTCTATATGAACTATGGTATGGAAATCCTACTTTAGTTAGGTATTTTAGAGTGTTTGGAAGTAAATGCTACATTTGAAGGAAGGACAAAAATCTAGGTAGTTGTGAGTTGAGATGTAATGAAGAAATATTCCTTGGTTATTCCACTCATAGAAAATCCTATGTCTACTAGAATACAAGACTGCATAAGCTAGTCGAGAGCATCCATGTTAAATTTGAAGAGATCCTCAAAGAAGAAACTAAACTTGTAAAGGAGATCAAAATTGAGGAACTAAAAGAAGAAGCTAAGGATGAAATATCAGATAATGAAGAAGAGATAAAGAGGACTAAAAAGGCACCCTCAAGGTTTGTTCAAAAGGATCATCCTAAGAAGTAGATCATTGGCAACATGAATGAAGGAGTCCAAATGAGGAGAAGGGTAGCAATGATAAAAGAACATGTAAGTTTTGATTTACTATCTAAAATTGAGCCCAAAATCTATGTTGAGGCTAGCAAAGATGAGAATTGGCAAAAGGCCATGGATGAGGAACTAAGTCAAATAGAAAATAATAAAGCTCGGTAGCTACTTCCAACACTCATAGATAATAATGTCATAAACACAAAATGGGTCTTTTAAAATAAGTTTAATGAAGATAGAGATATTGTGAAAAACAAAGATAAACTTGTTTGCAAAGGATATGCTCAAGTAGATGGAATAGACTTTGAGGAAACATTTTCCACAATGGTAAGATTGGAAGCCATCAAAAAAAATTTAGCATTCTCAGTCTTTAAGAAGTTTAAAGTCTATGAAATGGATGTTAAGTTAGCTTTCCTGAATGAAACCTTAGAAGAAAAAGTCTATATTGAACAACCCAAAGATTTTCAACTGACAAATGAAGAAGGCTATGTGTGAAAATTGAAGAAAGTACTATATGGTCTAAAATATGCACCTAAAGCATGGTATTTAGGGCTAGATCAATATTTTCAATAACAAGGATTCATCAAAGGATGTGTAGATAGTAACTTATATGTTAAGTCTAAAAATGAACATATGTTGATCATAGTTGTCTATGTTGATGACATCATTTTTGGTGGTAGTAATAATAATATGTGAAAGAGTTTTCAAATCAAATGCAAAAGGATTTTGAAATGTCCATGATGTGAGAACTTTCATTTTTTTGGTCTATAGGTTGCACAATCCAAAGAAGGGATATTCATATCCTAAACCAAGTATGTGAAAGAGATGCTCAAGAAATTTAGTATGGAGGACAATAGACCAATTAGAACTCCCATGATAACTAGATGTAAATTGAGCAAAGGTGATGAATCTCCTAAAGTGAATCATACAATGTATAGGTCTATGATTGGTAGTTTTTTATATCTCACTACATCAAGACTAGACATCATGTAGGTTGTATGCATTATTGCGAGATTTCAGGTTGCATCAAAAGAAACACATGTAAATGCATCAAAGAGAATCTTTAGATATATCAAAATCATAATAGACTATGGTTTGTGGTATATTTCAAGTGATTATTTCACTTTGATAGTATACACAAATGTTGATTAGGTAGGAAGCACAAATGATATAAGAAGTACTAGTGGTGGTGTATTCTTCCTGAGTAATAGACTTATTTCATGGCTAAGTAAAAAACAAGAGTTAATTACACTATCTATAGTAGAAGCAAAATATGTTGTAGTAGTGGCATCTTACACTCAAGTGTTATGGATGAAGTAATAACTAAAATATATTGAATTGGAATTCAAAGGACCAATTCCCATTCTATGTGACAATTCAAGTGCTATAAATATATCCAAGAATCTAGCGATGCACTCTAGAATAAATCACATATCAATCAAGTATCACTTTATGAGAGAGAAGGTTGGTTATCAAGAGGTCACAATGGAATATGTTCTAAAAAAAGATCAAATTAAAGACATATTAACTAAACCTTTGCCTAAGGATCAATTTTAATATCTAAGATAGTAGTTGGGAGTGGTAGCTCCTATACCACATCACTAGTTCCTAATGATTAGGCATGTATCCATGGAGATTATAAAAGGAACATCACTAACTCTTAAAAGAAGAGTTTATGCTATTGTTTCATGGCCTAAGGGGGAAATTATCATAAATGGTTCTTATCTTATAGGTATGAGGATTAAAACAATGTCATACCTAAAGAAGTGCACTTTAGGTGGAGCTACTTGAATTTATGGTAGAGATATTGTGTCATTAATTCCAAAGGGGGAGATTATTGGACATAGTCATTAATGTATTAAGGTTTTTCTTTGATGTCAAAGGCAACATTTACTTTTATGAATTAATGATAAAGGTGTTGAGGTCAATGGTTAAGGTGTCAAGACCTCATGGAGTTGTGTGTGTAATTTTAATTCCAAGAATAGTCATATGAATGCCTTTTACATTTTTATGGATATGGCTAAGTACACAGGTTGTTGGTGATAACATTTGCATACATTGCAACATCTAAAGGAAATAATCACACTAGGATACTTAGGTTTGTGCCTAGTCTTGGTGGACCATGTTTCATGTATTATAGATGATAAAATCATAAGTTATGTAGGTGCAAAGTAGGGCTCCTAGGCATTTGAATAATTTTTTAATACTTAGATGTTTTTACAACTTTACATTTGTTTGGACATAATTCTTTCAATAAAATGGTCAGGACCTTGTCAAAAAAAATGTCTATAATAATTTTTTTGAAGGGTATGTGGACTCATTTATTTTTTCTCTTTGGAATTCTTTCACAAAAAGTGCATTAGATTTTTTTCAGTAGAAATGGTTATGTCTTTGTCAAACAAAATGTTTGTAATAAAATTTTTGAAGGAAATGGGTCTTAAACAAAATATTTATTTTAGAAAGAGTGCTTCAGAGAATTATTTAAGTCTTTTTGAAGGGAATTTTATCATAAAAATTGACCCAAATAAAGTTTTTAAAGGGTACATTTGCACAAGTTCTGAAGGGTATGTGTTCCAATCAAAATTCACTAAGGTCAAAAATGTTCCAAAGGTATTCTTACTAACATCATTCTTTCAAGAAAATTTTCCAAATCTTTTCAAACAAAAGTACCAAAGTAAAATTCCTAAAGGTCACCTTGAAGTTATGAAGGGTACTTTACCAAAACTCTGAAGGGTATGTAACCCAAACAAAGGCTCTGAATGGTAAATTTACACAAGTTTCAAAAGATATGTGTCTTGAGAAAAAGTTTTGAATCAGTCACTTGTAGAAGTCTTGAAGGACACTTTGAAATAAGGGCATTGATGAATTTTTTCAAAGAATTTGTCTAAGGTAAAAGGAATTAAAACTAAGGTCACATAGGATACTTTCGGTTGGAATGGACACTTACAAAATTTCCAAAGGGATAGTTCAGGTGGAGTATAAGACACTGGTAAATATTTCAAAGGGTAAGTTGGTATTCAGTCAGAAATATTTTATCAATGATCTTCAAAGAGATAAAATACATGAAGGGTACTTTTATAGTTTCCAAAGAGTCACTTGGATTGTTTTGGAAAGAGTGTAGGGCATTTGGCATTTCATTGAGAGGATATTCTAAAGCAAATTATCCCTAAGAAAAATTATTGAAAGGTAAGTTCAGATGGATCAAGGACCATTACAAATTTTTTGAAGGATATTTTGGAATAAGTATAAGTCACTCACAATGTTACCGAAGGATAAGTGTGGAGTCTCGTAGGGAATTTTCACAAGTGTTGAAGGATCAAGGCAAGATAAAGGTTGAACAAGTTTGAAGAGATCAAATGAGAGAAAGTAATCCATAGTCACTAAAGTTAGTGAGATGAGGTTAACATGTTGAAGTTTAACAACCAAGCCAAATTAAAGATCATGCATCTTCAGAGATCAAATGGCATGTGAAGATCAGATGGAAAGATCGATGGACACATTTTAAAGTTAGAATGAAAACACATGAAAAATTAATGAAATGAGTTAGTTATAATAATCTAGCATGATGGTTCAAGGATATAAAATAATAGTCATTTTTTAAGAATAAAAAAAGGTTATTTTAATCCTGCATATGTTGTAATTAAAGCGACATAGGTAGAATTCAAAGAGGAATTAGAGAAAGGAAGACAAATATTAATTTTATTGAAATGAGAAGAGACAAGCAATGAATGCAAAATGTATAAATTAAAGAGACTCATCTAAGTTTTGATTGATGAGATGGTCAAATATGAGAGCTATAAATTATGTCAAATAGAAAAATTGAGACATAGAAAAGGAGTTATGTAGAGTGTCAATTAGGCATATTTAGACATAGATAAAAAGGGAAGGAAAGGGATTTAGGTGGAGTGTCAAATATAAGAATCTAGACATAGAAAGAGACAATGTGAAGAAGAATTCACATACAAGTAATTTTTAGATCATGAGCAGTTATAGACTAGACTTGCAACAAGGAAAAAACCTAGATTCTATTTTGAATCTATTTTTAGTTAGATGGGGTTGTATCTCCACACAACTATTTGGTTGGTGCCATCAATGAGTTTGAGTTGTTTTTTAGTTAGGAGATTGGTGTCTCCTTAGGGTTATAGCCCTTAAATATATGATCATTAAGGTCATTACGAGTTGGTGCTAAAAATAGGGGATGGGTGTCTCCTTAGGATTGGTGTCCTAGAATGTAACCAGTGAGGTTTAGTTAGTGTGACAAATTTTTCTGAGACTGGATCATAATAGTAGATTCTAGCAGCATTATCATTTTGGTTTTTACCTATAGCTTTCCACATAAATCTAGTGTCATGATATTTGCTTTTGTTCATGTGATATTTTTATTTTGTTCTTTAAGTTTGCATATGTTTAAGATTCATCTTAAAATTTTTGAGGAACTAGTTTTTAAGATCTATTTACTCATCCCCCTCTCAGTAGATAAGTGTGTTTAACATTACCATCATCATATTTTAGATGATTATTTTAGTGATGGAAATGTATTTATTAGGTATTTATTTGATCATATATTTTTATGGTAATTCCTTCATCTTTATGAGGATGTAATTAGTCTATAAATAGTTGATTATTAATTGGTGTCTTAAATAGTCATTAATTTATGTGTCCCTTTCTATAATAATTTCATTGAGTAGGATTTGATATGGTTATGTGTTAGATATATCCCTTTATGAACAAGAAATAAGTATCTCTTAGTTGGTGATATCCTTGGTTGGTTGCAACAAATGGGTACAATTAGGTTTTTGTGCATGATGAATCTCTTTGAGTAGGTTTTATTATGCAAAGTCTTTGGTATACCATAGTTATATTAAAATACTTTTGGGAAAGTTATAAAATGATGATGGTGGTAGATTATTATTTTTTTAATGTATGTTAAGATGACTTTTATTTTTATGTAAATTAAAATAGAAATGTATATCTTATTTCATATCATTATGATTAATAGTCTATTATCTAGAGATAAATTGAGGTAAGAGGTTCTTTTTGGAATAATAATATAATAATTTATGAATTCTCATGAGCTTGGGAAATGATAATTCATTCGGGTTTTTACATCTTTATTTGAAAATTGAATTAGTTTGTAGGATAGTTTGTTAGCATGTCTAAAAGTTCATCTCTCTTAAATGGCCTTTAAATGGCCATAAATTCTTAATTGAGGGATTTTAAGATTAATTGAACTTATTATTATGTTACTAAAAGTTTAATCTCTTTGGGATAATGGATATGAACAACTATACATATAAAGTATTGATGGGGATATAATATTTAAGGATTATGTTCGAACTATATAAGTTTACTTTGTGAAGTAATCAACTTTATACACTTTTTTGCATTGCTAAATTTATTAATATCAAGCTATTTAATTTATTATACTGGATTATTTATTTGATATGAGGAGATTGTCTCAACCTTATGATGACCTTTTTCATTAACAATCTAGTATAGGTTTCAAGCGAATGGGTTAACTAAGTTGTTTTATGATTAAGATTTAATATGGCTCTTATTTTCCTAGAATAATTACATAAAGTATTCACAAACATTGTTGATAAGGATGATAAATATCATTTGGGTTCTTGAAATGACCCTTGTAAGATTGATTGTTATTTTTTTAATTTTAGGTATGAGAACCATGAAGTTATATAACTAGTGATATAATATAATTATATCTTCTTTTTAACATATTATATGTTAATTGAATGATTATTTAGGTCAACATCCCCCATTTATATAAAATGAGGACCCTTTTTCAAAATTTTCAAATTTTGATATAAATTAGGCATTAAACTTAATTTGAATGCATTATTGAGTATCATATGTTGATTTAGTTTACACTGATATGATAACACATAAGATTTATTTAATATTATCTAATGTTTCTAACATTTGGCTCATATTTTTCCATCTTGTGGATAAATGGATCTTCATTATAATAATCAAATGTTCATGGGTTTATGCTTCAATGTTAATTTTACCCTTAGTTGGTCAATTAATATGGTCCCATTAGAGTCATTATGTTAACATTTAGTCCTTAATTAATTAATTAAATTCAAGTTTAAAAGACATTTAAAACCTTAGTCTAAATTACTTTAGCTTGAGTTTTTATTAAAATGGATTCATAATTTTTATGGGTCACTTTATTCCATCTTAGTCTTAGTTTAATTTTAGCCTAAGTTTTGATCTAGTTCATTTATTCATTAAAAATTTAAACTAAGATGTATGTTAAGTTGTTATATGTCTCAAGCACTTATCACATCAAGAATCAATGGCACATGGGTATTTCTCAAAGTTAGTAAGTCAAAATCCCTAGGATCAATATAGATGATAGAGATCTAACGGTGAACACAAAGTCAATAGTTTAAAGTATCATGAGATTGAACATGATGGTTATAAGTGTCACAATCATGGTTAATGTTTAACATATCAATGAACCAATTTTGATCATATGTTTAGTAGATCAATGGCCTATATTTGATCATGTAGACAAAATATCGATGACATGCATTCAATCATATAGATGGAGATCAATGGTATGAATTGAGTTAATAAGTCAATAAAAATAGATTACACACAAGACAACCACATGGTCTAAGAGTTTTAATTGAATGGATAGTGTTAGTATGGTATACATAAGACATATGGGGCTACCAGGTGTTATACTCTTGGAAGCCTAGATCAAAAATCAATAGTGAATGTTCAAGGATAAGACCAAGAGACTCTTGAGGATATTGATAGAGTAAATTTTATCAAATTTACATGGGGAACAATATGAAGACATGTGTCTAAAGTGATCATGGTCATATTTTAAATTTAAATAAATAGTGTGGCAAAGAGATGCCACATAGGTAGACATGTCAGATCAAAAGATTTTGTGGACCTAATTATGTGAAGGTATAAATACAAGATAAAAATATGATTTGGGTTACCAAATAAAATAATTTAAATGCATATGCCACCATTAAATTTTATTAAAACCCTATAAAAACCATGAGACATATTAAAAATACCTAAAATTATTCATACATTCAGTGTTTGAAACTAGAAGAGAGAGCTTGATAGTCAAAATTGTTTAAAGAGTATAACCAGATAGCCAAAAGTGTTGAATTATCATTCACAAGTGGGAAATTTAATTAGATTCATATCAATGACAACATATGGGAATATTTAAAATAAAATGGTTTAATTATATTTGTCATCAGATGTAGAGGTAGAGTTTTCAAAGACACAGAGTTCATAGCTTCTTTACTAAATATAAGAGATAATAATTGATTGATCTTATTATAGACCATAGAAAACCAAGTAATTTTAACCAAAAAAGAGGAGAATTTTCTTCTAGTGAAGAGATTTTATGATGACATCTCCTGATCACCCATGGGATATAGTGAAGATCAAAGACATCCCTCTACAATAAGAGTTAAAGCCTTGGAAAATAGCATTGAAAAATGAAAAAGAAAGGAGATTTACCACTCCAACTTAATCAATAGATGAGTTACGAGTAGAGGTTTTAATTAAGCATATGGCCTAGTCTTTAGTGGGATTCATGTATGATCCAACTACTACTAGCCTACAAAGAGTGACTAAGATAGTTGTTATGGAAGATCAAGAGATTATACACCAAAAGGTTGATCCTTTGGTTCACCTAACTCAAAAGAGAGAACAAAGACCAGGGGAAGACCCCATGTTTGAAGAAGATGTTCTAGATCTATCCTAATCCTAGTTGTAAAGGCTATAAGCTAAAATCAAAGGATTAAAATAAGAGAAAAAAATCCTAGAAGAACTATTTGTTATGTCAGTAGTAGTAGATATTGTTAATAACTTTAAAGTAACTATCTATGAGACATTAATTTCTTTAAAGGAAATAAGGTCTAAATTGGACATGGTGAGTAAGCAATATGCCATAGCTCTAAACCAAGTCAATCAGTGTCAAGGCTTAGAATGTAAAGTAAATGTATTGATCAAGATAATAATGGAAAACTATATCCTTGAGCTAAAAATGGTCAGCCCATCACACTTAAATATGCCCATGATAATCTTGGGGGAGAAAATTAGGGACATAAATAAGTGGTCCAAAATCATTGAAGGTATCTCAAGTGACTTCAATAAATTGGAAGATAGAATGATATAGACATTAGGAGGTTTGATTAAATATCCAACCATCCCCAATCAAATAGGCCTAACAACTGATAAAGAATTCTAGTAGAGAGCTTCCAAATTCATCCAATAGGTTAAGAATAGAAGCAACAACACCACAAGTGCTAACAACAAATGTATCTTGGACATGATCTTGTTATAAAATGAAAATATTGTTAATGCCAAGAGTATCAAGGAAGTCATGGGCAGAATGGATGAAATATTCAAAGATTTAGTAGGACAAATAGAGGATCTATTTATAGATCTAATCATTAATCTTAGGTTGATTGATGAACAATATGACAAATCCATGAATATTTTTAAACAAAAATGAAAGGACGCAACTATAGGGGCATATTGAAGTCAATAGGGTTGACTTAGAATATTGTTTTGTATCAAAATCATGTAAATCATTTTTAAATAATATACTATTTTATAAAATCATATGCAATATATAACACACATAGAATATAGGTTAGTCACATTTGAAAATTGTCATTGATATTATAATATTTGTAAAAGGACATATATCCTTGACATTTGTCTAATTCCCATTTGATAATGACTAACAAACAATTCTCATAGGCTGCTCTTTCAACCTATAAAAAGGGGTATTATCATTGGAATAAGGATGAAGTTTTGAGAGCAAAAATATTTTGTAAAATTTGGAGCAAGTAATACAAGAAAGAGAATTATATGAAGATTGTCTCATTTTGTTCGTTTATTTGTTATCATGACTACTTACTCAAATATCTATTCCAATGTTTAGATTTGAACTAACTTTATGAATTATAGGTGTGCATGTATTAATTCAGAGTTGTTAATTTGAGCTTTACACTAGGTTGACTGAAAGTCATTAGATTCATTTCAATATCCTTGATTTTTTGGAAGATGTGCAAATACAATTTTCTTTTTTAAATAAATCTATAAAGTGAATTTGATCTCTAATTTGTAATTTTTCTCAAATATCCCTAGACATTTGATTGGTATATGATAGGATCTGTACTATTTGGTAATTTCATGTCATATGCTAGTTTAAAGATGCATATCTTTGATGAAATGAGAGATTTGTCAATATCTCTAAACTAAAGAATAGAAGCATCTCTCTTTCTACCTTACCCTACCTATTTTTTCATTTTTTGCTCAAACCATTGTTTACTTTCTCATTGTTAATATTCATGCTAAATTAGATTTTTCTACTTTAGATTCTGATCATTATTCATTATATTTATCTAAATACAATTCATATTCACAAAACTTTAGGATCAAGGTTTCTCCCAAAAACCAATTGTATAATCATTTTTTGACATAATAAAATAGCTTAGCCACTACTCCACCATAGATCTTAGGAAGATCACAACCAAAAACTCACACAAAATATTCTTTGAATCTTAAAAGAAGTGTTTTCAACACTATATGAAACCTGTGACATATTTACATGTATCTACAACACTCATCTATTTATAATTGAATAAATTCCTTATGAGTTATCCATAATTTTAGAGTTGAATTCCTATTGTATTAATCTCTTATTATATTGTGTCTAGTTCATGTGTTTTCATTAGTTAGTTGCTTAGCTAAATCTACCCTCATACGAAGCATGTGCTAACCTTCATAATTATCTTTTTTATAATCAAATTTTTCCATGATTACTAAATTTTTTTACTTGAATAATAGTAATACATTTGGATAAATTTTCATTTTCTTTGGACATAGAAAATGAGATTTCAGTTATATTATTGATTTCCTAAGGTTATGGATGATCTCCATATTGAATCATGTTGGCTAGACTTCCAATCAAGATTTGAAATATATTTGTTATGAAGGTTTGGATTCCATATGAATTTTTATGAAATGGATAATCAGTAGAATTTTCCATGCCTTGGTTTATTTGTATTATTTCCTCTCCTCTTGTAAGTCACTTTTGGCACAATTTGAATGTTGAGTTAAGAAAAGATAATTAAGCTATAAAGCTAGTAATGGTAATTATCTTTTGTCAATAATTCTAAGTTAAGTTGTAGCCTTCTAATAATTTTAACTTTGTGGCTTATGTGGTCTCATTTTTTTAATAATCTCATGTAAACTTACTCATCATCATCATACATTTGATGTTCAAACTTCTTTATATAGGATTCTATTAAGTATTTTAATGTTTTTGTTTATCCAGTTGAAATTAAGTTCTTCCTAATTTGATGTCAATCTCGGATTCTATAAAGTCTCCTTGAAGAATCTCTTTTTCCTTTATCTAGTATGTGTAACATGCACTAATTTGGTAAAAACTATAACATAGTTATCCTTGTATGGGAATACACAAATGAAGGGTGCTTCAGTTATCAAGGCTATGTTGTGGTTTTCAATTTATTGACAATATTGGTGAATTAAACCTTATGTTATCTATTTATTTTGGCTCTTTGAGTTATAAATGGATAAACTTAGCATGAAAAAAACATTGGCATGGTTGAGTTCAAATATTAGCTTGTAATAAATAATTTATAGTTGGTTATTAGATCAAATATTTGTAAGAAGTCAAAATGAACCAACCCTTTACATACAATAATTTGGTTCTAATGTGTTATATGTTTGTCTCGATATTTATAGGTACCTTAATGGCAATGTTGATTAGATTAAAAGAAGCTATAAAATAATTATTTTATATGAATAGTATTAGACTTATCAATTAATTTATTGGCATGAAAGAACATTAAAATAAATATTAAGTATTCATTTTTCAATACAAATATGTCCAAGACATGTTAAATAATTATAATCTTTAATATTATAAGCCCATGAACACTCTGATGGTAAATTGAGAAAATATAATGAGATAAGATGGGAGTCCTTTAGTAGGTGAAATTAATTTTATCATCATGGTGGGAGGTTTAATGTATCTCACTATGACAAGCCCCGATATCATTTATGGGGTTTCACTAGTATCTATATTTATGGGAAATTCAACACTCAAACATTTACAAGTAGTAAAAATAATATTTAGATGTGTAAGAGGGGTTTATAATCAAGGTATTAATTTTATAACATCAATTTAATCATGTCTAATTGGATACACATATTTATATTTATAAATATCACTTGATGATAGGAAGTCAACTTTAGGTTATTGTTTCACATTAAGAGTAGGTTGGTTTCATGGTCATCAAAGAAATAAGCTATATTTTCACTATCCTGTATTGAAGCTGGATATATATCCCTTACATCAGCTTGAAAAAAAATTAATATTTTTGAGAAAAATATTATTTTATTTCAAAGAGGTTCAACTTGAACCAACACATATTTTTTGTGATAACAATGGGAAAATATAATTGTCCAAGAATCTATTTTCTATGCTAGAACCAAAAATAATGAACTCAAACATCATTTTTCCAAATACTTGGTCAATGATAAACATATTTTCAGTAATTATATGATAAGTGAAGGTCAATTTTATTGTATTTTCACCAATTTATTTATAAATAATATTCATGGAAGACTTAAGGAGATGATAGGCATTTCTTCTCTTTGCATCAAAAGGGGAATATTGAGTATGATGACAATGTTAGAACTTGATTATTAATTTTAGAATTAGTTATATTTGTATTTTATTAGTTTCTAAGGTTTATTTAATTTTTTTATTTCTTGGATTAATTATTTTATTAATTATAAACACTTTTCAAGAACTTCCTAAAAAATATTTAAAAGTGTCAGTTAGAGTCCACTTTACTAAATGTGTAATTATCTAAGATCAAATCATTGTTTATTCATCCCTAAGAGATATAGTACACTTTATAAATCTAATTTAACTAAAATTAATATTATTTTTAGTCAATATTCTGTTTATATAGATTTTGGGGTGTCTAGTTTTTCATGTTTCACTTATCTATTGGAGATGCATCTTGTGTGATGACCATATCTTATTAGTGAGTTAAAATTGTTGTATTGAGTCTATTTTTAGTTATATTAGTCTAATTTTAGTTTTATTAAGTTTTTTTAATATTTTTAATTATTTCATTCACTTTTCATGCTTTATCATGTAATTTATTTGTAATGGCTAGTTTTAGCCTAATTTGTTAATAAAAGATGGTGCAAAAGTATGGTGCCATAATTTATTTTATAAATTATTTTTGAACAATTATTATATGATTTTAATATAATTTATTCAAAAAGGAAAAATATAAATCTTAATAATCTTAATTTTAAGTTAATCAATGCATACTTTATCATCAATCACACTTACAACAATACTTGATTAACAACTAGTAATTCTGGGTAAGATTGGATGATCACTAACTTCATTTTTAGATTAATTTAGAGATTATTTTAACTCCTTCCATAATAAAAAAATTCACCACCCAATAATAATAACCATAATGATATTTTCATAAGGTTTTTGGTCATTTATCTAAAGAGTGTATAGCTTATTAGATATTTTTAGCATAACAAAAGTCATTAGGCCCATCTCCTACGATGGATAGTCAACCACCTTGACCTACTAATATTATGCACTCTAATTTATTCCATGAGACTATACATATTCTTCAACTCAATTTAAATATATTCATAATTATCTTTATTCATTTTTATCAAAGTATCTCAGTTTCCCAGTCTACCAAACATGTCGAATCCAAATATCACACCTAATTACATTCCAAAAGAAAAGTATATTGTATTTTTCAACATTATTTACACATCAAACAAATATATGTAGAGATATCTAATAAAATTTTAAATACTTTCAAGGCCCCCACCTCTAGGTTCCTAGAAGGGCTTGCATGGCCCATCTAGGATAGAGGAACAACCTTCCTTAGGACTAGAGCCATACTTAGATTAAAATTAGTGTTTATCATGGCATCGTATATTATTCACATTGAGTATTCTCATCAAGAGGCCCCATGACCACTTCTTTACATTGTTACTATTTTTTCCTTAGAGCTTTTTCACTAGGAAATCCTAGCATGACACTCAAAAAGTGTAGAAGATACCATGATTCAAGCTAGATATTAATTGCATTAAGATTTAAAAAATAATTTTAGATGATGTATATTGAGATATTTCATGACACTTGTGAGTAGATAATTATGTTATATAATTTAATTCACATTTTCATATGATTGAATTTCATATTATCATTTTTAGTATGTGTGGTGTTTATTTTACATATTTTGTTTAGAACATGATATTTTACATTTCCAACATTTACCTTTTCTTTTTATCATTTATATCACTTTATAGTCATCTTTTTTTTCCCTTGTGGATCATAGGTATCACCTATTTTATCAACATTTATATCAACTTATAGTTGTCCTTTGCTTCCCTTTTAGATATTAGGTATTACCTTTGGGATTATTTTATCACACTTTTACCATTTTTAATTTTACCTTAGCTTTTTAGTGATTCTTTGGAATATTTTTGGCTTCCCACTCTTTTTGGGATGATTCTTATTATCAATATTTTTTGTTTACCCTATGGAGGTTAGTATAGATTCCAAGTGACATGATTATCATATTTCATAGTATATCTTATTCATTTCTAAATCAAATTCCTCCATTCTTATGTTCATCCATTAAAATATCCATCATTATATCATATTTTTTATACATGGTTAAATCCTCATCAATCCCCTTTTATCCATTTAATTTTTCTTGAGGCATACCTAGGTTAGTTTAAATATTGAATTTTTTCATGTGGGGTAAATCTAGGAGTCTTTTAGGAAGCATGGTATTTAGGTTATCATTTCTAGTGGATAGGTGTATTTTTTTTTTTACTTACCTTAATAACCCATGTTTGTTTTGTTCCAAATATGTATGCAGGAGGAAACTTGAAAAATAAAAATCATGAGAAAAGGCAAAACATATACTAAAATTCATATTACACTAAAAGATGTGATGTGTTTTCTACATCTCCTATTGTATTTAATAATCAAAGTCCATAGGTGGTCTCATGATATAAATGAGGTCCATCAGGGTGTTTCAGGCCAGTAGACTAAGGCATGAGGTCTCATTACACTATTATATATCTTTGTCTACTTACATTATAGTGATTCCTACTTTCTCACCCAAGTACCCAATCTTCAAAGTAGATTGAAAACTCAGTAAGGGGTCCTAATGAGTTGGAAACTTATTGTGGAAAAGTATTATCATTTTATTTTTCATTTATGTATCCTTTATGGGATGATTTATATACTTCACTTGTCATCCTAACCTCATAAATTCTATGTGGGGTTTTTTATGTCCTTAATGTCAAAATTTATTAGCCTTGCCCACTTGTCTAGAGTGTTTTATCTCTACTAAGGATTTATACATAACATTTATGTCACCTTGCATCATTTATTTCATCATAGCGTCTCCAATATTCCTTTTAATTATATCTCTTTTATCTATTTTTTCCCATTTATTATCTTCATATTTGAATTTTAACCACCATATATAATGACATTTGGATTTTTAGTTTTTGATTTATATTATAAGACCTTGGGGAATACAATCATTCACTCCTAAAAAATTCCCATCACCATTCTCATCCATACCATCTTAGTCATAATATTCATGTCTCTACATGTTTTTACTTTATTACATTATGTTTTAGAACAAACACTAATATTGAGTTTTCACTCATTGGAGTTTGTAAGTTTACTTTACTTATCTTGAATTTGATGTAATTTAAAATCATTTGTGTCCATATTTGTTATTTATTCAAGTTGACTCTATTTATATTGCAATAAAGGACATATTTTTCATACATATCCTTATTTGATTATCTTTTGTGTTTTCTTACATTGCATATTTTATTTTTACATTTATTTTTGACATCTTATGATTAGTTTTGTCTTTCATTTCAATGTGAAATTTAATTTAATTTTGTGATTGTTTTATAGATATTATGTTTTAATTTATTTTAATTTGGTGTGTTTTACTTTCATTTTTATTTTATTTTCCCATCTTTTATTTGTTGGTTTTTTGTTTACTCACTTCATATTTTATCATTTGTCATTTTATTTTTTCTTCTTTTTTACCATGAATTTACTCACATTCCTATAAAATAATAAAACATACAAAATAATACACTAAATCTTATCATAGCATGATATTAAAACATAAATACATGATAAAAATGAAATAACTCATCAAACCATGTCCATACATGTAGATAACAAAAATGAGTTACAAAATATATCTATATATAAATATATTAATTATATATATGCATGTGCGCGCACACACACACACATCATATATATATACCTATCAACAACATAATAATCATAGATTATATATCAAAACACAAATCACTCACCAACAATTATCTCTCTATTGGATCACCTGTCAAGTACCTCCATTGGGGAATGCCTTCAAAGTGCCAAACACTAGGATAAAGAACATGAACACACTATGGATCACTATGAATTATCCACTCTATATACCATATATCCATAGGATATTCCATAGGATATCTATGTTTTATTAACTCTACCTATGGATCCTCTTCCACCCCACCTATACGTATACCTACGTCGATCTACAATATCATGGTGGCCATGGTGGTAAATTAAAATACCAATGTATCATAATAATATCCACCTCCAAATCCTACTCCATTATCATATCTACCTCATCATCCTCTACTCTCACCTCCATCTACTACTACCATCATCATCTCACCCAAGGTCTCAATCAATATGGCTAAATAATAAGCACATCCATAGATTCTCCTACACCTTTGTTGCCCCTATGCTCCTTATCATGTTGTGCCTAATATCCAATCACTAATAGAGGCATTGTTATAGGTGAAAACCCCAAATAACATTTTAATAAAATAATAGGATGTGTATCTACCCACCATGTATAATGACATGTGATACAAACATGGCCCAATACCTAAAATCACTTGGCCCAAAAGGCCAACTAGTGACAATACCCACATATAACTACCAAATAATATCTTCCCAAGTGATAGTCTATAATTTTGGGGCATGATGTACCTCATATAACACATGGTCATGTCTCCATCTTAGAACATGAGGTAAAATATCATCTATGCCATGAGGCAACCCTAAAAAATGACATAGGAAACAATCATAAATCTAGATACTCATTAAAATCATAAGGCTCATATTCATATGCCCTTGTGATAGAATGTTATACATATCATGCTTCAACTACACCTATATCATTAACCCCATGTCATACATAATACCCTTATCTAATATAAAATGACACAATCCCAACACATACAGTGTCACCTTCCCATATAATTTATGATAGTTCACACGAGCTATCATAAGACTAATAATATCTTTCTACATATTTGGAATGGATAAAATATAGACATATACAATTGTAACCCATCAAAATATATCTATGATCCAATCTCCCATAAGGCTAAGGCTCATCTCTCAGGAATTGTCTCAGGAGTATCACAAATAATAAGAGTACCTACAATAAGAAGTCCTAATATTGAATGGACATCATATAGGGTGTGATAGGTATTGGTGGATCCTATACATAAATTAAATACGTGTGGAAGAGCTTAACCAAAATACAAATAAATAATTTAAACACATAATATATTATTTTATCGCATACTCTTTAATTAATAATTTGGTAATAATACTTATTTATAGGAATCATATTCCTATATTCTCTCCCCTGATTTCTCTCACACCTAAAATACTATAAAAAATCAAACTCCTAAATATGATATATTTTTATATCCATTTAAAAATATATCTATTATCATAATATTGTTTATGTAATAATATTTTGATATATAATTACTAATTACTAACATATTACTATTTACCTAAAAAATATGTTATTTACCTTCCAATAAATACAAACAACTAATAATTTAAAATCTATATTTCCTAACATTCCCCTACATAGTTTTTACATCATGCAAAACCATTCACACTCTTATTTTTAGTATTATCACCCCCCCGTAGTATGTTGTATTTGGATCATGAACTTGATATAAAGAGAGCCTCACTCCTCCCATAGTTTAACAGGTTTACCACAAACCTTGACATAAAAAAAATAAATAGAATTATGTGCCACCACATAATCTTAGGTCTACATACTACTGATGTAATTGTTAGGTTGTGGAGCCAAAAGCTTCACTGATGCAAATAGGGAAGGAGGTTACTGAGTGTCATAGTCACTGGCGTCAGTTAGGCTGACTGACATTAGCCAGTGGTGGACAAGAATGCAACTGATGTCGGCAGGAGTTGGCCGATGTCGGTCACCTCTAGGTAGATAGGGACTGATGTCGGTCACCTATGCAGTTCTGAAACTATCAGTTGCACAAACAGTTTGTTAACGAACTGAGTGTTTGCATGTTAAGAACCAATTATAGACTAAAAGCTGTAGATCTAATTATTGTAATTAGATGTCTAATTATTGTATGCATGAGATCTATATAATAGACTCATGGGTTGTATTTTAATTTGTGCTAGTTTGATTTGAGAAAAGTTAGCTCCTTCTATGTGTGAAGAGAGCAAGGGTGTTCCTCTTAGTTCCACACGGGTGCCGAGTGTGTATGATCAGGTTGGTCTTCAGGTGTGCTAGATTAGGGAGAAGATCCACTGGGGTACTAATTTGGATAATCATAAGGACTTGGTGAGGCAAGGACAAGGGTTCTTCAGGGTGTAGAGAGATCTACATGGTAATAGGTGTGTGTGCGAGGTTAAAGGAGATCTGCAGGTGGCAGCAAGATCAAAGGTGACAGCAACACATCAGAGAGCAAGAGAGGAAGGCAAGGTAGTTCCTTCCATAAGTAAGATCATTTGGGTTGTAGGTTGTTGCAGTTCATGGGAGATCTACTTGGAGTATGTTGAGTACTTGGATTATGTGGAGCACTTGTGGAGTGCGTGGAACACTTGTGTATTGGCAGTAGTGATACTGACTGGTTGGAGGTGAACACCAACTCTGTGTTGGAGTTGTGTGTTGGGACCATAAGAGAGAGAGATATGAGGAAAGAATTACTGTACACTTGAGGTGTGGGAAGCCTCTGAGAGGTGTGAAGAAGAAGTGGCATCTTCTTTATTGTATTATTTTCTGGATGAGTATTAATACAATTGTGTATTGTCTCTCATATTCTGTGTTATTTTTGAATTTTAGTTACTTGTGATTCTGGTTTAATTCCACATGTTTAGTTACATGGTAATCAATGGTGCTTCCTTGGGTTTCTAACAGTTGGTATCAGAGCTAAGGTTGTAGGGAGTAGGTTTGTGTTTGATTACAGGTCACTCTCAGGGGTTTTTGATTGAGTGGGAGTATAACAATGGCAGAAGAAAGTAAGCTAAGAGTGGAGGAATTGAAAAGCATGAATGGTCAATTACAGTGTGATGGAAAGAAAGAGTAGGTAAAGAAAGATTGTTGGTTGGTAGCAGATCAACATGAAGGAACTGAAGAAGTAGATGTTGTAGGTGTTGTTATACAGGATGCTCTGGGATGTTTCTTGGATAAAGTAGAATCTTGTTTTATATATTTTGTTGCCTCTTTCCATGCAGCCCCAAATAGAGGGGTTGGTAAGCCTTGTCAAAGTATTGGCAAAGGGGAAGTATTGCTGAAATTGTAGGCAACCAACACATGAGTGTTGGAGGAGGTCATGTAGGTCTTGATTCTAAAGATAAGGCTAATTACTTCAGGAAAGTTGGGTGATGAGAGATACATAGAAACTCTCACAGCAGATGCACTTGAATTAGCTAGTGGTAAGAAAGTAGGTACTCTTTATCTACTTGCTTATATTACTAATTCTTCTTTTATTGTGAAGACGTGGCTTTGTAGGCTTGGTCACATGAGCAAGAAGGAGATGCATGTTCTTAAGTGGAAGACAGATGTGTTTGATAGACTTAAGAATTGGAAAGCCTTGGTGTTCTTGGAGGAGATGATGGACAGAGTTCAGTGGATGGGGCTGGATACTTTTGAGCAGGGTGGTTTGGATAGGGTTTTGATCCATGGAGAGATCGCAGGTAAAAATTCATCACTCACAGGTGAACATAGTTACCATCATTAGTTAGAGGGAATTGGCATCGAACAGACAGGTTCTAATGTCAGTCATGTGCAAACCAGAGCCGGTGGTGTCAGGTAGGGTGGCTACCGGCATCGGTCATAAAACTGACATTGATGACCAGGTAAGACTGACGTCGGTCAGAAAACTAGCATCGGTAGAAAGGATAGTCACATGGGAACTGATGTCGATCAGATGCAGATTGTGTGGTGATCGAGGTCGATCACTCTAATGGATTTTGGGCAGACAACAAGCTATTAAGGAGTCTCAAATGCCCATATGGAGGGCTGAAAGTGGTAAGTAAGCCTCAAATTTGTTGTTCCTATTATTTATACTTTTTGCTCATTGTAGAGTAGGAAGGATCTAGGAAATAATGGGAGCATGGCATGAATAGGATGCAGAACCAAATGGGAGATTTGGTAGGGTTGTCAGCTGGTATGAAAGCAATAAAAGATGAATGGATTCCTTAGTTGAAGAATAGAGTGAATGGACACATGAGATGAAAGGCTAGGTCATATGGTCTTGAGGTAGTTCCAAGATAGTGGTACAGGTTTAACATATGGATGACAAATCATGGATTTAGTCAATGTCATTGTAAGTACTGTGGTTTCTTTACCATGTGGATGATGAGTCACGACATTATCCTGTTACTATATGTTTTGTGTTTGCTTGATGTAGGGTTACACATATAGGGTTTCACTGAGCTAAAGGTAAAGTTAGTTCAATGGTATGTCATGAGGAATTTGGGAGCAAAATTCTTTGGCATAAGTGTGTTCTAGAGACATGGAGATCACAGGTTGATTTTGTCTCCAGATGATTATGTGAGACCAGTTAGCATGCTGATGCTTGGATAGTTTTATGAGAAGTGTCCTGATTCACATGATGAGGTTAAGTACATGTGTATTGGACCTGGGTTTCCCATGCAGTGGGAGCTATCAAAAAGTTTGGAGTCAATCTGAGAAAGAAGCACTAGAGGGCAGTTTAGTGGATTCTCAGGTGTCTGAGAGGGACCAATAGCAGGTGCACATGTTATGTAGGGTCAAGTTATTTTCTACATGTGTTTATAGATGTAGATGCAGTAGGTTACTTAGATGATAGGAAGTGCACCATAGGTTTTGTGGTGGGTGGTCTTCAAGGTTGATCTTGAAGAGGGATACAAGCCAAGATACAAATTAGACAGGGTAGAGGTACAGGTATAGTGTAGCTATTTATCTCTAAATGGGAGATTGTTAGGTTGTGGAGCTAAAAGCTTCACTAATGCAAATAAGGAAGGAGGTTGCTGAGTGTCACAATCACGGGTGTCAGTTAGGCTGACTGACGTCAGCTAGTGGTGGACAAGAATGCAACCGATGTCGGTAGGAGTCAGCTGACATCAGTCACCTCCAGGCAGACAGGGACCGACGTCAGTTGCCTGTGCAATTCTAGAATTGTTGGTTACACAAATAGTTTGTTAATGAACTGAGTGTTTGCATTTTAAGAGCCAATTATAGACTAGATGCTGTGGATCTAATTATTGTAATTAGATGTCTAATTATTGTATGCATGAGATCTATATAATAGACTCATGGGTTGTATTGTAATTTGTGCTAGTTTGAGTTGAGAAAAGTTAGCTCCTTTTGTGTGTGAAGAGAGCAAGGGTGTTACTCGTAGTTCCACAGGGGTGCCAAGTGTGTATGATCAGGTTGGTCTATAGGTGTGCTAGATCAGGGAGAAGATCCACCGGGGTACTAGTTTGGAGAATCATAAGGACTTGGTGAGGCAAGTTCAAGGGTTCTTTAGGGTGTAGAGAGATCTACATGGTAATAGGTGTGTGTGTGAGTTCAAAGGAGATCTACAGGTGGAAACAAGATCAAAGGTGACAACAACACATCAGAGAGCAAGAGAGGAAGGCAAGGTAGTTCCATTAGTAAGATCATTTGGGTTACAAGTTGTTTTAGTTCATGGGAGATCTACTTGGAGTACGTTGAGTACTTGGAGTGTGTGGAGCACTTTTGGAGTGCGTGGAGCACCTATGTACTGGCAGTAGTGATACTGACTAGTTGGAGGTGAACACCAACTCTGTGTTTGAGTTGTGTGTTGGGACCGTAAGAGAGAGAGATTTGAGGAAAGAATTACTATACACTTGAGGTGTGGGAAGCCTCTGAGAGGTGTGAAGAAGAAGTGGCATCTTCTTTATTGTATTCTTTTTTGGATGAGTATTAATATAATTGTGTATTGTCTCTCATATTCTGTGTTATTTTTGGATTCTAGTTACTTGTTATTCTAGTTTAATTCCACATGTTTAGTTACATGGTAATCAATGGTGCTTCCTTGGGTTCCTAACAACAATCTTGCTACACATGACCACTATATGTGAAGGAACACATCCCATATTTACATTATGTGACTACAATGGATATGTCACTAAGGGTCACCTCCATTAATAAATAAGGTAATCATGAGATCTCTATAGTAGCTACTCTCCAAACTATTTCCAAAACACTATTCACCTCCTATGGTTTTCTAGATATCTACCAAAAACCCTTTCAAGATCCATGAAATGACTTACATTGGTGATTTTTCTCTTTCACAATGTTTTCACCTTAGGGAATCATGTTTGTAATTTTCACACAAATTACATATCATGAAAATGCATATGCTTATGTTCTTATTTTACAAATACACAATAGAAAATAAAAAACACACCATATTATATAGGACACCACATCATTGGTGTGGCCCCATCATTGGAAATTAATGAAAGGTCATTGAAAGACCTTCCTTCATGTATCCTCTAGCCTCTAGTATGTCAATGTCACTACTTACTCAAGCGATGTCTTGATGAAGCTTAGGTACATGATTTTTATGAGGGAAATCCTACCCCCCATAATGTGGATGACATGTACAAGCAAAAATGCATCTTTAAAGATTTTTTTATTTTTATTTTTTGACATAAGACTATATAAAATGACTCTATATCAACAAGGTCTTTAATATTAGATTACAAAATCAAATTAAATACTAATTGACACTTTTTAGTAAATATTAAAATATATATATCTCTTAAAAAACTTTTGACATATAAACTACTAAAATTAAAATGAATTATAAAACCTAAAGACTTTAAATGAATTTTAAAATTTTTGATGAATTTTTTACACTTAATAAAAGACTCATAAAAATCTAACTTGACACCAATTTTCAATATAGTAAAAGGCTATTATTAAAAATTTGACCAAATTAAGACTAACTTAATATTATAAAGAAAAATTAACCTTATCAACTGATTAACTATCTTAATAATCACAAACCTGAACTTAGTACATGACTCAAAGCTAATAACAAATCAACTAAACAATGATATATTAAACTAAAAAAAATGACACCTAGTTACGCTTACAAGTGAAAAACTCGCATGTTAAAAAAATCAATGTGTCCATAAGTGATTTAGATAATATATACATTTGGTAGGAAATAAATGCATAGAACATCTCATATATGATAACATGGATCTATGGTATATTTATTAGCTTACCGAGTATGCAAAGAGATTTGTATGACACATAGATGAACTTGGATCATATAATTTAAAAGGCTCTCCAACATTTAATTTAAAATTATATATATAAGAATTAAATGCTAAGCTAAAGTATTCACAATATTATAATGCAAGGCCAAAATAATGTTGGCACCAAAATAAACTAGAGTGTGATTGGATCTAGCATTGAATAGTAATAACTCTATAGTATTTGAATGATGCACCAAATGCAAGACTAGTATAACCTTCCAATATTGTTATATAAATAAATTCTAGCATGGTAGATGTATGTGGAGATAAATCAAGTGAACTTATAGACACATTGGCAGACACAACATAATTATGGAAAGTTGTGCAGAGGCTTAACATCTTTGGATAACATACAAAATATGTTAAACATATATATCATTCACTATGCATGATGACAACATATGCATGAATTATACATAGATCAAGACATCAATTAGGCTGAGATTTATATGGGTTCTTCTCCTTAAGTAGGTCATATGAATGTAGACTATTATCTTGAGAGCCAAACATATCAGTGAGGATGTTTTAACAATGGTTATTACACATGCCTACCCCATACTCTTACGAAATCCCAATCTTGATTGGTCTAATACCATTGATAGGTATTGGTGGATCCTATACATAGATTCAATACATGAAGAAGAGCTGAACTAAAATGAAGATAAATAATTTAAACACACAATATATTATTTTGTTGCATACTCTTTGATTAATCATTTAGGAATAATGCATATTTATAGGAATCATATTCCTATATTCTCTCCAATGATTTCTATCACACCCAAAATCCTATAAATAAGAAAACTCCCAAATACAATATATTTTTATAACCATTTAAAAATATATCTATTATCAAAATATTGTTTATGTAACAATATTTTGATATACAATTACTAACCTATTACTATTTACCTAACAAACATGATATTTACCTTTCGATAAATACCCACAACTAATAATGTAAAAAACTAGATTTAATAATATTATGATCTCTAAATTAAAGGTGTCCCCATCCATCACCCACCCAAAAATGTTAGTTATCCATTCCCATGTCCTTAAGAATAAGGTGACTGAGTCAATTTTTTGTTGAGGTCAACATACCCCCACTTTTTAAAAATAGGGACCTTTGTGTAACTCTAAACTTTAACACTAAAAACTTGACATGTTTTTGAGATTATTTGTATTTGAATATCATCCATGCCTAATAAGGGTGGCTTATTTTTTGATGATCTTTCTTTAACTTTGACTAATATTTCAAATAATGAATCTTTATGCTTCGGTCACAGGTTTTATGGGACACTCGTCGAGTGGATTACACTTGAATTTTAAAAATTAGTCCTCATTCATGATTTTACTAGCCTTTAGTCTATAGGAACTCAAGATTAAATAAATTTTCTAATGCCTTGAATCCCTCCTTTTAAAACCCTTGCTTTGATCCTTCAGTTTAAATCCAAATTTCACAGGAGCAAAATTGGTAGGAGCACTTTAAAAAATGCAATGAACTAAGTTTAATTTTTATGCTAAAACTTAATCATGTTTTTAAATAAAACACAACCAATCCCTATAATAAAAATTGTGTTTGGTACCTTTTTATTTTTCTCTCCTTTTTTTTATTTAATCATGTCTAACTTTCATGTTTACAAGGTCCTTTACTTTCCTAGCTCATCATCACTTTATGTTTCATGGTCCATCTTAGTACATAGCCTAACATATTAGTCCTAAGGCCCCATTTGTGTTTTTTGACATAAGCAAGACATTAAACCTAAGACTTTATCCTAAATTTTATGTTGTCTCAAGATCTAACTTAAATATCTTTCTTTTTTGTAGGATCAATAGTTCAAGCTTCATCAAACAACATTGATCAGATGGAGCCAAAAAGACCCAACAAAAAGGCTTTGATCTACCAAGCCAATCTCACTTGATAACTTGAATCACAATCAATGGCTCATGGGATCCCATACATAGATCAACACTCTACGAACTCTTCACAAGGTCAATACAGTCAATGTTTAAGAGCCCCATAGAGTTACCATGTGGAACTTCTACATTCAAACTCAATATTAAAAAGACCTTGGGATAATATCTTGCATTACAATTTGTAATTATTGAAGGGGTCATTATTTTATTGTGTGTTAAATACTTAGTCTTATGATTTAGTCTAATTTTTATATACGGCCTCAAGCTAACTCAATCTACTTTATGACTACAGGGAGCAATAGTGTGCATCTATTTGGATCATGATATATGGTTTATGCTTGCTCATAGGAGATAATTTGATTGAGCATATTAAACCTGAGCTTTTATGTGCCAACTATGTTTAGGACTTAAATTTTAGGCTCGCATGCTCATCATTTGATGATTTTGATGCCATAATTAACATTCATGAGACTATCAAAATTTAGCCCCATATGAAAAGTTATTAGAACTTATTTTTGATATTTGTATGAATGTCATTGATTCCCACGATGCTATTATTGACATCTATAAGACCATCAAAATTTATCTCAAGAGATATTTTCACAAAAAATATAAATGCACCTAAGAGTTGCATCTCAATGTCAAAATAGGTCTTCCATATATTAATCTAGTTTATTTAAAGCCATGTCTAGAATCATGATCCTTATAACTAGGTTTAGACTTGTATGGGCTAAGCTTGAATGTCATGCTATAATCTAGTCATGTTTTTAAACATGAACCCAAACCTTAGACTATATATACCCCATGGTCTTTTGAGCCACCTAAATTTTTATGTTGTCTCAATATCTAACATAAATATCTTACTTTTTTGTAGGATCAATAGTTCATGCTTCATCAAATAACATTGATTATATGGAGCAAAAAAGACCCAAAAAAAAGGATTTTATCCATCTATCCAATCTCACCTAATCACTTCAATCACAATAAATGGCTCATGGCATCCCATACAGAGATCAACGCTCTATGAAATCTTCACAAGGTCAATAGAGTCAATGTTTAAGATCCCCATAGAGTTACCATGTGGAACTTCTACATTCAAACTTAATATTAAAAGGACCTTGGGATACTATCTTGAATTATGATTTTTAATTATTCAAGGGGTCATTATTTTGTTATGTGTTATAGACTTAGGCTTATGACTTAGTCTAATTTTTATATATGGCCTCGAGCTAACTCAATCCACTATATGACTATAGGGAGCAATAATGTGCATCTATTTGGATCATGATCTATGGTTTATGATTACTCGTAGGAGATAATTTGATTGGGAATATTAAGCCTAAGCTTTTATGGGACCAACTATGTTTAGGACTTAAATTTTATGCTCTCACGCCTATCATTTGATGATTGTGAGGCCATCATTAACATTCATGAGACTATCAAAATTTAGCCCCATATGAAAAGTTATTAGAACTTATTTTTAATATTTTTACGAATGTCATTAATTCCCATGAGGCTATTATTGACATCCACAAGACCATCAAAATTTATCTCAAGAGATAATTTCACTCAAAATATAAATTCTCCTAAGACTTGCATCTCAATGTCAAAATAGGTCTTCCATAGATTAATCTAGTTTATTTAAAGCCATGTCTAGAATAATGATCCTTATAACTAGGTTTAGACTTGTATAGGATAAGCTTGAATGCCATGTTATAATCTAGTCATGTTTTTAAACATTAACCCAAACCTTAGGCTATATATGCTCCATGGTCTTTTGAGCCTAATGGGCTTAGTTTAAGCCAACAAAAGGTCCTATTATCATAAAACTTAACTTAAAATTTTAATATAAAGTTTTGTCATGTTCATTAATATGGAAAAACCTTAGGTTAAAACATTACATTAGTTCCTTTTGTTATTGGGGCACCCTTTTAATGTGTTTTAAACTTAGTCTAAAAAAAGCTTTGGTCTAAAGTTCATTTCATGTTTATTGACACAAAATAAAACTATAGCCTAAATTATTTAGCCTAAGTTATTTATATGTCCCAATACTAATTCATTTTTGTATATATTTATAGGATATATGGCTCACATATGATCAAACAAGAAGGATCAGATGACACAAAACCAAGATGGACTTTTCAATAAATCTCTAAGTAAGCATGAGACTACCACATGTCACAATCATGTTAATGCATAGATTAGTGATGTGCATAGCTCTGAAGACCCATATAACTTCCAAGGGACATAATTTTAAAGCCTAATAAATATAAGGACCAATAACATATAAGTATTGGGATCAAGATCAATCATCCATGTTGATTTATGCACAAAGATCAGATGGTGTGAACCAAAAGGTAGATTTTAATAGGGAATGGCTAATTATTTAAAAGTATTATGAAAAAGTGTCATAAAAGCTACCAGTAGGATGCCACATAGATGTAACATGGGCATAAGATGACAAAATTAAATATTTTATGGGCTTAAAAAAGAAAACATATAAATGCAAAGGTTTAAGTCAAATCTAGGGAATGAATTCATGTAGGTCCAAGTAAAGTATCACCATTAAAGCTACAAAAAATCCCTTGCCTCTACTTAAATCCCTAATTTCATCTTGAATTCACCATA
The DNA here is from genome assembly GCA_037957365.1 of Torreya grandis. Classification (NCBI taxonomy): domain Eukaryota; kingdom Viridiplantae; phylum Streptophyta; class Pinopsida; order Cupressales; family Taxaceae; genus Torreya; species Torreya grandis. The sequence goes on from JARHVA010002906.1 coordinate 2,083,954, forward strand.
GTTAAACCATAAAGAATTGAATTATAATCTAAGCAAGTACAAACTTATCCAAAGATAGTTTGTATACTACTAATGAGCAATATATATAACTCACAATCATGGTAGCCTAGAAATAACACAAAAAGGAAACTTAGCTATACTTGACCATGAACTTAGAAGGAAGGGTCTTTAAATACACAATAGTGAACACCATGTCCTTGAACACTAGAAAAAATAATTGGTCCAAGATCTTTTACAAAATTAAGGAATTTTATCCCATAACCAAAGAAGAAAATAATATTGCATCATTCAAGAAAAAGTATTACAACCTCATTGCAACATAAATGATAAGCCTTTACCATGTAACAACTAAACTAGAGTTACTTCACTATATATATGTCTTTCTCCCTATTTTAAAGAATGTAAAATTGAAAAGGGTAGGTTAATTAATGAGCCCACTTATAAATTAGTTGCTTATGTGTCCCCCATTGCATTTGAGAATTACTACAAGATTCCCAAGCCCTAAGTAGATATGTCTACACTCATTGAATGGGATAACAAAAATGAACTCAAAACTATCCTTTCACCATGGTTATATTCTGAAAACCATGTGTTTTCTAACCCTAATGGGAACATTCCCATTAGCTAATTCCAACTTGAAATTAGAGTAATAATTACCCTGATGAACACTCTATGGAAGCCCCACAACCACTTATGTTGATAGCATATGGGTGCCCCTGGTATAATATATGATTGAAAAGGGGATAACTCCTATTATTGAACTTATAGTTACATGCTTATGTAGATATATCTATGTATTCAATAAAGGGTTTAGGAGAGAGTTGTATATGATTTCTTACCCCCTAGATGCTCTTCTTTCCACAATTGAGATCCCTAACTTTAGGGGATAGTATATTGAGAGGACACATATAGTGTCTCAATTTTAATCCAAGCTACATATCTTCAAATACAAGGACCATATTCATTTTATATGTGATTTAATCTATCCTAAGTTGACTGAGACCATAACAGGGAACCTTTTGTGAAGGATCAATCCATTTCCAAAAAAATACATGGAATCTATTAGGGACATATGGTTTTATTTAGACTAAATAGTCATCTAGATTGAGGGAACACAATGCATTCCATTGAGGTTACCAATCCATGTTTCAATTAAATTGGTTGAGAAGGAAGTTAATTTCATATATGTAATGGTATAGATTGTGTTTTCAAAGAGAAAAAGAATAGGTTGTTACATATTCCACCCTTTGTTATTGGTAGGACAATCTTCCAGTATTGGAACAACATTGTATATGCCACTGGACATAGAGCCTCTTTCAAATTTTAGCATGATGAATTGAGGCAATGGGACCCAAATGATAAGGTCACAGATCATTTTAAGGACAAACAAATAAATGTGCCTTATGAACATCACCTAGGTGCTTATGACTGTATGTACAAACAATATTCATCCTTCTATGAAGTCTTGATAGGGTTAAAGAAACTCAAAATTGACCTAGAAGTAAGGTTAAAGAGAGATTATAAGGGAAATGATGAAATTTGGAAAATTGGTGAGAGGTAGTACTACCTATTAGGGGGTTAATCTCATGGACTTCCTCTAACACAACAACATACAGAAACATGGTAGATCGAAACACAAGTTACAAAAAAACTTGAAGTGCAGATTGAATAGAGGCCTAAAGAAAGTAGACTGAGTGAAGAGGCATCATCTTCAACACATCATAGAATACCAATGTCTCAAAGTGAATATCTAGACATAATGCCATTATATCCAAGTGAAACAGTGGAAGATTCATTAAAAATATTAGCCAGTGTCTATGGGTTAGATTAAGAAGGGGAATAAGTGGAAGAACCTCAACCCCAAATTGAGGATAAATTAGAGGTAGAAAAAGATAAAGGAAATGAGATAACATTAGAACTAGTTTTCATTGCTCCCCCATAAAGGAGAAAGGTTAAATTGGAAATGGTCTCTATAGGACCAAAGAGACCTAAATTAACCTTCACTCATCCATTAAGTGAGGTCAATATCTTTAGTGATGAGAACCCAATTCATAGACCAATTATTCTTGAGTGGTTTCTATATGGAAAAATACAAAAGATACCAACCAAGCACCACCATTGGGAAATCCCAAAGTTAGTAAACATTCATGTTTATGAGGAATTCAAACCTTGTATTATGGAGATATAAAAATAAGAGAAGGATAGAAAGATTTCTGCACTTACGGGGTCAAGGGGCACTCAAGTAGATACTCTTAGTTCTTCAAGTGAGGCATAAGTTGAGATCCCTATTTCAAAAGTGACTAAATCATCAATAAGAGTCATGTGTAATCTAGAATCTACTAGCATGGAATGAGTGATTGAGAAAAGGTCTATGATAGGAGGTGAAGAGTTCACCTTCTAAAAGTTTGAGCCATTTTTTGGTTTAACCCCAATCACTAGACAAAAGCTAAGAAAAGATAATATATTTGAAGAAAATTCCCTTAAAGTAATCCAGGATCAAATTGATCAGTTACAAATAATGATCAAGGGTATACTATAAGAAAAAAAGAATTTAAAGGAGGTTATTGTGTTGTCCATTGATGAAGATAGGTCTATAAAATTTAAGGAAATCATGGCCAGACTAATCATCTCTTTGAAAATAGCTAAAGTAAGACAAAAGGAAATAGGGATGCAAATATGTAAAGTAATAGGCCAAGTTGGCCAATGGTAGGTTACAAGCTTCCAAGTGAAGGAACTAATTAAGGCCCTATCTAAGAATCTAGTCTCAGGGTTTAAAACTATCAGCAAGGAAAAGTTTAATATGGCTATGGCCATATTGGTTGACAAAATTAAGGCCCAAGACATCTGGTCCAAGGATATGTAAATCCTTGTTAAAGACTTCAAGCAGATTGAAGGTGAAATGTTTCATAGCCTAGATAGTTTGATCAAATATTCCACAACCCTCAGCCCAATGGGTCTCATAGGATATGAAGATTTCAAATGAAGGACCCTAAAATTCATTCAATAAGTAATAAAATAAAGATAAAACCAAATAACTAAAGGCAATAAAAAATTCATGGGTCTACTTGTCTCCTCTAAAGAGAAAATAGGAAATGTCAAGGGCATCAAACAATCTATGGAAAAGGTTGAAAAGGACCTTAAAGACATAGAATACCATGGAGAGGATATTTTATTAAAACTATTAATTTATCTTTAGTTTATTAGTGAGTAACACTATAGATTGAAGATCGTTTAGCAAAAGCAAGAAGCTGCATCAACATAGGGCCCCTCAGCTAGTTAGAAATATTATGTTCCATATGAATTTTTTAATGTTAAAAAAATGGAATATTATCTTATAAAGGCATGCGTAGTTTTGTTACCACATTTTCCTAAAGGTTAGGTCTTTTATAAAACTCTAGTGTATTTTATATATATATATATATATATATATATATATATATATATATATATATATATATATATATATATATATATATAAATGATAATTGTCCTTACTTTGTACACTTGTAAGTTGATGCAATTGATCAACATGATTCCTTACATTCTATAAAAGGAGCATTGTCTATTGTAAAATGGAAGGAGTTATATGAGCTAAAACTACTCTGTAAATTTTAGAGAAATTTAATACAAGCAAGGAATACTTTAAATTTTGTCTCAATTATTTGTGTGAATTATTATCATGGCTTCTCTCTCAATTGTCTATTCTAGGTCTTATACTTGAAGGGTTTTTAATAATTATAGATGTGTATCTTCAATAGAGGATTATTATTTTGATCCAATGCTAGCTTAATTTAATCTCTTTGAATTTGTTTTATTTTATTTTCTCTGCATAAAGATATGTAAATCGTATTTTATTGCATTAGTAAATGTTTAATGTAAAATCAATTCTTACTTGTAATTCTTCATATTAGCCTTAGATACTTGCCTAGTGTGTAATGGGAATTGAGAATATGCTATTTTACATTATACATTGGTTAAATGCATTTTCAATTTGAATTTAAGCCTTTTTATGATGTTTGAGATAAAGATCAAAAATCACATACTTTCTTCTTGCCTTACCTTTCCTTTTTGCTTCTTTTTTAACCAAATCACCCTAGTTTAGGCCCCATTATAAATATTCATTTAGATTAATATTTATTTTATATTTTGATCATAATTCACTAATAATTGCATATATGATTCATAATTTTCATATATTTTGTTATCCAGACCATGGTGGTTCCCAACCACCAATCAATATAAATAGTGTGGAATAGTTTACTTGTTTTTCCACTATTTCATCACAGGTGGCCAGATCACCATAACTTACAACTCATGCTCTAAATTCTTTGAATTATAAAATGATAATAGTTTTAGATTAAGGTAAAAACAGGTTTTGAAGGGGCCCCGAAACCATGTAACAGAAAGCAAAATAAAGAACGTCTAAGCCCACAGGCAACGCCTAAAAAACACTACTAAGAAGTAGCCAAAACAGGTTTTAAATGGACCTAAAACCATTAGAGACACATCTGGTCAAAACCTAGAAACAAAAATCTGGTAGCACAACAAACAAAAGATAACAAAAGGAGGACAAAGATCAGTACCAGTTTCTAAACCAACAAGGACCAGATTATTCATCCAGTTCCAGTATCAAGTATCAAGGAGACTCTTATGATTGGTATAAAATGATAATAGTTATTTAAACACTAATACAAATTTTAATACATGTAGATACATCAACACACTTAAGAGAATATGGTGCATCTATATAATACCTCCAAAACCCCACATCATCAATTATGCATGATCATTGACTACCGATATATCCAAAATGTTTGCTAACCAAATTACATCTACCAATCGTAAGAGTCTCCATAATATCTATAAAATATCAAACAAAAAATCTTGTATTACCCATTGATGTCAAATAATATCAAAATACATTTATAAAAATAAATAATCCAATCATTTACATCAAAATTAAATACTTAATCAACCTATTCTACCATTTTCTCAACATTTTATACTATATTGGTCATAAATCTAACTATTTTAGCTAGGAATAAATTTTATGATATTTTATCCATGTATCTAACTAAATCAACCATTTTAAAAATCAAACTGAATCAGGTAATTTATACAAAGTTGACCATCTAACATAACTAGACCAACCACTTGATATGTAGTTAAGTAGACAACCCTACTACATTGTCCAATTCATGCAAAGTTATCTATTTATTAAAACAAAATCAACCACATAAATAAATTAATGAATTAGAAAATGTGTACATGGTTGGGATCCTATACACTATTAGACTATATTAGCCTCTATAAACATAGTTAACCAACTACCGACTAACTAGATAAGCTTGATACTACATAATAAACCACTATCATTAACCTATTAATTTACAACTATGCTATCCAGGCCAATCCTATTCATTTATTTCACTAATTTTTAATAGATTTGTCATTAATTACCTAGTCATTAATGTCCTTTTTTGACCCTTACCCTTTATTCATATTAATTTCTACTTTCTCTTAAAATTTATTGAGGTAAATTCTATTACATGGATTTTTCCTAGTACCTAGATTTTCAAATATACATTTTATAATTGTTTATTTGATTAGGTAAATAAGTTGTTTTTATAAGGATCCTACAACCTAAAATTTAAACAATTAGTAAAATACAACAAAGTAAGCCCCGAGGTCTAAAAAATATAGGAAGAAAAAATAAAAACCAAAAGAGAAAGGCCAAATATAAAGTGTAGTAAAATGATATTACTTAAGGGGCCCAGTGTCCTCCATGAGATCCTTGATAGGATCATAAATCTCCACCTTTTCCTTTGAATTTTCCTTGATTTTTTCCTTGTTCCTTTTTCTTAGGCCCCCAACATTGTCTTCTGATAGGATCATCCTTAATTTCTTCTGAGCCTCATTTTTTGGGGTCTTAGGAAAGTTGGCCATAAATATGGGGTGTAGTGAAGGTTTTGGAAGTGTGATGAATCACTATATTTTTATATCTACCTCTTTTGGGTGTACTCTACCTAATTTATCTATAAAAAATCTTTTACCACCTTCTTAAATTTTATTTTGATCAATTTCCATTCCTTAATAAGGATACCTCGATCAATACCCACTTCATGAAGTTTGTCATTAAATTCCTCCACCTACCTTTTACTTTTATAAATTGAATCTATAAAAATGGCCTTCCCATTCCATGAAAACTCTTCCCCATCCTCTTATTATAGTAAAATGGTTTTAGGTTTGTTAAAAATGAACTAAAGGGTGATTTCCTTTATGATTTTTGTAGTATTAGGGATTTCTAGGGAGGGACTAGGAGGAGTGTTGGGAAAAAATAGAGTTAGGTTTTCATCAATGGAGTCTTATTCAAAATAATAAATAATTAGTAGAGATTATTTCCCTCTCATGGTATCCACATGATTCACTAACATAAAATGAGCCCTTGATGAATTATGGCATTGGCTTGGATGATTTGCAAGGCAAGGGCAATGCTCTCAAGGGATTTCAAAATAAAAAATGGAAAGATGACTTTATAACCTTAGAAGTGATATAATTAAAGGAAATAATGCAATGAGGGTTAATTTACCTTCAAAATTTATGTACTTCATACATTTTATGATGTATGGCCAATTCCTTGATAAATCCATCCTTAAGAACCCCTTTTTCAGTTTTAAAACCTCCTGTATATAGAAGAAATTTTGTATGATTGACATATTTTTGGATTGTTCCTTGAAATCCTTAGATACCTCATAACACATCATTATGAGATCCCTAATGAGATCTTTTTTAACCTAAATTATGATGCCTCTCATTTCCCTGGTTCATTTTTTCTAGGATAATATGAAGTCTTTGCTAAGGATTGTATCATGTCTAGTGATATGCTACATGTACTTGATAATCCTCCCTTATGTAAATTCCTCCACACATTTTTTTTATCCTAAGCCTCCACATAGGAGATTGGATCCAACCTATCCCTATCTCTTTTCATGATAAAAAACTAGTGTTTTGATTATTCAAGTGGTGAGATAATTTTGTCATCTTTTGGTTTTCTCCACTATTCTCAGTGGGTTTTGGGTATAACTAAAATTACCTCTCCCATATCATTTAATTAATTTCCCATGTGAGTCTATGATGACTAAACATGAGTGTTAAGGCTTGGTTCATGGGAGGTATATTTCACACATATATCTAACTCCACTTCTTGTTTAGACATGATTGCTTCATTTTGAATAGATTTACTGATATGAGATGGGATGTGGTTAGTTTTATGATAGATGGATAAAGAGGGGAGACAAACCCATACATTAGATAATAGGTAAATCAATCCATTTCCCTTGTATAAAGTATGGGTGTTATAAGATTCCCTTAATTTTATAATCAGTCCCCTAGCATATCAATGAAGGATTTTTTAGTGTGTGATAGGATGACCTTCTTGAATAGAGTGTTGAGGATGTTTAGGGAGTCACCTTATATTATTAATCTATCCAATTTGGTTTTATTTTCTATCTAAATTCCCTAAAATGATACTTTTTCTTCTACCATTTGATTAGTCTTTATCCCCATGGGACCAACGTAGGTAGAAACCACCTCCCCAAAAGAATTTATGATCACCCCTACCCAATTAGTTAGGCAAAAATTAACTTTTAACACACCATTAAAGTTTATTTTTATCCAATCTCCCATTGGGGGGTTATACTTAACTTGTTTCCACAAATTTACTTTATTTATAAAGGCGATGCTCTATTCCAAGTTCCACATTTTGAAGATAATTTATTCATTTACAGAGCCTATATTTTTGTCTTTAGAGGGAAATACCCTAAAGTTTTTAATAATAAATTGAAAAGGATAAGAAAATATTGATTTAGTGTTGTGATTTTTATTAGATAATATGACATTATTTTGGGCCTTCTAGATATCCCAAAAATAATGATGGAGGGCCATGAACAAAGTAAAAGAGAGAGAGGGAAAATTCTAGGGGGGGTCTTTTATTAGGTGATGAGATCAAAAATGAAATTTAGTTTAACTCAAGATATTCTAAATTTTTCCAAAATCCAATCCAAGATACACAAATTGAAAGGATAGATTAAAAAAAGGTGGTATATTAAATCATTTACACTTATATAGATGGGGCACATGTTAGGTAAGATGAGGCCTCCTTTGGAAATGTTTTCCATAGTGAGAATTTTGTCCTAATAATCCAACCAAAAAAATAAATTTATCTCAGGTGTGAGGTGATTGATTTAAAAAATCTTCCAATTATCCCATTATCTCTCTAAACCTAGGTCATTAAGGTGCCCAAAAGTTACCGTATAGTTTTTGTTATTTTTGACCAACCAAAAATGATAGCCATTCTTAGTGAAGATAGTAATATAGATTTCACTAAATAAAAAATTGAGATCTTATATAGCTTGAAAGAATTCTATATTTTTACTTTTGAAAAATAAAATTTTCCATGTTTTTGAACCATTGATCCATTCCCATTAATATTTCACCTTAATACCCCATATATCCTTATAAGTCTAGAAAAGATTAATCTAGTTGCCTTGGGAGATAAGGGGGGAGATGGAAATTTAGGAGTCATCCCAAAATTCAATTTTTTCTTGATTAGTAATTTTTTTATCTAATGCATTTGCTTAATAGATTCTTATAACTGGTAATGACCTTCTAAAAGGTAGACCCATTGGTGGAACCTTCCTCCCATAGAAACCTATCTTACTTGTATCCTTCTAGATATTTAGCTTTGGCAATCTTGGTCCACTATTTCTCTTAAAAATTTTCCATCCCTTTTTGTCAAGGAGAACATGATTTATTTTTTTGATCCATTTGATGCTTAACCCCCCATTAGCCTTTGGGAAGTAGGCTTTTTCCCATGAAACTAGATGATATCTAAAATGGTCATTAACACCTCTCCATAGAAAATTTCTTTAAATTTGTTCAATAATATCTGCCACTTTGATAGGCACATGGAAGAATGACATGAAGTAAACATGGATAATTTAGATTAAAATTTTAATCAGTTAGAATTTGTCATCTTGAGTGAGTAAATAGACTTTCCAACCTACTAGCATCTATTGTATTTTGTCAATAAGTGGGTTCCATAATTTAGGAGCTAATATGCCATCAAATAGGGGTATTCATAGATATGTTAATGTATGTTTTCTCAAATCATAATATAAAATGGTTTCAAGTTTATTCTATAGCAAAAATAGAGTGCTGTTAAATAAGACAAAGCTCTTTCATAGGTTAATTCATTGATTAGACACTTCCTCATAGTTTCAAATGATCATATTAAGATGTTAGGCTTCTTCTACTAGGGCTTCCCTAAGGATGATCTTATCATCAGTGAATTTCTCATGAGAAATGAGATTGGTATCGTAGGATACCTTGATGCCTATGATATCCCCCTTGTGGTTATGCCTTATGTAGGCTCCTTCCCAACATTTTAGCCAATATGATAAAGAGATAAGGATATAGATGGTCCCTATATATTATTCTTATAGTAGTATAAACATATTATTTAGGGATGTTGTTTACCAATATGAATTTTTTTTTTCATTTATATGTGGCTAAGGATGATTTTTGTGGCCTCTAGATTAAAGTTGAATCTCTCAAGAATTTTGATGAGGAATATCGATGAGACTCAATCATAAGATTTATTTATCTCTAGTTTGACCATCATTATCTACCTTGAATAATTATAAATTTCATGAATATCCTCATGTACCATAATGATACCTATTGATATATTTTTGCTCACATGCCAAATAGTTACCCTTACCATTCAAAACATTGAATATAATGCTAGTTTGTATTGTGAGTAAGTGAGTCGGTCTTCAAAATTACTTAATGTGATTATTGGGAATTAGACTATCATAGAATGTCATGTAAGAATGCATATATCAGTTTGGTTATGCATTTCATAAGTACACTTGGGAATCCAACCAAATTTGAAAGATTGTATGAAGATGATGTACTTTGTGCCAAAATTATCCCCTACAAATTTGATGTCTTGATGATTTTTATATCTCAAGATATAAGCCTTTAATATTGATCTAACAGTGTGGAACATGCTTAGGGACATCAAGTTAAATCCATAGGGAATATCCATTTGGATTCAAAAATACTTAACAAGATTCAAGTTCAATGCAGGGTTGATAAGTGTCACTATGTAGATGGGATCAAACATCAACCATATGTGGATGATCAATCGAGTAAAAAATTTAGTAAATATTTATGATGTGTATTTAGTCATATAGTTAAATATCAATGATGGTGTTAAGTTTAAAAGGTTAGAGGATCCATAAGAAGCATGCTAGACCACCAAGTGTCTCAATCATAACAAGATGAGAAAAGATCAATGATCCATGTTTGATTATATTTTTAGATGAATTTCAATGATCCATGTTTGACCATATTTTTAGATGAATATCAATGGCCCATGTTTGATCTAGAAGATCAAATATCGATGGAGCATGTTCAATCATGCAATTAGAAATCTACAATGTTTATGAAGTTAAAAATTCCAAGAGACTAGATTGTACACGAGGCTACAACATGTTGCAAGTGCCTTAACTAGATGAAACTGATAAAAATATATTGAGAATAAACATGGGGCTGCCAAGCGGTACAATCTAGATGGGATCAAAGATCAATGGAAATGATGAAGTTCAAAGCCAAAATACTCCCAATGAGATTGATAAATCAAATTTTATCGAGTTCCAAGGGTCCAAAATGAAGACACATGTTTATGTGATAATGATCATGTTTTAAAAAATGATAAGTAGCCCAAGATGATGCCACATGGGTAGACACATTAGCTCAAAAGGATTTTTCCACCCAAAGAGGTAAAGGTATAAATACAAGATCAAATATGATGTAGGTTACCAATAGAAAACCTTGTTATGGATATCCATTATAGCTTAGTAGAAACCTCTAAAGAACCTCAAACATAAGTTTTAAATCTTGATAAAGAAATTACGTAGCCTATAGATCTTCATTTAAATTATATATATATATATATGAAACTAATAGGGGAATTGGTTTTCATCTATAGAGGACCTATATTCAATATTTTTGAGTAATGGAAAAGTTGTGATAGAGAAAGAAGTCAGCATAGGGGCACGGTCTTCTAATAATTATGTTTTGAAGGAACACTAGATGAATGAATTCAATGAGATTATCTAATACGATAAAGAGCATATCAAGATGATGCATCGTGCCATATGCTCATGAAGACTATGGAGAATTTGGAGATTTTATAATGTAGATAGAGCATTCAATTTAGTTTTAGGATCTTTAAGGGATTTTCCCTTTCGAGAAGATCATGACTAAACACCTTTACCAAGTTCTTGTATTCTAGTGTGTATCTAAGCCAATGAGAGGGATTAAAAATAATATTTGTAGTTAATTAATGGTTAATTAGGAGTTAGTATTAATGTTAATCAATCAAAAGGTGGTTAGGACTCCATAAAAGTAATTGGGCCTCATTTATTAGATTCTATCTACTCCCTTTTCTCTCTTACTATTTTCCTATATATCTCTCATTTCTCCCCAAATGAAAGAGGATCTTATACTTTTGGCTTACGTAGGCTATTCCAAGGTTTATACTGTAACACTTATTTGATGTAAAAAAGGACTAAAGACTAAATTCCTCCATTTATAGACTGAATTGAAGTGTGTCTTATGAATTCATTGATGTGGTTATGTGAATATATGCTTTCATTTTCCTCTATCTAAGTTCTCACCTTCATGAAGTGTCTTGTAGCTTTCACAATTCATTACAAGTGCAATATATAGTTTGATGATTATTTTAAAAGTGGAAAAATATCCCTCTCATGTTAAATTAAGAACTAATTCATTCCTTTTTTATGAAATACTTATGTGGAAGTTGATCAAAGAGTGAGTGATGTGAGATTTGTAGTCTTGAAAGTGTTTGATGGTGTGTCTTATGTGATTATAAGTGTTCAAAACATTGGTGCATCACCTCCTTTTATATGTTTTCATGCATTATCATCTATTTCTCTCCCTTTTTCCAAGTTAGAGATTAGTTTAGGTTATTAGGCCATGGGATCTAGTCTTATCTGGAGGCTCAACCTCACTATAGGATACCCATAGCCTGAGGTTATTCTCATTTTGTGTTTTAGGTGAAGAGAGCTTGACGAACTCCCTCTATGGGTGAAAATTAAGACTAGAATAGTTTTTTACATGCCCAATGGGACACATTCTCCCTAAAATAGCTAAATTTTGGAGCTAAGTATTTTTAGTAGAGGAAGATATCCATCATCATTAAAAGTTAGAGATTATTTAGGTTACAAAGTTTATAGCCTCACCTACTTAATATTGTCATGCCAAAGGTTACTAAAAGATCAAAAAGTAAAGGTATTCCTATTAAATTCACTGAGTTTCCTTTTACTTCATATAAAAGAGAAAAGTATAGTAGGACAAGACCATATCTTTAAAATAAATATTCATCTCTTGGTCATCTTATTGTCCTAAGTAGTGAAATTCTCACTACCCAAATGGCCATAAAAAATCAAGTATTTATTCCATTCAATAGAGGTAGTCCACTAAATTTATCCCATTTTGATGACATTCATGTGTCTACCCTTAAGAGCATCCATTATTCTTAGTAAAAGATCAAATAACCCCTATTGAGAACATCTAGGATGTTTTCAACCTTTGTTAAATTCATAACATTAATTAAGATAATGTAGCTACTAAACTTCTTGTTTCTTCCTTCAAAGGAAAAGTACTATAGTGATATAGAAATATCCCACTAAATTCCATTACTACCTAGGATGAATTAGGTGTAGGCTTAGTTAGACAATTTGAGGATAAATCTAATCACCTATCCCTAGTTGAACAATTGACTACCATAAAGAGAGCTCCTCATGAGTTCATGTCTAATTTTAACCTCTAGTTCCAAAAGGCATAAACTAAGATACCTACATTTATTAGACCATATTAGTGTGAAGATATAATCAATTCGTTGTATTACCTTGTCAGATGCTTATAAGGTTTTGATAAGAGTAAAAAATAGCTTGATATAAGTTGGTAAACTCTACCCAAGGCCTTCAATTCCTATATTACTAGAATTAAAGTCTATACTAGTCCCTCAAGTTCTTCAAATCCTATATTTATTGCCTATTCCATCCCCTAGAGCTCAAGTTTTAGCCACTTTTAGTCAAGCTAGTGAGCTTGGAGAATTGAAAAGTTTGTTACAATATTTTAAGAATGAAATTATGTAACTCAAAAGATAATAATAATAATAGGCTAATATGCCTTATAAACAATAAATCAGACCACCTATCAACCCTTTAGATATCAAAGGCCTCCTTATCAAGGCTTTAGAGAAAATAAACCTCCCTACCAACCATAAGGAGCTATAACTCTTAACCATATGCATCTCTTGACCCTCATGTACTTTTTTCTTCATGAGTTATTGTTTCCACACCTCCCCAAAACAAATTTATTCAAGATCTAGGTTGAAAGACATTTAATCTCAATGATGCTAAAAGCCAAGCCTTGGTGTCACAAAACATTACTATGCCATAAATGACACAAGAAGATTTTTCTCTTTAATGAAGTCAGTACCAAGAAATAAGTTTAGCATAAAAAGGAGAACCTAAAAAATTTCAATGTTATCTTGAAGCCATTAATATTAATTAGCAAATGGATGATCATGTTGCATTCAATCAGGGTGTGAAGATTAGCAATATAAATGGTTAATTTGTATCTCTAACTAGAGCTAAAAGAAGAGCCATAAATGAGGCTCAAGATGTGATTAATAATTTAAGTAATCCTAAAAAAATTTTGACGAGTATTAAATATCAACATTCTTCTCCTAAAACATATAAAAATCAAAATATAGAGGTTGAGAAAGTCCATCAAGTACCTATAGTTCATGGGCAACCAGTGGTGAACAAATATTTGTAGCCAAAGGTTAGTGGGGATTAATTTAGTATAGTGAATCAAATGAATAAGTATAACAATAGAATTATCATGTCAGATTCCTTCTCTATTCCAAGATAAAAGGATATGCTCATTTAATATATTTCATCTCTTAAGTTATCTCTAAATCTGGTTAAGATAGAAGGTGTTCTCCTAACTAATTTAGACCAGCAACTAAGAAACAAGTACATTAGGTATAAAAAATTGTAAACATGGACAAAATTGAGGTAAAATAAAACAAAAATCCTCCTCTCTACCTCTCTTTAATAGTTTGTGACACTTTGGGTCATAACTGCATGGTGAATAGTGGACCTAGTAGAACTATTATGCCTAAGCAAATTACAAACAAGTTTGGTATTGTTTATGAACCAAATAATAAAGTGTTATTAAAACTAGATGTATCACCAAAAAATATAGTAGGCATTATAAAAAATCTGAATTTGACACTACATTCTTATCCCAATGTTACCATTCAGCAAGATGTAGTTGTGGTGGACTTACCTCCCTATTTTGCCATGTGTATTTTAAGGGATTTCACCTCAAAGATTAGATGATACTTATCAGATGATTGGATATATTTAGTGTTTATAACTAGTTATCGTACCAAATTTTCAATACATTATGAACCTATTACATGTTTCCATTTGGATCCCTACATGCCAAGTGTTGTAAAAACTAATTGTATCATCTCGACTAAGGTGTTAGAAACTAGCAGAGTGAAAGATGAATCACCTTTAGATGGAGTTACAGATATGTTCCTTGTTGAGTGGGAATATAAATTTTATGATCATTATCCTTATAATATAATTAAAGAATAATGAATTTGTGTTTATTATGTCCATGAGAATGATACACAAATTCCATCCATGAAAAAGGATGATGAGTCTAGTGATGGTCTATGGAAATTATACTTTGATGGATAAAATAGTAAGCATGGTATTGGGGATGGAATTATTTTTCTTTCTATATCAAAGTAAATTCATTTATAATTTATTAAGTTTTAGTCTGGTTATTCAAACAATGTTGCATAATATGAGGCACTAGTTCACAATTTGTAGATGGATAGGAAGATGAAAGTCAATGCCTTGAATGTTTTTTTGTGATAGTGAACTTGTAGTTCACCAAGTAATAAGTCTTAATGTATGAAAAAAATTATTTCTTATAATTTATAGGCATATTTTGTGGGACTTGCTTGAGTATTTTCAAGCTTTCAACATGCAGGCAATACTAAGAGATGACAATAAACATATAGATAGATTGGCTACCATTGGGCCATAATTTAGTATCCTAGCTACCATAAAATGTTAAATGTTTTAGTCACATGTTAATTTGGTTGTAATACCTTAAATTTTTAATAACCATGAGAAAAGTGTTTTAAGATAATAATCAAATGTTCAAGTTCTTACAAGAAGAGGCTACTTTTCCCCCAAGAAATCAACCAAAGTTGTTACAACATTATGGTGATCAGATTATTCAACTAAAAAAAATGTTTCCCAAAGGATTGGTCTCACTTGAGAACATATTTAGTGGGGATGATGATTTTATAAAGGAAAAGTCATCTTTTTCAACAAAGGAGGAACATCGTGCCAATGTGGAAATTATAGCTAGTAAGAACCTAAAGTTGGGTAAGGTGTGTTCTCCTTCATAAGAGGAGGTTTTCACTACATTATGAAAAAATTTCATTGATGTGTTTATATGTAAATATAGTGATCTCAAGGTATTTGATCCAAGTTTATCTCAACACACCATTGATTTAGAGGTTGAAACTAAACTAATGAGAAAAAGAGAAAGGCCTATCAATCCCAAACTTGAGATTATGATGAGAGATAAGCTTCATAATATTATAGATTCATCTATTATATTTCTAATTAAGTACTCAACCTACGTGGCAAACCTTGTTCTAGTATAAAAGAATAATGGTGATATTAAACTATGTGTTGACTTCCATTAATTGAACAAGGATTACCTTAAAGATGACTATCCATTATCATATATTGAAAAAATATTACAATTGGTTGAAGGTTTAGAAATGTTTTCTTTGTTGGATCGATATAGTGGTTACAATCAGATTTTGGTCAAGGATGAGGATGAATTCAAGATAGCATTCACTATCAGGTGGGGGAAATTTGCATATAGAAAGATTCCTTTTGGTTTATTTAATGCTATATCAACCTTTAAAAGATCCATGTATATGGCATTTAAAATAATTCTAAACAAGTTTATAATTGTTTATTGGGATGACATAATAGTGTTATCAAAGAGTGCAAGTGAGCACATGGTTCACCTCAAGCATTTTGAAAGGTGTAGGCAATTTGGGGTGTCTCTAAATACTAAAAAGTGTGTCTTATTAGTACATAAAGGTAAGATTCTTGGGCATGTGATTGAAAAATATGGTTTGAGTATAGATCCAAAAAGGATAGATTTAATTCTTGCACTTTCCTTACCCAGTCATGAAAAGCCATTGAAAATTTTCATAGGAAAAATTGATTTTATAAGAAGATATATTTTAGGTTTTTCCACTTTAACTAAGCCACTTATATCCATGTTAAATAAGAATCAAATTTGTATCTATTCCAAGAAAGGAGTAAAGAGTTTTGAAGATATCAAGAAGACCATTAGTGCTCCTACACACATAAACCCATATTTCACTAGAGGATTTAATTTTGTAGACTTATGCTAACATAGAAACCCTTTCAAGAATTCATATGCAGAAGAACCATGAAACCTTGGAGAAACCAATAGCCTTTATTAGTCATGGATTAAAATAATATGAAATAAGGTAATATTTTATTGAAAAACATTTACTTTTAGTTATAAGGTATCTCAAGAAATTTAGATACTTTTTGTCTAACAATAAGATACACCTAATGGTGGCCCATATAATTCTTAAGGATTTTCTCTTGAACAAAGACATAAATGAGAAAATATTTGGTTGGATAAATAAATTAATGGAGTATGATGTGGAAATCAAGGTCACAAAGTTGATCAGAGGTAAATGACTTTGTGAGCATCTGTCCCAAGACTTGAAAGAGGGTAACGAGGTGGTCTTGGTGTAAAATGATGAAGAAGTTGCAACTGATCATACCTCACCTAAAATTTAGTTTTAATACTTGGTAAGATATCTCTGAGATGGTATTTATTCTTCTCATCTAAATCCTTCAAAGAATAAATATTTTAGATTGTAATCAATTCCATATCTTCTTATTGGTGGTATTTTTTTCATTAAATATATTAATGGAATGTTACTAAGATGTATAGAGATAGAACAAACATAAAGATTACTTGATTAGTTCCATGATGGAGATGGTGTAGGTCACTATTTTAAAATAGACATAATCCTTAAGATAATGAGAGGTGGCTATTATTATCCTAACATGTTTGGTGATTATCACACATGGGTTAGAAAGTGTAAATAGTGTGTTATGTTTTGTAGGAAAAGTAAAACTTAAAGCCTTACCTTTCCAACCAATTGTGGTGGACCATCCTTTTTACCAATGTGGATTGGAATTTATTAGTCTCATTAACCCCTTTTTAGTGTAGGACATAAATGGATACTAACTGATATATTATACTTCACTAGGTAGACATAAGCCATAGAATTGAAAGAAGTAAATGAGTCTAATGTTCTAGATTTATATGAAGGTTTTCTTCCTAGATTTGGAATTCCTCCAACCATTATTTTTGACAGTAATATGGCCTTTGTGGTGACTAGGATTAGCTAATGGGTTGTTCAACATGGTGTCTATCTCAGCACTTCATCAAGTTACTATGCAGAAGGCAATGGCCTTTTTTAGTCCACAAATAAAAACCTAATAAAGATCATAATAAGGACTATTGAATATAATCATAGGTAATTTTATCTAAAGTTTAAATCATATCTATTGGCTATTAGGATCACCAACAAAAGATCAATATCCAATTCTTCATACAAGCTAGTATTTAGTAAGGAAATAAGATTAACTATTTCTCTTGAGTTTCCAAATTTAGAACTAATACATCAACTTGAGTTTTTGGAAAATGAACTAGTGGAGATCAAATATGATGAGATTATATAACTATATTAGATTCAAAATTAATCTATTTTATACATGGAAATCCACCAAGAACAAGTGAGGAGAGCCTTTGACTAGAGCGCTTCTTCACAAAGTTTCAAAGAAGGAGATTTGGCCCTCAAATAAGATGATGATAAAGCTAAAATATAAAGGCATAAAAAGTATGAATCTCTTTGGATTGGTCCATACACAATCTCTAATTAAAAAACCCATAATTCATTCCAACTTCCAAATATGTCTGGTAAGGAGCTTCCTATCCCAATTAATGGGATACATTTGAAAAATTGCTATTGAGGATGTTAAGTTCCTTGTTACATAATTAGTTTGTTTTTTCATCAAAGTGTTATTATATAACATTAGTTTGTTTGTGTTTTGTCCCAAATAAGTGATTTATTCACACATTTACTTTGTTTAGATTAGTTTCCCTATTTTGTGTGTTTCATTTCTTATTTTGGTGGAATAGTTTTCTTCTTTCAAGTCAAAAGGTTTCTTATAGCCATGGATAGATTTATCATTGTCAATGATTCTAGAAGTCATGTAAATGTTTTGTTGCTCAATCATAGTAGGCATCATTCCTAGTTGAGTCACTAAAAGGTTGATAATTCTACCCTCACATGTCAAATTATAACCTCTATAATTCAAAACTTTTCACATAATGCTAGTTTGTCTTGTGAGTATAAGAGTAGGTCTTCAAAATTCCTTAATGTGATTAATAGGAACCATACTATCATAAAACATCATGTATGAATGAATAGATCAGTTTAATTTTGCATTTCATAAGTGCACTTGGGAAGCCAACCAAAGTTGAAGGACTACATGAAGATGATGTACTTTTATCCAAGATTATCCCCTACAAATTTTATGTCTTTATGATTTTTATATCTCAATATATAAGCCTTTAAAAGTGATCTAGTAGTGTGTAACATGCTCAAGGATGTCAAGATAAAGCCATAAGGAATAGCCATTTGGATTAAAAAATCATTAAAAATCTTGGAGTTGAATGTAGGGTCTATAAGTGGTATAATATAGATGGGATCGAAGATCAATGGCATGTGGATGATCAATTGAGTCAACAAGTCAAGAAAGATATATGGTGCATGTTTAGTGGTGAAGTTAAATATCAATGGTGAACACAATGTCAAAGGGTTAGAGGATCCACATGAAGCATGTTGGATCACCATGTGTCTCAACCATGGTGAGTTAAGATAATATTGATGATCCACGTTAAATAATACATTTAGATGAAGATAAATGGTCCACATTTGATGTGGCAAATCAAATATTGATAAATCATGTTAAATTTTGTAGTTAGAGATCTATTATGTTCATGAGGTTAAGAATTCAAAGATCCAATATTTCATGTGAGGCTACCACATGACATAATCAAATTAACTAGATGAAACTAATAGTAAGATCCTAAAGATAAATGTGGGGCTACCAAGTGGCACAATCTAGATGGGATTGAATATCAATGGTAATGATGAAGTTTAAAGCTAGAATACTCTCAAGGAGATTGATGGATCAAATTTTATCAATTTTTGTAGGGCTGAGATGAAAACACATGTCTAATGCGACAATGATTAGGTTTTAAAATATGATAAGTAACCCAAAAAGAAGACACATGGTTGAAAATGTCATTTCAAAAGGATTTCACCACCCAGGTAGGTAAAGGTATGAACTCAAGATCAAATATGATTTGGGTTATCAAGAGCAAACCTTACAGAATCATGGATCACCATTAAATCTCATTAGAAACCTCTTAAGAGCCTTAGTCATAAGTTTTATGTATTTATAAAAAGACTATGTAGCTTGTAGATCTTCATCAAAATTCTAGATATATGAAAACCAATAGGGAAATTGGTTTTCATCTATAGAGGACCTATGTTTAAGATTTTGGAGTAATGGAAAAGTTGTGTTAGAGAAAGAAGTCAGAATAGGGGAATGGTCTTAAAACAATTATGTTCTAAAGGAACACCAGATGAATGAATTCAAAGTGACTATTTGATAGCATAAATATCATATCAATATGATTCCTGGTGCTATGTTCTCATTAAAAAGATGGAGAGTTTAGAGGTTGTAGAATGTAGATAGAGCATTCAATGCAGTTTCAATGTCTTTATGGATTTTCTCTTTGAAGCAGATCATGACTCAGTACCTTCAGTAAGTTCTTGTCTTTTAGTGTGTATCTAGGCCAATTAAAGGGCTTAGAAAGACTATTTAGAGATACTGAATGTGTAATTTCTAGGCATCATTAATTATAATTGATCAAAAGGTGTTTGAGATTCCATCAAAGTGATTGGACCTCATTTATTAAGTTTTGTATGCTCACTTTTTCCATCTCTCTTCCCCTTTTCCTATATATCACCCATTTATCCTTAAATGAAAGAGACTCTTATTCTTTTGGCTTATCTAGGCTATGCCAAGATTTGTATTATAACACCTATTTGATGCAGAAAAAGATAGAAGACTGAATTCTTCCATTTTAAAGCTAAATTGAAGTGTGTCATATGAATTCATTGATGTGGTTTAAGTTAATGTATGCTTTGCTTTAACTATGTCTAAATTTTTCACATTCATGAAGTGTCTTTTAGATTTCATGGGCCATTCTAAGTATAATAGATAAATTTTTTATTAGTTTTTAAGTGGAAAACTATCCTCCTATGGTATATTGATAGATACTTCATACCTTTTTTATGAAATACTTATGTGGAAGCTGATCTAAGAGTGAGTGAACTGATATTAGCATTTTTATTGTGTTTGATAGTATGTCTTGTGCAATAATAAGTGTTTGAAAAATTGGTGCATCACCTCATTTTACATGTTTTCATGCATTATTGTCTATTTATCTCCCATCTCCAACTTATATATTAGTTTAGGTGACTGATCAAAGGGAACCATCCCTATCTTGAGGCTCAAACTCACTATAAGATACCCATAGCCTAAGGTTTTTCCCATTTTATGGCTTAGTTGGAGAGATCCTAAAGAACTCCCTCCATGGGTACAATTTCAGACCAAAAAAATACCATCAATAATTTGTCTTCCTAAGACAAAATCTCATTATTATTCACTGATCACTTTGTCTAGTAGTGGTTGAATTATTTTAACCAGTAAAACCAAGTATATATTATATATATAGTTGCATAGACTTATGGGTTAGAAGTCTTAAATAATTTTCACCCTAGGTTTCTTTGATATTAGGAAATAAAATGTGATATTCATTTATTTCAGGATGGATCCTATTCTAAAATTAACTCATAGCCACTTCAACTTTCATATGTATCATGTCACAAAAATTTTGAAAGAAAAATGTGGGGAAACCATCAAGGTTAGGGGCCTTAAATTATTCCATCAAAAAAATTTCCCCTTTAAATTCCTTAGATGAATTATATTTAAGGAGGGTAGCATTATCTGATGGAGTAATGACTTTGTTGAAGTTACTCAAAGTATTTTCTTCAAGCATCTCACCAAAAGTTCCATCTTCTATTAGCAATTCATTAAAGAATTAAATTGTATTATTGTTCATCTCATCCTCTTTATTGTATATTCTACCATTATCCACTTCCAACTAATTTAATCTTTTATCATTCTTATGTCTTAAAGAAAATTCATTAAAAAATCTAGTGTTTCCATCTTCCTTCAACTAGGTACATCTATATTTTTGTCGCTAAAATGCTTCTTTGGCCTTAAGGTTATGAAATTGTCTTATGAGTTCACTTTCTTTGAAATTGAGGAATAATTATTTCCTTGATTGGCCATTAATTATTTTATATTTAGCATTTCCTCCTTAATATCTTAACTCTAAATTAAAATTTTCCCAAAGACTTCTTTAATTTATTTTAAGGTTCTTCTTTGGAAATTTTAATTTCTTGACCACGTTATACATATATGAACTTGATAAAGGTTATTTACACAATTATTTTATGGATTTATCCAATTTAGGGTGGTATAATCACATTCTCTCAAATCTAAATAGAATATTATTTTATTTGCATATAGTTTCCCCTTTGAAAATCAATGGATTATGATTGGAACTGATTCTAGGGAGAGAGGTTAGAGAGATAGAAAAATGGAGATCCCAATTAATAAATATGATGAATCAATAAAGATGAACTTAGATAAGTTTATAAACCAACCTTATATTTGTCCAGTTGAAAGGGTTACTTTTGAGCTCCACATCAACTAAGCTAGCTCCAATAAGGAAGTCTTTTACGTCAAACATGATTTTCATGAAATCCATTAGCCCTCTCTTTATTTCCCCCAAGGAAATTTAAGTATTGAAGTCCCACACCACAATAAATTTATAATGATTATAGGTTTTATGAAAGGATAATAAATCATCCCATAAATTTCTTCTAGCATTTTTAGAATTGGGGGCATAAATGTTAGATAAAATAAATTCCTCCTTATTGGCTATATCTTTGAAGAGGATGGGCACTTGTTAATTAGTTTTCATCAACATGTCACCTTTCAAAAATTTTGAGTTACATAATACCTTTAGTCTCCCTGAAGAACCCTTAGAACTATAATCTATAAAACTAGCCCTTTTCTATATCTTATCAAAACACATCCTCAAGGCCTCTTAAGACATTTTAGATTCTTGAATGAGCATAGTGAAAAGATAATTTATTTTATTGATATTAATAAGGATTATCTCATTCCAAGGGCTATTTAAGCCCCTAATGTTCCATATGAGGAACTTCATTAACTTTAGTAAGGTGAATTTTAAGTGTTTGTTGAAAACCATTGCCTAATTCCTTAGTTATTTCAATTTTCTAACTAATCATCATAGGGGATATGTCTTGAGGTTTAGGTATTACAGCTACATTAATTTTATTTCTTCCTTTCCTTATCTTAGATTGAGTTCTAAACCTTTCCTCTTGATGTGCCTCTAGATAGGGTGAATCTCTAGTAGAACGTTTGCCCTTATCTTTTGAAAATGACACGAGAAATTTTGGGGAGTCGACACTTTACAATTAAAAATGATAAAAATATAAATTTAGTACATCCCATACATGGACCATAGTTTCATTAGTTTCTATACATATTCCACATTATGTTCCTCACTTCTATGCCATGGTATCTTTTATCACTCCTCTAGGTACATAGATCTCTAGGTTTTCAAAATAGTAATTTTTTAAATGAATAGAAAAAATTCTATTTATGTTTATATTTTATAAATTATTTATCTATAAATTATTTACTATTTTTTTTGTGTTTTTATCATAACTATGTTGCTACAAGATCTTTTTCCAAACCACAAAAAAATATTGAATCTTGATAATGTAGCGAATTTTTCTATACTCACCCCATATTATTTTAAAAAATCAATTTTTAGTTTATTTTTTAGGTCTGCCTAATGCCCCATACATTGGATGTCTCTTCTATCTACTTCAAAATAAACTTATTCTACACCAAAAAGATAAGTGAAGGTATGTATATTTAAATTCATTGCTTTCATTTAGTTTTTCTACATTTTATTGCAATTTATTACCTTAGTGTTATGCATTTATATGTTCTTTCTAAAATCACCATCCCATTTTACAACTATGTGACATGTGATGAGCTTCAAGAAGCGAATATGTATGAGCACAATATTTTAAAACTTTATCATATAATAAATTTATCTCTTTTTAGGAACCTTTTGAGTTTAAATCTCTCTGAGTGTATGCCTTAAAGAGTGTATCAAGAAAGAGATGTGTAGTCCTTTGATGTTTAGGAATATTTTTGGTCCCTACACCATTACCTAAAACCACTACAAGATAATTTTAACTAAATACCTAAGAAAATAAAAAGGATTAATAAATTATCCATTCAAAATAACACCTAACTAAGTAAACACCCATTTTCTTCATTTTCATATTATGTCAACCCGGTCAATTGTTTTAACACTATATTTCCCTACCTAGTTTGATACTTAATGACAATATTTCCCACCTAACAAGATTATTCTATTTGACCTTCTCAATTAAATTACTAAGATGGTTTAGGGTCAATACTTGGCTAAAAATAATAACTTCACTTGATTTTTAAATAAGGGAACATTCATTTTTACATTGTTACAACTTGTAATTCTATTATTTTTACACTTTATAAGTTATTGATTAGGTTTTTACATTGGAGGGAAAGAAGCTTGTATTATGGGGAAGTCTTGTATACAAATTAGGATTATTTTAGTCTAGATATGATTTCTATATTGTCATCTTTAAAAATCCATAATAACCTCTTTCAATATACTATTAGCCAAGGGAGAGATTGAGGCATGATAGGTTCAAGTCAAGGTAAGTATTCTTAACGTTTACTCTTTCTTTTGGTAATTACATATTGCATAAAGTAATAGGCTGAATGTTATACCCCTTTCTTAATTTACATCTACATTTACTTGAGTAGATTTCTCTTTTCATGTTTTTAAAACTTGTTTCACTATCCCCCTTTGTATCACAAGCTTTAGTGAGTACTAGATTAGATTATTTTTATTTTTTTTATGGCTATCTTGGGTTATTACATAATGTCATTTGAATAGAGGATTTGGAACCCTCTCCTTTTGTGTCATGTGATAAGAGATGCCTTAGTTAGGTTTAGTAGATCCAAATTGGTCAAGTTATAATTTAAATAAATATGAAATAAATCATTTTATAATATTACCTTCTTCGATCTTGGAATCCACTAAATAGGATAAGTTATAGATCCATACAAATTCATCACATACAAAGACAATCTCTTGAAGGAAAAATCTATGATATGTACATTAATATTGTTTATCAATTTATTTTTATCAATCTCTTAATGCTAGAAACCTAAATAATACTAAGAGAAAAGAACCTAAAGAAACTAATTAAAAAATAATAGAAATTAAAATGAAATCTAAACAAATAAATAGAAATAAAAACTATCACACTAATAACTACTATAAACTAACATGCTATACAATAAAATTAACTAGAATTTAACTGAATACAGAAAGTAATAATGAAAGTAAGAAAGTAAAGGAAAAATAATTAAACTATGAATGATATAATAAATTAATCTATAAAATAAACTAATATATAAAATGAAAATAATATAAAGGAAGCATGATAAATTTAATAAAATATACCAACTACTAAGAAACTAAGTCTAAAATAGAAGTAATGAAAGATAGTTAACTACTGACTAAAATAAATATGGCATCTAAAAATATTCCTTAATTAAGCTGATAATATAAATAAATAAAGGAATGAGAAATAAAAAATGATAGGAAAAGATAGAAATAAAACCATAAGGAAGAGTAAAGTAAATTATAACTTAAGATGAAATAGAAAAACACATTAAAATGATTAACACTAAAATATGAAGAGAAAAATGACTGAATTAACTGATAAAATCTAAGATTGATACTAATATAAAATAGAAGTGATAATAATATAAAACAAGAAAGAATATTAAAAAAATTGAGTATTGAAGCAACAACTGTCATAAATAAGTAGAATAATGTTTTATTGATAAAAAAATTATTTTGTTTACAAAATAATTTTTAATTAAAATTAAAATTAAAATTAAAATATCAATAATTTGTCATAGAGTTTAATGTATTAATCATTATTTAGGTCAACTACAATGATATTAATGATTGGTAATCTTCAGACAATTAGTTATGAATAATTCAAAAAAGATAGATATACATGCGTGACTCAATCAAATTACCTCACCATCAAATAATGCATTGTTTGGTATATCTAAACATGGTTATTCAATATTAGAGATATTTTCACAAATAATAAAAGGATGAAAAATTTTAAAACTTAGAAGAGTTATTAATACCTTAATGTTTCTCCCTTTGTTTTGTGTCTTCAATCCTTTATAAAGTAATCTTCCTTTGAGATAGTTAGAAATAAGTTACCACTATCTTTTAGTTAGTTGTAGTTAAATTTAATTGACTTTAAAATGCAATCAATGTACTTTATAATTCATAAATTCATAACTTATCTTTATAATTTTGGACTTTAGTGAGTCCAAGAGATTAAATAAATAAAATTAGACCAAATTTATAAATTCTAATGGGTGGGGGCCCTTCACTCATTTGATGTCTCTCAAAAATTCCTATAACCATGCATATAAAAAATTAATAAATATTAATATCTAATAATTTTAAAATTTAAACATTAACATCCATAATAACATTTATCTATGAATAATAAAATCCAAGAAAATATATCAAAAATATTGATTTGTTGTTTTACATTGAAAAAAAGTTTTATTGATAAATAAAATATACTATATCACTACCAAAATGATTATCTGCATACTCAAAATAATTTATCATAGTTAAAAGTATTAAAATATCAATAACTAATAGAAAATTAAAATCCATAGTCCATCTCAATCAAAATATAAAAATAAATTAATTAAAGGAGCACCCTTGTTAGTTTGATACTCCATGTATTCCATGGAATCAATAGGTATCTCAACCAATCTTATCACCTCAAACTATCATCAATCTCCAACTTAACCTTTTTGATAATTTGTGTTGCCATAGGATGTGTTGGCAGGATTATAGTATGTTTTTTAATAAAATAAGTGGGTCTCTCAAGTATAGGTGAAAAAGACCTATTATTTAGTGGAAAATGTAGATTTGGCTCAATAAAGTTTGTATTAATCTTAGGAATAGTTTTAGGATGAATGTGTAGAGGGGTATTATGAGGGATATAACCAATATCAGTATGCATTCTCAATGATAACTCATTTGTATTACCTCATTCAAAGGGATATATTATGTAATTTGAAACTCTATATCATCTATTACCATGAAAATGCAAAGATGAGGGAGGGATATTATCGAGAAAATTCAAAAAAATAGGATCTAAAGCATAAAAATGGATAGATACATGGGTTTTATGAATGAAAGGCCAAGGAAACCCATTATCATCCCCATGGCCTTGAAATAATATTCCTTGAGAAATACTTTGTGAATGAGTAACTTCAGTATGTATATTGTCATTCCTTCCCTAAACACTCCTATCTGAATCATGTGAATACATGGTTCACCTTGACATACTAAATAATTATACACTCAATAACCATATAAAATTAAAAAAATTATAACCAAGTAATCATCGATTCATTCATTTGAATTGAAAAATAAATAAGTCACTAATTCATAAAACTATCTGTAGTAATTTATCAGACCACCAAATTACAAAAATATATTTCCAAGTGAAAATGATTACAAAATTTATAATGAAAATGACTTCTATTTGAAACATTTTAACTATAATTCTTATTTAAAATATAAAAAACATCATCTTAACATCGTCAAACCCTAGATAATAAAAAATACATCTTCCTAAGCTTTGCCTTCATAATTTAAACATATTTGACATTTAAACATTTATGAATTGAATGATGAAAATAAATTCAACAATATTTCTTAAACCAAATATGCCTAATCTTCCTTATGAACAAAACAAAAAAATTCCTAAACCCTTATTAAAATATAGATGAGCTCAAAAGATAGAGAAATATATTCAATATTCACTATGAAAATATCTAAAGACCAAAAAAAGGTGACAATGATGTCAAAATACTACATTTTAAAAATACATCTTTCAGCATGTATTCTAATGAAGTTTATCTATAAAATAAAACATTGATATTCATTATTTATTACTCCAAAAATAATGTCATAATGATGTAAATTGAAATCTAACCATTTGAACACAATGAATGCAATTCCCAAGTAAAGATTTTTAATACTTAATTAAGAAATCAAATTCATATAAACTGTATACCAAAACCCCTATGAATGAACTAGTTAATCATGAAGACCAAAATTTTTAACTATGTACTATAAAAATATTTAAAGTGAAACACAATATTCCATAAGAAGTGATAATACATTTTTAATTCTAATAATAATTATAAAAAATGTATATTAATTCACAAATATTCAAAATAAACAACCCATTCATCATTTTACAAATGACTTATCCAAAATGTTGTCTTAAAATAACATGCAACTGAAGTACCACCCAAAAAAATTACATAAAAAAGCACAATGCAACAATAATAACTCATCTTAATATAAAAATTACTTTTAAAAACTTGTCTTACATTCATTTATTTCTATAACAACCTAAAAATATTACACCATTATCTAGGTTAATTTATCAACTAAACTAAGTGATCGTGAAATACTATTAACATTTTTATCATGCATATAAATAAAATATTCCAATTATGTGAAATTCAATAAAAAATAGTCAAATGTATGAATATATTATGATTTTTAATAAAATTATTTCATAAATAAATACCTTTATATATAATAATATCTTGTGAAAATTAAGCAACAGATGAAGTGTAATAAAGTGACTTTCGTACCTTGTAGACAAAAACCCAAATCTAATGTCATTCATATTAATTTTTATCTCCTCCTATCATAGCTTTGTGTTTAAATGTGAGATTTAAAATGACATTATGCTCAGCAAAAACAATGTTTTTATATGCTTGTATCAATTCTTAATTACACAAGATGATTTATCAATACATGATTGGCCCGTGGCATCTACCAACAAATTTGAATGATCTTAACCAAACCTAGTCACAAAATAAATAGATTTCCATCAATTTAGAATTAAAATAAAATAATAAACAACTTCATTAACTAAGGGAATGATAAAATCCTTAACTTTAAGTTCTAAGAATCTAATAAAAATCTAGTTTTGATCCCTTAAATCATATCTCATTGAATTTATCATACAAACCATGCAATGATGGATAAACCGATAGATGATATATTAAATATCTTTTGGGTTACTCATAACCCAAAAACATAACCATGGTGATCAAAACAAATCCACCACCTTTATCATTTACATCCTAAATGGACCTTAAATCATGGCAAGTTTAATCAATTTCTTACATGTATGACCTAGGTTATATTCAAATATTATAACTTAGCACTACCCACAATCCTTGAAATGTTAGAAACATACTATATATATATATATATATATCTGTGTGTGTGTGTGTATGTATATATATATATATATGTATATATATATATATATATGTATATATGTATATATATGTATATATGTATATATATGTATATATGTATATATGTATATATATATATATATATATATGTATATATGTATATATATATGTATATATATCTATATATATGTATGTATATATATATATGTATATATATATATATTTGTATATATATATCAAAATAGTGAATATATATCAAATTCTTATGAAGTATTCAATATATGTTTAGTTATTTTGCCTTCAGGAAGACAATGCCTAGTAGTCTCATACTAAAGTATGAATACATAGTAAACCATGGATAGAATCCAAAAAATATATTATTAACCAACAAAATTACTCCATGTATATATCAATCAGTATTTTTATTAAATATGTACAACTATTTAGCCTTTCTCAATGATCAATTTTGAATAGAACATGCCAAACTACACTTTGAAGATTGAAGGTAAACAATTTAATGTTGATCTTGAATGTAATATTTACTTCAATAAACTAGCTTGTGTTATGTAATCACTTGATTAATTTTGTGAGAAATAAATATTTCTCAAAGTAATAAAATTTTAGATTTGAATACATACTAGAAAATGATAATTCAAATGAATATAAACAAGTTGGCCCTTGCTAGTAGTTTCAAACTTTATGCCCAATGTCATTAATATTTCACAACCAAGTATGTCACGACTTCCAAAAAAATAAAAGGAGGGGTGATAGAAATAGACACAATAGAATTCATAGGCATCATACATATTGTTTTTCTACATTAAATAACAAAATACAAAGCCTCAAAGATAGTGGGGATCATATCATTGATACATCACTCAAGACAACCACTCACATTATGAGTACCTCTCCTAAAGCACAAGTACCAAAACAATAAATATGGTTACCAAAGAAAAATTTAGATAAAAAATAGTTGCATTTCTAAACCTAGAGCCAAAAAATATTCAAAAATCAAAGCAAAACCAAGAAAAGCATATAAATATACCTCTCAATAATGATAATCATCTTCTAAAATAGTATGGTTTTGGAAATAAATATTTGAAACACTTTTTTTTTAATACTCAAGGGTTGGGAAAACATTCCCAAGGCATCACTCTCCTATTTACACATCTAATAAAAATGACCATCAAGTCTTGGGATATATTTAAAATAATAATGTAAATCATTCAAATGTTTATATCCATTTTGTTAATGAAAAATAAACAAAATGTAAAAATGGAATAAACTACAAGGAAAGTGAAAAAATAAAACAAGATCTCACTCATAAAACCCAAGAGGAGCTAGACATGATAAAAAAGGATATTATACCAAAAGATCAATAAATTCATCGAGAGGATAATGTAAAATAGGTTCCTTCATATGAAGAAAATACCAACTATTCCTCAAAGTATAAAATCATTGAACCTTAAATATAAGCCAAGCAAGGTCAAAATATTATAGTTGACATTACTTATGAATTTAATATATGTTCCAAGAAATTATTTACATATTCAGGATATATCATGCAACATATGAGTAAATTTAATGCATCTTATTTTTGTTTTGGATGCATTAAATGTAATTTTAAATATGGATCAAACTCATGCTTTACTATGTTTCATATTAGTCCATTTTTGACTAATATAATGCAAAAAATTGGCAAACCATGGTTACTATAAATGAAGGAAAACATATCCCAAGTAAATATACCAAATACAAACTTACCCAAAGATCATTATATAATTATTAATTCTAATATGCACACATATGGCACATTTCATTCAATAAACGTTACACATTTACCACTCCTTACATATTCTCTTCCTTATCTTGATATCATTGGATAACTTGTGCATTTTCAAAATTTACAAAATAAAATAGAATTTTTTTAGGTACAAATATAATTAAGATTATAAAAATATCTCAATGATAGGTTACATTAACCCCCACCCCTATTTTTTTATAAAAAAATCTTATAGTCCTATTATACATACATAGAGCATCAAAAATTCTATAGTGTTAGATATTACACCCATACATGATCATTGTAAATACCAAGAGGACATACCTATTGTCACTTAATATTTCACCCTAGGGATGTTTCTCAATTCTTATCTAGATTGAGTGAAGTAGTGGATTACCTCTAGGATTCTTGGTTGCTTATAATAGAGGTAAACCTCTAGTTTTAAGGGATAACCCCCTATCATAGTATTTAATACCTTACTATTTTACACTACTTGTTTGCTTGTGTGAAAATAAATATAAAGGAAATTAAAATAACCTATTATAATAAGGTGATACACCAAATTTATATCCACTAGACTGCCATGACCTGCACTATGAAAGACTGTTCACAAGACTGGCTTCAAACTTGTAGGTTCCTCTAACATAAGTATTTCAAACATGAAGGTGATATGTACAACACTTATCAAGGTGAAATGACAAAAATCCTAATAATAGACACTAATTATACTATTTAAACTTAGATATAGATAATGACACTGACTACACTCCATGTGACATGTTAGAGAGTGAATTACTTGCACATAATATGAGAGAGTAAGATGAATGCAAGGTTAGGTGGTTACCACTTGCAATTTAGCTTTTTCACTAATCCACACACTTATACAAGTAATTATAGAATCAAAAATAGATTCAAATATTTATTCAAAGGAAAAATTTTGTATTTAGAATAGAAAGGCTTGACCATACCAAACATGGATCAAATACAAATGCCAAAAATTCTTGCATATATAGAGTGTAGGAGAGTATATAGAAGAAGAGAAGATCAAAAGTCACAAGGCCAATTTTTAATACTTTTAAATCATTTATAAAGTAATATAATGAATTTGACAATAGGTTAAGAAGGTTTCATGTACAAGTGTCCATCAGAGATGCATCATTCTCCCTCAAATTAGTGACTCTTCATATTCTTCTTTGAAACTACCCTTTAATAATGAGTTTACTTGACTATTATAAACCAAATTATGAATCTTTGACACATATGAACTATCCTAGGAATGTGGAAACTTGATTTTTATATTCATTAGATACTCTCCAACTAATTAACTCCTCATAGACATTTGTTATTCACTCTCTAGTAGCCACTCACTAGCCCTTCTAAGCCTATCTTCACATTTGTCACTCAATTGACTTAAATTTTCTCAAATAAAGCTCATTTAAAATGTGTTAGGTATCTCATAATAACTTTTTTACATTATATTATATCATATGTACTCCCATGAACCTCAATATAACACTTATCATCTTTCTCATATGCACTCACTATGTCCTTTCATTGTGCTAGCTTAGACTACCTACAATGAATGGTCCAACAGATATGTTTTCATTTAAAAACATGGTTATTTTATATTTTGAGGGATTATATTAAGTATATACAGAACTTACATAGTTAAATTTCAACTATTCATTCCCTTACGTACCTATGAAACACATCAAATTTTATAAGATAGACTGAATTAGGCCTGCCCATAAAAGTGATGTATAGAAAAAATGGATGGTGAGGAGCTTGAGAGAGTTACATAGAGGTATAAAAAAATTTAAGGCCATTTTTATCCTTCTATATGTATATCCTTTCATTTTTTGCTCCATCAAATTCAAATAAGAGTTTGAGGAGGGTTTTGAGTCTCTTAGTTTCTTCACAATGATTCATAAAGGTTAGACGTCCAACCCCTAAATCAATTCCATATATCTTGAATTAATGAAACTCTTAAAATACACATAATTTATTTAGGCACCATTCAAACTATTCATACTAATATGAGCAATGAAATATGGTTCTCAATCTCCTTGGCTATGTTCTAGGTACCCCTGAGAGAGGTTTAGGCCAAAATAGCCAATTTGAGCCATTTATATACAACATAATGGTTTTTTTAGACTATTAAATCTCCTAAAAATTCTATAAAATGTATTTTAAGGATCATTTGGTCAAGTGAAACAAGTTAGGAACCTTAAGGGTTTAGGCTTAGTTTTAAGCCTGGACTATGTGCTTGTGTGTATGACCACCTGTATGTGTTCTCATTAAATATGAGTTCTTGTAGAAATTTTCTATCTTCATTAAAAATTTTCACATATTTTATCCATAAATTAAATCTCTTATCTTCATCCATTCTTCATTCACACATTAGGTATACAAACTATATGGTTCTAAAGTACCCTTGGTCTAAGATAAAATAAAGGATACTTCCCCTATTATTTTAAATAAAATAAGGTAATGATGACATTTTTTAAGTCATGAGTACATTATATACCATTTTAAAAATATTTATCATAAATTTATATCCTATAAATGTCTCAAAATCTCAATACTAATTTCTTAAAAGAGTGAATATGTGCAAGGGTTTTTGGTTGAGTCGTAGAACTCTAAGTTATGGTTATATCCATTCTTCCTTGAATTTGAGGATAAATTATAAGAATTATTAAATACATATTAGGGTGAAATACATGTGATCATAGTCAACCTATGTCTTTATCTACCAATGAAACCTATGTTTTCCATTTGTATGAGACTAGTTTGTGTATGGGCTAAATTGTAGATGTCCATTAGGTACAATAATGGATGCCTGTAGGTATGTATTAGTGTATGAACATTATATTTCCATGTTTTGGTTCCATATTATATAACTAAGATAATTTTATATAAATTTATTTTCATCAACCAAATTGCATCCTTTATTGGCCGAGACTAGTCTATGCTCTAAGTCTAAACTGTAGGTATCCATACTTAGGGAAACCAAATATTTCCTATATGTGTAAATTCCTACCTTGAGTACTATGTTTCCATCCCTTTTATTCTTATTGGATAACTAATACCACCTAATAACTTTAATGGACTCATTTATTCCTTGTAACCATACATCATTCATTATCATCAATGCTACATGTGTTACTTACAAGTTATAGGTCCATTTGGTCTCAATTACATTATATTTCATTCCATATCTTCAATGGAAACTTGGATGGTTTGAAAGTTCATTTACCATCACTCTCTCTTGAACAAAAACCTTATCTTTGTATTTAATTTATAATACTAGGCCTAATAGACAATAATGAAAACATTAGGCATATATATACATCATATTTCTTCACCAAAAGATAGCACTATGTTGAGCAAAGTCTCATTTTAGAGAAATTAAGGTAACATCTCCACCAAGAAACTTTTCCAACCATGTAACTCTTTGAGTGTCAATGAAGGGTATTATTTTGGAGGTGACTATGTTTTGAATTTTATAGGATTTCAAACCAACCTCAATCATTTCAAGGCTCTAACATGAAGTTCACATCTTTATCAACCACTATTTGAACATTCTCACACAGTCTTGTAGGTCACTATTTCAAGACTTATTGATTATGATTATGTCTTAGGCCTATCACTCCACCAATGGAAATCTTAAATAAACACTTCCAATGGAAAAACTGATGATTATGCTTTAATGGGATAAACATAGGGATACTATCTTTATATTGAATCCATTGATAGAAGAATAAAACACTGCAATTGATGCAATAATGTTTTACAAACCAATGGTGTTCACTCTTAGAAAAAAGAGGATGGTCTTAATAATAATTTTAGAATCACACATGCCAAACCAAATAATACTAACAAGATAATAATTTAAATTCTCTTCCAAACCAATACACCAACTAACTCACACAAATCGATGTAAAAGATGATAAAACTGAGGTGTTAGGGTTATGCAAATAGTTTTGAGTCTCTAAAATTATTAGTTATGGTTCATGAAGCATATATCACCAATCATAAAATGATGGTGATGTAATAAAATCTTAAATTTACTAATATAACCCACTAGGTTCAATTTCTTGAACTTTGCTCTTCTTGTCAGTACTGACTGAAAACCGGTTGACCTTATAGACGTACCTAAGAGAGTGATGATAGAGAAAAGTAAATTTGTGGAAGTTTTGCACCTTTGGAAGGTTATCAATCTTGAAACTAACTTATGGGGATATTAATTGACTCTCATAAAGTCTTCTCATGTGTTAAGTGTGTCACTCAAGTTGTACAACTACATAAAACTACTTATTTTGTAGTGATTTCCTCCTTTCCACATTGAACCTGTCACATTTTTAGTTTCAAACAACTCCTTGACATTATATAACATGTTTTACATTAGTAAACATATTTAAACTTTGTATTTTATGAAAATTACATAAAAATATATTAAATGACCCAAAAAATGGCCTAGATTGACATAAGACAAGATGAACAAATATAATAAAGACTAAACATATTATATGTCCTTATTAAGACCATGGTGCATATTTTCCAACCTAGGAGACCCTATGAAAGTTTAAAATATATAGGGAGTTGACCTAATTTGACTTGGGGTAAAATTAGTCAACAATTCCTATGACCATCCCTTTGATGAGATCATATGATAGCCTTTTTATTTCAAATATTAAAAAAATACCAAAAAAATAAAAAAAATTCAGCATTTTCATATCTTATTATTTCTGCTAGCATCTATGTTGATTAGTTACATTTTGATATATATATATATATATATATATATGTATATATGTATGTATATATATATATATATATATATATATATATATGTATGTATGTATGTATATATATATATATGTATGTATATATATATATACATATATATATATATATACATATATATATGTATGTATATATATATTATGTATATATATACACACATATACATATATATATATATATATATATATATGTATGTATGTATATATATATATATATAGATATACATATATATATATACACACACACATATATATATACATATATATATATATACATACATACATACATATACACACATATATATATACATATATATATATATACATACATACATACATATATATATATATGTATATATATATATATATATATATCTACATACATATATATATATATATATATGTATGTATGTATATATATATATGTATGTATATATATATATATATATATATATATATATATATATGTAATGCATATTTTGAGTGTTATACAAGCATACCCAAGCACATTATATATGCACATACAGATGATAGGCCTTCCCTCTATTCATGCCATCATTATATTAGGGGCATAAACTTATTTGATGATAATACACCTAGGTTAAATTAGTATATTATAATTTACATTATCATGTTTTGAGATTATATATTTACACATGACTTTATCCATGATTATAACTTTCGTAATCTACTTGATATGTTATATACTTGACATTTTTTACTCACACATATATCTATGGACTAATATTATATGTTTATGATTGTTAATTATGATTTCATGCTTTATTTTTTTCACTTCCTTTAGTGTGTTTATTTTTTTACATTATCGTCCAATGTATTACTTGTTTTGTCATTTTAATTTTCTCCATTGATTGTGGACCTTGTGCCTATTTTTGCCTATTTTCAACTTTTGCATATGTCATTATTTGTTGTATGTGTCCACCTTTTAGCATGTAATTTTATGATTTTAGGATATTTTAATAATTCATGTCCCTTTTATTGTGTCACATTTGAACATGTCCCTTGTGTGAGGTATCTTTTAATCCTTGTTTTTTTTATTAATTTTGAGTGCTCTTATATGTGTGTTTGACTAGTTTTTGAGCTTTTATTGTTTTAGATTAAGGTAAAAATAGGTTTTGAAGGGACCCCGAAACCTTGAACAAAATGAGAAAGATAAAACATTAATGTCCATAGGCAAGCCTTAAGCTTACTTCACCGAAGTAACAAAACCAAGAAACAAAGAC
This sequence comes from Torreya grandis, assembly GCA_037957365.1. Lineage (NCBI taxonomy): Eukaryota > Viridiplantae > Streptophyta > Pinopsida > Cupressales > Taxaceae > Torreya > Torreya grandis. The sequence continues at coordinate 2,120,765 of JARHVA010002906.1, forward strand.
CTGAAGCTAACAAATGAACAACCAATGATAAACCCCAGGTTTTACAGAGACCTGGAAACTCCATAGTAAAAGTTCAAAAAACTAGGTACCAAGACCAGAAAACACAACCAACTAGCATATTAGGACTTGAGCTTTTATTTTTATTATATATATGTTTATATGGTTTAAATCATGCATATTATGACTTGATGTGATCAAATACTATGTACCTCATTTTTATATCTACTTAGACATGTTATTTTTATATGATACATGATCCATACATAAATTATATAATTAACTTATCCTTTTGAGGGAAGATAACTATAATTTTATACTTTCCATCACCTCAAAGGGAGGGGGAATATTATTGGGGGTATGTCATAGAGGCATGTATTGCATACCTTCACATTTTCATTTTTTTTTTGGGCATACCAAAAAGGCAGGACCTCCACACTTATTCAAAAATTAACATATCTAGATTACATTGGGGGAATGTTGTGGAAACATGTTCTTCACACTTACACCAATTTTTATATTCTATAGATTTAGTGGGGGTACGTCATGATAACATGTCCTCTACACTTTTAAAATTTCAAATTATCCAAATTTCCTATTTATATGATTCATATACAAGTTTTTTGAAGCATTCTATACATTAGTAACATTTTTATACCTAGGTTTGAAATTGAGACATATATGAGGTGCATATGTCATGTAAATAGCACCTTAAATTGAAAAAAAAAATTGAAATTTAAAATACTATTATAGAATATTATAATACATGGATGGACATCTATGGACTTTATCGAGCCAATCTACTATAGTAGTTGATTCACCTTTTAGCAAGGTTGAAGTTATCAAATGACTCAATCTTACCAAGTTTATAAGTTAGAATTTACCAAATCATATAGCTTCACTAGATATATGGCATTATTTGATTGGATCACTCACACTCTCTAGGTTATAAGTATGATTGGGTTGCATGATTTAGATATACAAATTGACCTTGTGGAAACTCACCTTTTGCCAAGGTTGGGGGCATGTTTTATTCATATATATCTATATATATATTCACTTTTAGGTTTAGAAATTATCCTAATGTCATCTCTAAGGCTTTAGAATAAAACATTTCTTCAAATTAAATTTATAAAATTCAATATTATTGCATTGATACATAGGTGTACTTCTTACCTTTCTCTTATTACTTTAAAACATTTAGAATTCTTTCTATTCTAGATTATATGAACTGATTATATACTATAACATGTTTTTGGTTGTAGGTTATTTGATATAAAATCATTATATACTATAACATGTTTTCTTGAGTGATTTATCAATGATATGATCCCCACTATCTTTGAGGCTTTGTATTTTTCTATTTAATGTAGAAAAACAATATGTATGATGCCTATGCATTCTATTATGTCTATTTCTAGCACCCCTCCTTTTATTTTTTTGGAAGTCGTGACATATTTGGTTGTGAAATATTAATGACATTGGGCATAACGCTTAAAACTACTAGCAAGGGCCAACTTGTTTATATTTGGTTGTGAAATATTAATGACATTGGGCATAACGTTACATTTTGATATATATATATGTATGTATGTATATATGTATGTATATATATATATATATATATGTATGTATGTATGTATATATATATATATATATATGTATGTATATATATATATATATACATATATATATATATATATATCTATATATATATATATGTATATATATATATATATACATATATATATATATATACATACATATATATATATATATATTATGTATATATATACACACATATACATATATATATATATATATATATAGATATACATACATATATATATATATACACACACATATATATACATACATATATATATATATACATACATATATATATATATGTATATGTATATATATATATATATATATATATTTATATATATCTACATACATATATATATATATATACATATATATATATATATATATACATATATATATATATATATATACATATATATATATATATGTATATATATATATATATGTATGTATATATATGTATGTATATATATATATATATATATATATATATATATATAGAAAGTATGTTTCTAACATTTCAAGGATTGTGGGTAGTGCTAAGTTATAATATTTGAATATAACCTAGGTCATACATGTTGTAAGACATTGATTAAACTTTCCATGATTTAATGTCCCTTTAGGATGTAAATGATAAAGGTGGTGGATTTGTTTTGATCACCATGGTTATGTTTTTGGGTTAGAAGTAACCCAAAAGATATTTAATATACCATCTATCGGTATATCCATCATGGCATGGTTTGTATGATAAATTCAACGAGATATGATTTAAGGGATCGAAACTATATTTTTATTAGATTCTTAGAACTTAAAGTTAAGGATGTTATCCTTCCCTTGGTTAAAAACGTTGGTGATTATTTTAGTGTAATTATAAATTGATGGAAATATATTTATTTTGTGATTAAGTTTGGATAAGATCATTCAAATTTGTTGGTAGATGCCACGGGCCAATCATGTATTGATAAATCATCTTGTGTAATTAAGAATTAATACAAGCATATAAAAACATTGTTTTTGTTGAACATAATGTCATTTTCAATCTCACATGTAAAATCAAAGCCATGATAGGAGGAGATAAAAATGAATATGGCATTAGATTTGGGTTTTGGTCTTCAAGGTATGAAAGTCACTTTATTACACTTCCTCTGTTGTTTGATTTTCACAAGATATTATTATATATAAAGGTATTTATTTATGCAATAGTTTTATTAAAAATAATAATATATTCATAAATTTGACTATTTTTTGTTGAAGTTCACATAATTGGAATATTTTATGTATATGCATGATAAAAATGTTGATAGTATTTCACTATCACTTAGTCTAGTTGATAAATTAACCTAGATAATGGTGAAATATTCTTAGGTTGTTATTGAAATAAATGAATGTAAGACAAGTTTTTAAAAGTATTTTTTATATTAAGATGAGTTATTTTTGTTGCATTGTGCTTTTGTATGTAATTTTTTTGGGTGGTACTTCAGTTGCATGTTATTTTAAGACAACATTTTGGATAAGTCATTTGAAAAATGATGAATTGGAAGTTTATTTTGAATATTTGTGAATTAATATGCATTTTTTATAATTATTATTGGAATTAAAAATGGATTATCACTTCTTATGGAATATTGTGTTTCACTTTAAATATTTTTATAGTACATAGTTAAAAATTTTAGTCTTCATGATTAACTAGTTCATTCATAGGGGTTTTGGTATACAATTTATATGAATTTGTTTTCTTAATTAAGTATTAAGAAGCTTTACTTGGGAATTGCATTCATTGTGTTCAAATGGTTAGATTTCAATTTACATCATAATGACATTATTTTTGGAGTAATAAATAATGAATATAAAGGTTTTATTATATAGATAAACTTCATTAGAATACATGCCTAAAGATATATTTTTTAAATGTAGTATTTTGACATCATTGTCACCTTTTTTTGGTCTTTATATATTTTCATAGTGAATATTGAATATATTTTTCTTTCTTTCGAGCTCATTTATATTTTAATAAGGGTTTACGAATTTTGTTGTTTTATTCATAAGGAAGATTAGGCATATTTGGTTTAATAAATATTGTTGAATTTATTTTCATCATTCAATTCATAAATGTTTATATGTCAAATATGTTTAAATTATGAAGGCAAAGCTTAGGAAGATGTATTTTTTCTAGGGTTTGATGATGTTAAGATGATGTTTTTTCTAGTTTAAATAAGAATTATAGTTAAAATGTTTCAAATAGAAGTCATGTTAATTATAAATTTTGTAATCATTTTCACTTGGCATTGTATTTTAGTAATTTGGTGGTGTGATAAATTAATATAGACAGTTTTATGAATTAGTGACTTATTTATTTTTCAATTCAAATTAATGAATGTATGATTACTTGGTTATAATCTTTTTTATTTTATATGTTTATTGAGTGTATAATTATTTAGTATGTCAAGGTGAACCACGTATTCACATGATTCAAATAGGAGTGTTTAGGGAAGGAATGACAATATACATACTGAAGTTACTCATTCACAAAGTATTTCTCAAGGAATACTATTTCAATTCCATGGGGATGATAATGCCTTTCCTTGGTCTTTTCGTCATAAAACCCATGTATCTATCCATTTTTATGCTTTAGATCCTATTTTTTTGAATTTTCTCGATAATATCCCTCCCTCATCTTTGCATTTTCATGGTAATAGATGATATAGAGTTTCACATTACATAATATATCCTTTTGAATGAGGTTATAAAAATGAGTTATCATTGTGAATTCATACTGATATTGATTATATCCCTCATAATACCCCTCTACACATTCATCCTAAAACTATTCCTAAGATTAATACAAACTTTATTGAGCCAAATCCACATTTTCCACTAAATAATAGGTATTTTTCACCTATACTTGAGAGACCCAATTATTATAGTACAAAACATACTATAATCTTAGCAACACATCTTATGGCAACCCAAATTATCAAAAAGGTTAAGTTAGAGATTGATGATAGTTTGAGGTGATAAGATTGGTTGAGATACCTATTGATTCCATGGAATACATGGAGTATCAAACTAACAAGGGTGCTCCTTTAATTAATTTATTTTTAGATTTTGATTGAGATGGACTATGGATTTTAATTTTCTATTAGTTATTGATATTTTAATACTTTTAACTATGATAAATTATTTTGACTATGCAGATAATCATTTTGGTAGGGATATAATATAGTTTATTTATCAATAAAACTTTTTTTCAATGTAGAACAACAAATCAATATTTTTGATATATTTTCTTGGATTTTATTATTCATAGATAAATGTTATTATGGATATTAATTTTAAAATTTTAAAATTATTAGATATTAATATTTATTAATTTTTTATATGCATGGTTAGAGGAATTTTTGAGAGACATGAAATGAGTCAAGGGCCCCCACCCATTAAAATTTGTAAATTTGGTCTAATTTTATTTATTTAATCTCTTCGACTCATTAAAGTCCAAAATTATAAATATAATTTATGAATTTATGAATTATAAAGTACATTGATTACCTTTTAAAGTCAATTAAATTTAACTACAACTAACTAAAAGATAGTTGTAACTTATTTCTAACTATCTCAAAGGAAGATTACTTTATAAAGGAGTGAAGACACATAACAAAGGGAGAAATATTAAGGTATTAATAACTCTTCTAAGTTTGAAAATTTTACATCATTTTATTTTTTGTGAAAATATCTCTAATATTGAATAACCATTTTTAGATATACCAAACAATGCATTATTTGATGGTGAGGTAATTTTCTTGAGTAACACATGTATATATATCTTTTTTGAATTATTCATAACTAATTATCTGAAGATTACCAATCATTAATATCATTTTAGTTGACCTAAATAATGATTAATACATTAAACTCTATGACAAATTATTGATATTTTAATTGTAATTTTGATTTTGATAAAAAATTATTTTGTAAACAAAATAAATTTTTTCTCAAGAAAATATTATTCTACTTATTTATGACAGCTCTTGCTTCAATACTCAATTTTTTTTATATTCTTTCTTTTTTTATATTATTATCATTTCTATTTTATAGTAGTATCAATCTTAGATTTAATCAATTAATTCAATCATTTTTCTCTTCATATTTTAGTCTTAATCATTTTAATGTGTTTTTCTATTTCATCTTAAGTTATAATTTAGTTTACTCTTCCTTATGGTTTTATTTCTATCTTTTCCTATCATTTTTTGTTTCTCATTCCTTTATTTATTTGTTTATATTATCAACTTAATTAAGGAATATTTTTAGATGTCATATTTATTTTAGTCAATAGTTAGCTATCTTTCATTACTTATATTTTAGACTTAGTTTCTTAGTAGATGGTATATTTTATTAAATCTATCATGCTTCCTTTAGATTATTTTCATTTTTTATATTAGTTTATTTTATAGATTAATTTATTATATCATTCGTAGTTTAATTATTTTTCCTTTACTTTCTTACTTTCATTATTACTTCCTGTATTCAATTAAATTCTAGTTAATTTTCTTGTATAGCATGTTAGCTTATAGTAGTTATTAGTGTGATAGTTTTTATTTTTGTTTATTTGTTTAGATTTCATTTTAATTTCTATTATTTTTCAATTAGTTTATTCAGGTTCTTTTTTCTTAGTATTATTTAGGTTTATGGCATTAAGAGATTGATAAAAATAAATTGATAAACAATATTAATATACACATCATAGATTTTTCCTTCAAGAGATTGTCTTTGTATGTAATGAATTAGTATGGATCTATAAATTATCCTATTTAATGGATTCCAGGATTGAAGAAGGTAATATTATAAAATGATTTATTTCATATCTATTTATATTATAACTTGACCAATTTGGATCTACTAAACCTAACTAAGGCATCTCTTATCACATGACACCAAAGGAGAGGGTTCCAAATCCTCAAGTCAAATGACATTATGTAATAACCCTAGCAAGCCATAAAAAAAATAAAAATAATCTAATCTAGTACTCACTAAAGCGTGTGATACAAAGGGGGATAGTTAAACAAGTTTAAAAAACATGAAAAGAGAAATCTACTCAAGTAAATGTAGATGTAAATTAAGAAAGGGATATAACATTTAGCCTATTACTTTATGCAATATGTAATTACCAAAGGAAAGAGTAAAAGTTAAGAATACTTACCTTGAATTGAACCTATCATGCTTCAATCTCTCCCTTGGCCAATAGTATTTTGAAAGAGGTTATTATGGATTTTTAACAATCACAATATAGAAATCATATCTAGAATTAAATAATCCTAATTTGTATACAAGACTTCCCCATAATACAAGCTTCTTTTCCTCCAAGGTAAAACTCCAATCAATAACTCCTCAAGTGTAAAAATAATAGAATTACAAGCTGTAACAATGCAAAAATGAATGTTCCCTTATTTTAAAATCAAGTGAAGGTATTATTTATAGCCATGTATTGACCCTAAACCATCTTAGTAATTTAATTGAGAAGGTCGACTAGACTGATCTTGTTAGGTGGAAAATATTGTCATTAGGTATCAAACTAGGTAGGGAAATATATTGTTAAAAAAATTTACTGGGTTGACATAATATGAAAATGAAGAAAATGGGTGTTTACTTAGGTGTTATTTTGGATGGATAATTTATTAATGGGTTTTATTTTCTTAGGGATTTAGATAAAATTATCTTGTAGTGGTTTTAGGTAATGGTGTAGGGACCAAAAATATTCCCAAACATCAAAGGACTACACACCTCTTTCTTGATTCACTCTTTAAGGCATACACTTAGATAGATTTTAACTCAAAAGGTTCCTAAAAAGAGATAACTTTATTATATGATAAAGTTTTAAAATATTTTTCTCATACATATTCCCTTCTTGAAGCTCATCACATGTCACATAGTTGTAAAATGGGATGGTGATTTCAGAAAGAACATATAAATGCATAACACTAAGGTAATAAATTGTAATAAAATGTAGAAAAACTAAATGAAAGTAATGAATTTAAATATACATACCTTCACATAGCTTGTTGGTGTAGAATAAGTTTATTTTGAAGTAGATAGAAGAGACATCAAATGTATGGGGCATTAGGCAGACCTAACAAATAAACTAAAAATTGATTTTTAAAAAAAAAATATGGGGTGAGTATAGAAAAATTTGCTACATTATCAAGATTCAATATTTTTTTGTGGTTTGGAAAAAGATCTTGTAGCAACATAATTATGATAAAAACACAATAAAAATAGTAAATAATTTTTAGATAAATAATTTATAAAATATAAACATAAATAGAATTTTTTCTATTCATTTAAAAAATTACTATTTTGAAAACCTAGAGATCTATGTACCTAGAGGAGTGATAAAAGATACCATGGCATAGAAGTGAGGAACATAATGTGGAATATGTATAGAAAATAATGAAACTATGGTCCATGTATGGGATGTACTAAATTTATATTTTTATCATTTTTAATTGTAAAGTGTAGACTCCCCAAATTTTCTTGTGTCATTTTCAAAAGATAAGGGCAAACGTTCTACTAGAGATTCACCCTATCTAGAGGCACATCAAGAGGAAAGGTTTAGAACTCAGTCTAAGATAAGGAAAGGAAGAAATAAAATTAATGTAGGTGTAATCCCTAAACCTCAAGACATATCCCCTAGGATGATTAGTTAGAAAATTGAAATAACTAAGGAATTAGGCAATGGTTTTCAACAAACCCTTAAAATTCACCTTACTAAAGTTAGTAAATGAAGTTCCTCATATGGAACATTAGGGGCTTAAATATCCCTTGGAATGAGATAATCCTTATTAATCTCAATAAAATAAATGATCTTATCACTATGCTCATTCAAGAATCTAAAATGTCTTAAGAGGCCTTGAGGATGTGTTTTGATAAGATATAGAAAAGGGCTAGTTTTATAGATTATAGTTCTAAGGGTTCTTTAGGAAGACTAAAGGTATTATGTAACTCAAATTTTTTTAAAGGTGACATGTTGATGAAAACTAATTAACAAGTACCCATCCTCTTCAAAGATATAGCCAATAAGGAGGAATTGATTTTATCTAACATTTATGCCCCCAATTCTAAAAATGCTAGAAGAAATTTATGGGATGATTTATTATCCTTTCATAAAACCTATATTCATTATAAATTTATTGTGGTGTGGGACTTCAATACTTCAATTTCCTTGGGGGAAATAAAGAGAGGGCTAATGGATTTCATGGAAATCATGTTTGACCTAAAAGACTTCCTTATTGGAGCTAGCTTAGTTGACGTGGAGCTCAAAAGTAACCCTTTCAACTGGACAAATATAAGGTTGGTGGATAAACTTATCTAATTTCATCTTTATTGATTCATCATATTTATTAATTGTGATCTCCATTTTTCTATCTCTCTAACCTCTCTCCCTAGAATCGGTTCCAATCATAATCCATTGATTTTCAAAGGGAAAACTCAAATAATATTCTATTTAGATTTGAGAGAATGTGATTATACCACCCTAAATTGGATAAATCCATAATAAAATTTTTTAAATAACCTTTATAAAGTTCATATATGTATAACATGGTTAATAAATTAAAATTCCTAAAGAAGAACCTTAAAAATAAAATAAAGAAGTCTTTGGGAAAATTTTCATTTAGAGTTAAGATCTTAAGGAGGAAATACTAAATATAAAAGAATTAATGGCCACTCAAGGAAATATTTATTCGTTAATTTCAAATAAATGGAAATCATAGGACAATTTCATAACCTTGAGGCCAAAGAAGCATTTTAGCGACAAAAATATAGATGTACCTAGTTGAAGGAAGGAGATGGCAAAACTAGATTTTTTAATGAATTTTCTTTAAGACATAAGAATGATAAAAGAATAAATTATTTGGAAATGTATAATGGTAGAATCTACAATAAAGAGGATGAGATGAACAATAATACAATCTAATTCTTTAATAAATTGATAATAGAAGATGGAACTTTTGATGAGATGCTTGAAGAAAATACTTTGAGTAACTTCAACAAAGTCATTACTCCATTAGATAATGCTACCCTCCTTAAATATAATTCATATAAGGAATCTAAAGGGGAAATTTTTTTGATGGAATAATTTAAGGCCCCCAACCCTGATGGTTTCCCCACATTTTTCTTTCAAAAATTCTGTGACATGATACATATGGAAGTTGAAGTGGCTGTGAGTTAATTTTATAATAGGATCCATCCTTAAATAAATGAATAACACATTTTCTTTCCTAATATCAAAGAAACATAGGGTGAAAATTATTTAAGACTTATAACCCATAAGTCTATGCAACTATATATATATAATATATTCTTGGTTTTACTAGTTAAAATAATTCAACCATTGCTAGACAAAGTGATCAGTGAATAATAATGAGATTTTGTCTTAGGAAGACAAATTATTGATGGTATTTTTGTGGTTTAAAGTTTTACCCATGGAGCGAGTTCTTTAGGCTCTCTCCAACTAAGCCATAAAATGGGAAAAACCTTAGGCTATGGGTATCTTATAGTGAGTTTGAGCCTCAAGATAGGGATGGTTCCCTTTGATCAATCACCTAGACTAATACCTAAGTTGGAGAAGGGAGATAAATAGACAATAATGCATGAAGAAATGTAAAATGAGGTGATGCACCAATGTTTTAAACACTTATAATTGCACAAGACATACTATCAAATACATTTAAAAAATGCTAATATTAGTTCACTCACTCTTAGATCAGCTTCCACATAAGTATTTCATAAAAAGGCATGAAGTATCTATCAATATACCATAGGAGGATAGTTTTCCACTTAAAAACTAATAAAAAAGTTATCTATTATACTTAGAATGCCCCATGAAATCTAAAAGACACTTCATGAATGTGAAAAATTTAGACATAGTTAAAGGAAAGTATACATTCACTTAAACCACATCAATGAATTCATAGGACACACTTAAATTTAGCTTTAAAATGGAGGAATTCAGTATTTTATCTTTTTTTGCATCAAATAGGTGTTATAATACAAATCTTGGCATAGCCTAGATAAGCCAAAAGAATAAGAGTCTCTTTCATTTAAGGATAAATGGGTGATATATAGGAAAATGGGAAGAGATATGGAAAAAGTGAGCATACAAAACATAATAAATGAGGTCCAATCACTTTGATGGAGTCCCAAACACCTTTTGATGAATTATAATTAATCATGCCTATAAATTATCCATTCATTATCTCTAAATAGTCTTTCTAAGCCCTCTAATTGGCCTAGATACACACTAAAACACAAGAACTTACTGAAGGTACTGAGTCATGATCTACTTGAAAGAGAAAATCCATAAAGACATTGAAACTACATTGAATGCTCTATCTACATTCTACAACCTCTACACTCTCCATCTTTTTAATGAGAACATAGCACCATGAATCATATTGATATGATATTTATGCTATCAAATAGTCACTTTGAATTCATTCATCTGGTGTTCCTTTAGAACATAATTATTTTAAGACCATTCCCCTATTCTGAATTATTTCTCTAACACAACTTTTCCATTACTCCAAAATCTTAAATACAAGTCCTCTATAGGTGAAAAACAATTTCCCTATTGGTTTTCATATATCTATAATTTTGATGAAGATCTACAAGCTACATAATCTCTTTATAAATACATAAAACTTATGTCTAAGGCTCTTGAGAGGTTTCTAATAAGATTTAATGGTGATCCATGATTATGTAAGGTTTGCTCTTGATAACCCAAATCATATTTGATCTTGATTTCATACCTTTACCTACTTGGGTCGTGAAATCCTTTTGAAATGACATGTCCAACCATGTGTCTTCTTTTTGGGATACTTATCATATTTTAAAACCTAATCATTATCACATTAGACATGTGTTTTTATCTCAGCCCTATAGAAATTGATAAAATTTGATCCATCAATCTCCTTGAGAGTATTCTAGCTTTAAAATTCATCATTACCATTGATCTTCAATCCCATCTAGATTGTGCCACTTGGTATCCCCACATTTATATTTAGGATCTTATTATTAGTTTCATCTAGTTAATTTTCTTATGTCATGTGGTAGCCTCAGATGAAATATTAGATCTTTGACTTCTTGACCTCATGAACATAATATATCTCTAACTACAAAATTTAACATGATTTATCAATATTTGATTTGCCACATCAAATGTGGACCATTGATCTTCATCTAAATATATTATTGAACATGGATCATCACTATTATCTTAACTCACCATGGTTGAGACACTTGGTGATCTAACATGCTTCATGTGGATCCTCTAACCCTTTGACCTTATGTTCACCATTGATATTTAAATTAACCACTAAACACGCACCATATATCTTTCTTGACTTGTTGACTCGATTGATCATCCACATGCCATTGATCTTCGATCCCATCTATATTATACCACTTATAGACCCTACATTCAACTTGAAGATTTTTAATGATTTTTTAATCCAAATGGCTATTCCCTATGGCTTTATCTTGACATCTTTGAGCATGTTACACACTTATAGATCACTTTTAAAGGCTTATATATTGAGATATAAAACTCATAAAGACATAAAATTTGTAGGGGATGATCTTGGATAAAAGTACATCATCTTCATGTAGTCCTTCAATTTTGGTTGGCTTCCCAAGTGAACTTATGAAATGCAAAATTAAACTGATCTCATCATTCATACATGATGTTATATGATAGTATGGTTCCTAATAATCACATTAAGGAATTTTCAAGACCAACTCTTATACTCACAAGACAAATTAGCATTATGTGAAAAGTTTCAAATTATAGGGGTTATAATTTGACATGTGAGGGTAGAATTATCAACATTTTAGTGACTCAACTAGGAATGATGCCTATTATGATTCAGAAACAAAACATTTACATGACTTCTAGACTCATTGAAAATGATAAATCTATCCATGGATATAATAAACCTTTTGACTTGAAAGAAGAAAACTATTCCACCAAAATAAGAAATGAAACACACAAAATAGGGAAACTTATCTAAACAAAGTAAATGTGTGGACAAAGAACTAATTTGGGACAAAACACAAACAAACTAATGTTCTATAATAACACTTTGATGAAAAAAATCAAACTAATTATCTTATAAGGAACTTAGCATCTTCAATAGTAATTTTTCAAATGTATCCCATTAATTGGGATAGGAAGCTCCTTACCAGACATATTTGGAAGTTGGAAGGTATTATGGGTTTTTTAATTAGAGATTTTGTATGGACCAATCCAAAGAGATTCAAACTTTGTATGCCTTTCTATTTTAGCTTTATCATCATCCTATTTGAGGGCCAAATCTCCTTCTTTGAAACTTTGTGAAGAAGCGCTCTGGTCAAAGGCTCTTCTCACTTGTTCTTGGTCTATTTCCATGTATAAAATAGATTAATTTTGAACCTATTATACTTATATAATCTCATCATATTTGATCTCCACTGGTTCATTCTCTAAAAACTCCAGTTGGTGTATTAGTTCTAAAGTTTGAAACTCAAGAGAAATAGTTAATCTTATTTCCTTACTAAATACTAGCTTGTATGAAGAATTAGATATTGATATTTTGTAGGTGATCCTAATATCCCATAGATATGATTTCAACTTTAGATACAATTACTTATGATTATAGTCAATAGTCCTTATTATGATCTTTATTAGGTTTTTATTTATGGACTCAAAAAGGGCATTGCCTTGTGGATAGTAACTTGATGAAGTGCTGAGATAGACACCATGTTGAAAAACCCATTGGCTAATCCTAGTCACCACAAAGGCCATATCACTGTCAAAAATAATGGTTGGAGGAATTCCAAATCTAGTAAGAAAACCTTCATATAAATATAGAACACTAGTCTCATTTACTTCTTTCAATTCTATGGCTTATGTCTACCTAGTGAAGTAATATATATCATTTAGTATCCATTTATGTCCTACACTAAAAAGGGGTTAATGAGACTAATAAATTCCAATCCCCATTGGTAATAAGGATGGTCCACCACAATTGGTTGGAAAGGTAAGGCTTTAAGTTTTACTTTTCCTACAAAACATAACACACTTTTTACACTTTCTAACCCATGTGCGATAATCACCAAACATGTTAGGCTAATAATAGCCACCTCTCATTATCTTAAGGATTATGTCTATTTCAAAATAGTGACCTACACCATTTCCATCATGGAACTACTCAAGTAATCTCTATGTTTGTTTTGGCTCTATTCATCTTAGTAACATTCCATTAATATATTTATTGAAAAAAATACCACCAATAAGAAGATATGGAATTGAGTGCAATCTAAAATATTTCCTCTTTGAAATATTTAGATGAGAGGGATAAATACCATCTCAGAGATATATTACCACGTATTGAAACTAAATTTTAGGTGAGGTATGATCAGTTGCAACTTCTTCATCATTTTACACCAAGACCACCTCGTTACCCTCTTTCAAGTCTTGGGACAGATGCTCACAAAGTCATTTACCTTTGATCAGCTTTATGACCTTGATTTCCACATCATACTCCATTAATTTATTTATCCAACCAACTCTTTTCTCATTTATGTCTTTGTTCAAGAGAAACTCCTTAAGAATTATATGGGCCACCATTAAGTGTATCTTATTGTTAGACAAAAAGTATCTAAATTTCTTGAGAGACCTTATAACTAGAAGTAAGTGTTTTTCAATAAAATATTACCTTATTTCATATTATTCTAAGCCATGACTAATAAAGGCTATTGGTTGTTCCAAGGTTTCATGGTTGTTCTGCATAGGAATGCCTGAAAGGGTTTTTATGTTAACATAAGTCTAAAAAATTAAATCCTTTAGTGAAATATGGGTTTATGAGTGTAGGAGCACTGATGGTCTTCTTGATCTCTTCAAAACTCTTTACTCCTTACTTGGACAAGATAAAACTTTAATTCTTATTTAACATGGATATAATTTGTTTAGTTAAAGTGGAAAAACCTAAAATATATCTTCTTATAAAATCAATTTTTCCTATGAAACTTTTCAATGGCTTTTCATGACTGAGTAAGGAAAGTGTAAGAATTAAATCTATCCTTTCTGGATCTATACTCAAACCATATTTTTCAATCACATGCCCAAGAAGCTTACCTTGATGTACTAAGAAGACACACTTTTTGGGATTTAGAGACACCCTAAATTGCCTACACCTTTCAAAATGCTTGAGGTGAATCATGTGCTCACTTGCACTCTTTGATAACACTATTATGTCATCCCAATAAACAATTATCAACCTATTTATAATGCCTTTGAATGCCATATACATGGATTTTTGAAAGGTTGATCTAACATTATATAAACCAAAAGGAATATTTCTATATGAAAATGTCCCCAACCTGATAGTGAAGGCTATCTTGAATTGGTCCTCTTCTTTGACCAAATTTTGATTGTAACCACTATATCAATCCAACAAAGAAAACATTTCTGAACCTTCAACTGATTGTAATATTTTTTCAATATATGATAATGGATAGTCATCTTTAAGGTAATCCTTATTCAATTAATGGAAGTCATCACATAGTTTAATATCACCATTATTCTTTTATACTAGAACAAGGTTTGCCACCTAGGTTGAGTACTTAATTGTAAATACAATAGATGAATCTATAATCTTATGAAGCTCAGCTCTCATCATAATCTCAAGTTTTGGATTGATAGGCCTTTGTCTTTGTCTCATTAGTTTAGTTTCAACCTCTAAATCAATGGTGTGTTGAGCTAAAATTGGATCAAATACCTTGAGATCACTATATTTACATATAAACAAATCAATGAAATTTTTTCATAATGTAGTGAAAGCCTCCTTTTATGAAGGAGAGCACACCTTACCCAACTTTAGGTTCTTACTAGCTACAATTTCCACATTGGCACAATTTTCCTCCTTTGTTGACAAAGATGACTTTTTCTTTCTAAAATCATCATCCCCACTAAATATGTTCTCAAGTGAGGCCAATCCTTTGGGAAACATTTTTTTTAGTTGAATAATCTGATCACCATATTGTTGTAACAACTTTGGTTGATTTCTTGGGTAAAAGTCAGCCTCTTCTTATAAGAACTTGAAAATTTAATTGTCATCTTAAAACACTTTTCTCATTGTTATTAAAAATATAAGGTCTTACAACCAAATTAACATGTGACTAAAATTTTTAACTTTTTATGGTAGCTAGGATACTAAATTATGGCCCAATGGTAGCCAATCTATCTATATGTTTATTGTCATCTCTTGGTATTGCCTACATGTTGAAAGCTTGAAAATACTCAAGTAAGTCCCACAACCTATGCCTAAAATTCTAAGAAATACATTTTTTCATACATTAAGACTTATTACTTGGTGAACTACAAGTTCACTATCATAAAAAACTTTCAAGGTGTTGACTTTCATCTTCCTATCCATCTACAAATTGTGAACTAGTGCCTCATATTATGAAACATTGTTTGAATAACAAAACTAAAACTTAATAAATGATAAATGACTTTCCTTTGATAGAGAAACAAAAATAATTCCAGACCCGATACGATGCTTACTATTTTATCCATCAAAGTATAATTTCCATAGACCATCACTAGACTCATCATCCTTTGTCATGGCTGGAATTGGTGTATCATTCTCATGGACACAATAAATACCAAGTCATTCTTCTCAAATTATCTTATAAGGATAATGATCATAAAATTTATATTCCCACTCATCAAGGAACATATCTGGAACTCCATCTAAAGGTGATTCATCTTTCACTCTGCTAGTTTCTAACACCTCAGTCGAGATGATACAATTAGTTTTTACAACACTTGGCATGTAGGGATCCAAATGGAAACATGTAATAGGTCTAGAATGTATTGAAACTTTGGTACCATAACTAGTTATAAACACTACATATATCCAATCATCTGATAAGTATCATCCAATCTTTGAGGTGAAATCCCTTGAAATACACATGGCAAAATAGGGAGGTAAGTCCACCACAACTACATCTTGCTGAATGGTAACATTGGGATAAGAATGTAGTTTCAAATTCAGATTTTTGATAATGACTACTATCTTTTTTGGTGATACATCTATTTTCAATAACACTAATCATTTAGTTCATAAACAATACCAAACATGTTTGTAATTTGCTTAGGCATAATAGTTCTACTAGATCCACTATGCACCATGCAGTTATGACCCAAAGTGCCACAAACTATTAAAGAGAGGTAGAGAGGAGGAGTTTTGTTTTATTTTACCTCAATTTTTTCCACCTTTACAATTTTTTATACCTAATATACTTTTTTCTTAGTTGGCTAGTCTAAATTAGTTAGGAGAACACCTTCTATCTCAAACAGATTTAGAGATAACTTAAGAGATGAAATCTATTAAATAAGCATATCCTTTTATCTTGGAATAGAGAAGGAATCCAACATGATAATTCTAATGTTATATTTATTCATTTGATTCACTATACTAAATTAATCCCCAGTAACCTTTGGCTACAAATTTTTTTTCACCAATGGTTTCCCATGAACTATAGGTACTTGATGGACTTTCTCAACCTCTATATTTTGATTTTTATATGTTGTAGGGGAATAAAGTTGATATCTAATGCTCGTATAAATAATTTTAGGAGTACTTAAATTAGTAATCACATCTTGAGCCTCATTAATGACTCTTCTTTTAGCTCTAGTTAGAGATGTAAATTAACCACTTATATTGCTAGTCTTGACACCCTAATTAAATGCAACATGATCATCCATTTGCAAATTCACGTTAAGGGCATAAAGATAACGTTGAAATTGTTTAGGTTCTCCTTTTAATGCTAAACTTATTTCTTGGTACTGACTTCATTAAAGACAAAACTCTTCTTGTGTCATTTATGGCATAGTAATGTTTTGTGACACCAAGGCTTGGCTTTTAGCATCATTGAGATTAAATGTCCTTCTACCTAGATATTGAATAAAGTTGTTTTGGGGAGGTGTGGAAACAATAATTCATGAAGTGGAAAGTAAATGAGGGTCAATAGATGGATATGGTTTAGCTTGAGTTATAGCTCCTAATGCTTGGTAGGGAGGTTTATTTTCTCTATACCCTTGATAAGGAGGCCTTTGATATCTAAAGGGTTGATAGGTGGTCTAATTTATTGTTGATAAGGCCTATTAGCCTAATATTATTATATTTTGAGTTACATAATTTCATTCTTAAAATATTGTAACAAACTTTTCAATTCTCCAAGCTCACTAGCTTAACTAAAAATGGCTACAACTTGAGCTCTAGGGGATGGAATAGGGGACAAATATAGGATTTGAAGAACTTGAGGGACTAGTATAGACTTTGATTCTAGGAATAGAGGAATTGAAGGCCTTGGGTAGATTTTACCAACTTATATCAAGCTATTTTTTACTCTTATCAAAACCTCATAAGCATTTAACAAGGTAATACAACCAATTGATTATATCTTCACACTAATATCTACTTTGAGGGGTTTAAAGTAGAATAAGAAGGAATATTCTGGGGATGGTCTAATAAATGTAGGTATCTTAGTCTATGCCTTTTGGAACTAGAGGATAAAATTAGACATGAACTCATGAGGAGCTCTCTTTATGGCAGTCAATTGTTCAACTAGGGATAGGTGATCAGATTTATCCTCAAATTGTCTAACTAAGGCTACACCTAATTCATCCCAAGTAGTAATGAAATTTAGTGGGATATTTGTATATCACTACAGTACTTTTCATTTGAAGGAAGCAACAAGAAGCTTAATAGCTACATTACCTTAATTAATGTTATGAATTGAACAAAGGTTGGAAACATCCTAGATGTTCTCAAAAGGGTTTATTTGATATTTTCCTAAGAATAATGGGATGATCTTAAGGGTAGACACATGAATGTCATCAAAATGGGATAAATTTAGTGGACTAACCCTATTGAATGGAATCAATACTTGATTTTTTATGGCCATTTGGGTAGTGAGAATTTCACTACTTAGGACAATAAGATGACCAAGAGATGAATATTTATTTTAAAGATATGGTCTTGTCCTGCTATACTTTTTTATTTTATATGGAGTAGAAGGCAACTCAATGAATTCAATAGGAATACCTTTACTTTTTTATCTTGTATTAACCTTTTGCATGACAATATTACCTAGGTGACACTATAAACTTTTTAACCTAAAGAATCTCTCACTTCTAATGATGATGGATATTTTCCTCTACTACAAATACTTATCCTTAGCTCCAAAATTTAGCTATTTTAGGGAGAATGTGTCCCATTGGGCATGAAAAAAACTATTGTGGTCTTAATTTTCACCCATGGAGGGGAGTTCATCAGGCTCTCTCCACCTAAAAGACAAAATGAGAATAACCTCAAGCTATGGGTATCCTATAGTGAGGTTGAGCCTCTACAGAAGACTATATCCCATGGCCCAATAACCTAAACTAATCTGTAACTTGGAAAAATGGAGAGAAATAGATGATAATTCATGAAAACATATAAAAGGAGGTGATGCAACAATGTTTTGAACACTTATAATCATAAAAGACACACTATCAAACACTTTCAAGACTAAAAATGTCACATCACTCACTCTTTGATCAACTTACACATAAGTATTTCACAAAAAAGGCATGAATTAGCTCTCAATTTAACATGAGATGGATATTTTTCCACTTTTAAACCAATCATCAAACTATCTATTACACTTATAGTGACTTGTGGAAGTTTCAAGACACTTCATGAAGGTGAGAACTTAGATAAAGGAAAATGAAAGCATATATTCACATAACCACATCAATGAATTCATAAGACACACTTCAATTCAATCTATAAATGGAAGAATTTAGTCTTTAGTACTTTTTTACATCAAATAAGTGTTACAGTACAAAACTTGGCATAGCCTACGTAAGCTAAAAGTATAAGAGCCTCTTTCATTTGGGGAGAAATGAGACATATATAGGAAAATAGGAAGAGAGAAAAGGGAGTAGATAGAATCTAATAAATGAGGCCCAATCACTTCTATGGAGTCCTAACCACATTTTGATTGATTAACATTAATCCTAACTCCTAATTAACCATTAATTAACTCCAAATAGTCTTTCTAATCCATCTCATTGGCTTAGATACACACAAGAATACAAAAACCTAGTAAAGGTGTTGAGTCATGATCTTCTTGAAAGGGAAAATCCCTTAAAGATCCTAAAACTGAATTGAATGCTCTATCTACATTATAAAATCTCTAAATTCTCCATAGTCTTCATAAGAATATTGCACCATGCATCATCTTGATATGCTATTTACGCTATCAGATAATCACTTTGAATTCATTCATCTAGTGTTCCTTCAAAACATAATTATTAGAAGACCATGCCCCTATGTTGACTTCTTTCTCTATCACAACTTTGCCATTACTCAAAAATATTGAACATAGGTCCTCTATATATGAAAACCAATTCCCCTATAAGTTTCATATAGATATAATTTCAATGAAGATCTATAGGCTACCTAATCTCTTCATCAAGATTTCAAACTTATGTTTGAGGTTCTTGAGAGGTTTCTACTAAGCTATAATGGATATCCATAACAAGGTTTTCTACTGGTAACCTACATCATATTTGATCTTATATTTATACCTTTACCTCTTTGGGTGGAAAAATCATTTTAAACTAATGTGTCCACCCATGTGGCATCATCTTGGGCTACTTATCATTTTTTTAAACATGATCATTATCACATAGACATGTGTCTTCATTTTGGACCCTTGAAACTTGATCAAATTTGCTTTATCGATCTCATTGGTAGTATTTTGGCTTTGAAATTCATCATTGCCATTGATCTTTGATCCCTTCTAGATTGTACCACTTAATAGCCCCATGTTTATTATCAAGATTTTTTTATCAGTTTCATCTAGTTAAGGCACTTGCAACATGTCATAGCCTCATGTACAATCTAGTCTCTTTGAATTTTTAACTTCATAAACATTATATATTTCTAATTGCATGATTGAACATCATCCATCAATATTTGATCTTCTAGATCAAACATGGACCATTGATATTCATCTAAAAATATGATCAAACATGGATCATTGATATTTATCTAAAAATATGATCAAACATGGATAATTGATATTCTCTCATCTTATTATGATTGAGACACTTGGTGGTCTAGCATGCTTCCTATGGATCCTCTAACCTTTTAAACTTAAGACCATCATTGATATTTAACTATATGACCAAATGCACATCATAAATATTTACTAAATTGTTGACTCGATTGATCATCCACATATGGTTGATGTTTGATCCCATCTAAATTGTGTCACTTATCAACCCTGCATTCAACTTGAATCTTGTTAAGTATTTTTGAATCCAAATGGCTATTCCCTATGGCTTTAACTTGATATCCCTAAGCATGTTCCACACTGTTAGATCAATCTTAAAGGATTATATCTTGAGATATAAATATCATCAAGACATCAAATTTGTATGGGATAATTTTGGCACAAAGTACATCATCTTCATACAATATTTCTAATTTAGTTGGATTCCCAAGTGTACTTATGAAATGCATAACCAAACTAATAAATGCATTATTTCATGGCATGCTATGATAGTATAGTTACCAATAATCACATTAATGAATTTTGAAGACCAACTCACTTACTCACAATACAAACTAGCATTATATTCAATATTTTAAATGGTAGGGGTGACTATTTGGCATGTGAGGGAAAATCTATCAATATGTATCATTATGGTACATGAGGTATTCATTAAATTTATAATTATTCAAGGTAGATAATGATGGTCAAACTAGACATAAATAAAGCTTTTGATTGAGTCTCATCAATATTCCTCATAAAAATTCTTGTGAGATTGGGCTTTAATCTATAGGTCACAAAAATCATCCTTAGCCACATATAAATGCCAAAAGTTTCCATATTGGTAAACAACATCCTTAAATAATATGTTTATACTACTATAGGAATAATATATGGGGACCATCTATATCCCTATCTCTTTATCATATTGGCTAAAATGTTGGGAAGGAGCCTACATAAGGCATAACCACAAGGGGATATCAAAGGCATCAAGGTATCCTACAATACCAATCTCATTTCTCATGATAAATTCACTGATGATAAGATCATCCTTAGGGAAGCCTTAGTAGAAGAAGACTAACATCTTAATCTGATCATTTGAAACTATGAGGAAGTGTCTAATCAATGAATTAACTTATGAAAGAGCTTTGTCTTATTTATCAGCACTCAATTTTTGCTATAGAATAAACATGAAACCATTTTATCTTATGATTTGAGAAAACATACATTAACATATCCAGGAATACCCCTATTTGATGGCATATTAGCTCCTAAATTATGGAGCCCACTTATTGACAAAATACAATGGACGCTGGTAGGTTGGAAAGGCTATTTACTCACTTAGGATGACAAATTCTAACTAATTAAAATTTTAATCTAAATTTTCCATGTTTAATTCATGTCATTCTTCCATGTGCCTATCAAAGTGGCATATATTATTAAACAAATTTAAAGAATTTTTCTATGGAGAGGTGTTAAGGACCGTTTTAGATATCATCTAGTTTCATGGGAAAAAGCCTACTTCCTGAAGGCTAATGGGGGGTTTAGCATCAAATGGATCAAAACCATAAATTATGTTCTTCTTGACAAAAAGGGATGGAAATTTTTTAAGAGAAATAGTGGACCAAGATTTCAAAAGCTAAATATCTAGAAGGATACAATGAAGATAGGTTTCTATGGGAGGAAGGTCCCACCAATGGGTCTACCTTTTAGAAGGTTATTACCAGTTATAAGAATCTATTAAGAAAATGCATTAGATGGAAACTTAGTAATCAAGAAAAAATTGAATTTTGGGATGACTCATAGATTTCCATCTCCCCCCTTATCTCCCAAGGCAACTAGATTAATCTTTTCTAGACTTTTAAGGATAGATGGGGTATTAAGGTGAAATATTAATGGGAATGGATCAATGGTTCAAAAGCACGGAAAATTTTATCTATCAAAATTAAAAATATATAAGTCTTTCAAGCTATCTAAGATCTCAATTTTTTATTTAGTGAAATCTATATTACTATCTTCACTAAGAATGGCTATCATTTTTGGTTGGTCAAAAATAGCAAAAACTATACGGTAACTTTTGGGCACCTTAATGACCTAGGTTTAGAGAGTTAATGGGATAATTGGAAGATTTTTTAAATCAAGCACCTCACACCTGAGATAAATTTATTACTTTAGTTGGATTCCTAGGATAAAATTCTCACTATGGAAAACATTTCAAAATGAGGCCTCATCTTACCTAACATGTGCCCCATCTATATAAGTGTAGATGATTTAATATACCAACTTTTCTTAATCTATCCTTTTAATTTGTGTATCTTGGATTGGATTTTGGAAAAATTTAGACTATCCTGAGTTAAACCAAATTTCATTTTGGATCTCATCACCTAATAAATGTCCCCCCTAGAATTTTCCCTCTCTCTCTTTTACTTTGTTCATGGCCCTCCATCATTAGTTTTGGTATATATAGAAGGCCCAAAATAATGTCATATTATCTAATAAAAATCACAACACAAGCAATATTTTCTCATCTTTTTCAAGCTATTATTAAAAACTTTAGGGTATTTCCCTCTAAAGACGAAAATATAAGCTCTGTAAATGAATAAATTATCTTCAAAAGGTGGAACTTCGAATAGAGCATTGCCTCTATAAATAAAGTAAATTTGTGCAAACAAGTTAAGTATAACTCCCCAATGGGAGATTGGCTAAAACTAAACTTTAATGGTGTGTTAAAAGTTAATCCGTGCCATAAATCTGTGCCATAGGGGTGATCATAAATTCATTTGGGGAGGTGGTTTCTACCTACGTTGGTCACATGGGGATAAAGACTAATCAAATGGTAGAAGAAAAAGTATCATTTTAGGGAATTTAGATAGAAACTCAGACCAAATTGGATATATTAATAATAGAAGGTGACTCTCTAAACATCCTCAACACTCTATTCAAGAAGGTCATCCTATCACACACTAAAAAATCCTTCATTGATATGCTAGGGGACTGATTATAAAATTAAGGGACTCTTATAACACCCATACTTTCTACAAGGGAAATGGATTGATTTACCTATTAGCTAATTTATGGTTTGGTCTACCCTCTTTTTCCATCTATCATAAAACTAGCCACATCCCATCACATATCAGCAAATCTATTCAAAATGAAGCAATCATGTCTAAACAGGCAGTGGAGTTAGATATATGTGTGAAACATACATCCCATGAACCAAGCCTTAACACTCATGTTTATTCATCATAGACTCACATGGGACATTAATTCCATGATATGGGAGATGGAATTTTAGTTATACCCAAAACCCACTGAGAATAGTGGAGAAAACCAAAAGATGACAAAATTATCTCACCACTTGAATAATCAAAACACTAGTTTTTTATCATGAGAAAAGATATGGATAGGTTGGATATATTCTCTTATGTGGAGGCTCAGGATAACAAAAAAGTGTGGAGGAAGTTACATAAGGGAGGATTATCGAGTACATGTAGCATATCACTAGACATGGTACAAACCTTACCAAAGACTTCATATTATCCTAGAAAAAATGAACCATGGAAATGAGAGGCATCATAATTTAAGTTAAAAAGGATCTCATTGGGGAGGTCATAATGATGTCTTATGAGGAATCTAAAGATTTCAAGGATCAATCCAAAAATATTTAAATCATACAAAATTTCTTCTAAATAAAGGAGATTTAAAAAATGAAAAAAGGGGTTCTTAAGGATGGATTTATCAAGGCATAGACCATACATCTTCTTCCAAAGTATGAAGTACATAAATTTTGAAGGTAAATTCACCCTCATTTCATGATTTCCTTTAATTATATCACTTCTAAGGTTATAAAATCATCTTTCCATTTTTTATTTTGAAATCCCTTGAGAACACTACCCTTGCCTTGCAAATCATCCAAGCCAATGCCATAATTCATCAAGGGCTCATTTTATGTTAGTGAATCATGGGGATACCATGAGAGGGAAAGAAGCTCTAATAATTGTGTCTTATTTGGAATAATAATCCACTAATGAAAACCTAACTCTATTTTTTCCCAACACTTCTAGTCCCTCCTTAGAAATCCCTAATACTACAAAAATCATAAAGGAAATCCCCATTTAGTTCATTTTTAACAAACCTAAAACCATTTATCTATAATAAGAGGATGGGGAAGAGTTTTCATGGAAGGGGAAGGTCATTTTGATATATTCAATTTATAAAATTAAAAGGTAGGTGGAGGAATTCAATGACAAACTTCATGAAGTGGGTATTGATCTTGGTATCCTTATTAAGCATTGTAAATTGATCAAAATAAAATTTAAGAAGGTGATACAATATTTTTCATAGATAAATTAGGTATATTACACCCATAAGAGGTAGATAGGAAAATATAGTGACTCATTATACTTCCAAACCCTTCACTACACCCCATATCTATGGCCAACTTTCCTAAGACCCCAAAAAATGAGGCTCAGAAGAAATTAAGGATGATCCTATTAGAAGACAATGTTGGGGGCCTAAGAAAAAGGAACAAGGAAAAAATTGAGGAAAATTCAAAGGAAAAGGTGGAGAATCATGATCCTATCAAGTATCTCATGGAGGACACTGGGCCCCTTAAGTAATACCATTTTACTACACTTTATATTTGGCCTTTCTCTTTTGGTTTTTATTTTCTCTTCCTATATTTTTGAATGTAGTTTATTTTTCAGCCCTTGGGGATTAGTTTGTTGTATTTTACTACTTGTTTAAATTTTAGGTTGTAGGATCCTTATAAAACCAACTGATTTACATAGTCAAATAAAAAATTATAAAATGTATATTTGAAAATCTAGGTACTAGGAAAAATCCATGTAATAGAATTAACCTCTAAATTTTAAGAAAAAGTAGGAATTAATATGAATAAAGGGTAAGGGTCAAAAAATTACATTAATGACTAGGTAATTAATGACAAATCTATTTAAAATTAGTGAAATAAATGAATAAGATTGGCCTGGATAGCATAGTTGTAAATTAATAGGTTAATGATAGTGGTTTATTATGTAGTATCAAACTTATCTAGTTAGTTAGTAGTTAGTTAACTATGTTTATAGAGGCTAATATAGTCTAATAGTGTATAGGTTCCCAACCATGTACATATTTTATAATTCATTAATGTATTTATGTGGTTGATTTGGTTTTAATAAATAGATAACTTTGCATGAATTGGACAATGTAGTAGGGTTGTCTAGTTAACTACATATCAAGTGGTTGGTCTAGTTATGTTAGATGGTCAACTTTGTATAAATTGTCTGATTCAGTTTGATTTTTAAAATGGTTGATTTAGTTAGATACATGGATAACATAGCATAAAATTTATTCCTAGCTAAAATAGTTAGATTTATGACCAATATAGTATAAAATGTTGAGAAAATGGTAGAATAGGTTGATTAAGTATTTAATTTTGATGTAAATGATTGGATTATTTATTTTTATAAATGTAATTTGATATTATTTGACATCAATGGGTAATACAAGATTTTTTGTTTTATATTTTATAGATATGATGGAGACTCTTATGATTGGTAGATGTAATTTGGTTATCAAACTTTTTGGATATATTGGTAGTCAATGATCATGTATAATTGATGATGTGGGGTTTTGGAGGCATTATACAGATGCACCATATTCTCTTAAGTGTGTTGATGTATCTACATGTATTAAAATTTATATTAGTGTTTAAATAATAATTATCATTTTATAATTCAAGGAATTTAGAGCATGAGTTGCAAGTTATGGTGATCTGGTCACCTATGATGAAAAAGTGGAAAAACAAGTAAACCATTCCACACTATTTATATTGATTGGTGGTTGGGAACCACCATGGTCTGGATAACAAAATATATGAAAATTATGAATCATATATGCTATTATTAGTGAATTATGATCAAACTATAAACTAAATATTAATCTAAATGAATATTTATAATGGGGCTTAAACTAGGGTGATCTGGTTAAAAAAGAAGCAAAAAGGAAAGGTAAGGCAAGAAGAAAGTATGTGATTTTTGATCTTTATCTCAAACATCATGAAAAGGCTTAATTTCAAACTGAAAATTCATTTAACCAATGTATAATGTAAAATAGCATATTCTCAAATCCCATTACACACTAGGCAAGTATCTAAGGCTAGTATCAAGAAATACAAGTAAGAATTGATTTTACATTAAACATTTACTAATGAAATAAAATACCATTTACACATCTTTATGTAGAGAAAATAAAATAAAAAAAATTCAAAGACATTAAATTAATCTAGCATTGGATTAAAATAACAATCCTATATTGAAGATACACATCTATAATTATTAAAAACCCTTGAAGTCTAAGACATAGAATAGACAATTGAGAGATAAGCCATGATAATAATTCACACAAATAATTGAGACAAACTTTAAAGTATTCCTTGCTTGTATTAAATTTCTCTAAAATTTACAAATTAGTTTTAACTCTTATAACTCCTTCCCTTTTACAATATACAATGCTCCTTTTATAGAATGTAAGGAATCATGTTGATCAATTACATCAACTTACAAGTGTACAAAGTAAGGACAATTATCATTTTAAAAAAAATTATATAATACACTAGAGTTTTATAAATGAAATAACCTTTAGGAAAGTATGATAACAAAATTACACATGCCTTTAATAGAGAATATTCCATTTTTTTAACATTACAAAATTCATATGGAACAAAATATTTCTAACTAGCTTAGGGGCCCTATATTGATGTAGCTTCCTTATTTTGTTGAACGATCTTCAATCTATAGTGTTACTCACTAATAAACTAAAGATAAATTAATAGTTTTAATAAAATATCCTCTCCATGGTATTCTATGTCTTTAAGGTCCTTTTCAACCTTTTCCATAGATTGTTTGATGCCCCTTGCATTTCCTATTTTCTCTTTAGAGGAGACAAGTAGACCCATGAATTTTCTATTGCCTTTAGTTATTTGGTTTTATCTTTATTTTATTACTTATTGAATGAATTTTAGGGTCCTTCATTTGAAATCTTCATATCCTATGAGACCCATTGGGCTGAGGGTTGTGGGATATTTGATCAAACTATCTAGGATATGAAACATTTCACCTTCAATCTGCTTGAAGTCTTTAACAAGGCTTTACATATCCTTTGACCAGATGTCTTGGGCCTTAAATTTATCAACCAATATGGCCATATCCATATTAAAATTTTCCTTGCTGATAGTTTTAAAACCTGAGACTAGATTCTTAAATAGGGCCTTAATTAGTTCCTTCACTTGGAAGCTTGTAACCTACCATTGGCCAACTTGGCCTATTGCTTTACATATTTTCATCCCTATTTCCTTTTGTATTACTTTGTCTATTTTCAAAGAGATGAATAGTATGGCCATGATTTCCTTAAATTTTATAGACCTATCTTCATTAATGGACAACACAATAACCTCCTTTAAATTCTTTTTTTCTTATAGTATACCCTTGATCATTATTTGTAACTGATCAATTTGATCCTGGATTACTTTAAGAAAATTTTCTTCAAATATATTGTTTTTTCTTAGCTTTTGTCTAGTAATTGGGGTTAAACCAAAAAATGGTTCAAAATTTTAGAAGGTGAACTCTTCACCTCCTATCACAGACCTTTTCTCAATCACTCATTCCATACTAGTAGATTCTAGATTAAAGATGACTCTTATTGATGATTTAGTCACTTTTGGAATAGGAATCTCAACTTGTGCCTCACTTAGAGCTCTGAGAGTATCTATTTGAGTGCCCCTTAACCCCCTAAGTGCAGTCATCTTTCTATCCTTCTCTTATTTTTATAGCTACATAATACAAGGTTTGATTTCCTCATAAACATGAATGTTTACTGACTTTGGGGTTTCCCAATGGTGGTACTTGGTTGGTATCTTTTGTATTTTTCCATATAGAAACCACTCAATAATAGTTGGTCTATGAATTGAGTACTCATCACTAAAGATATTGACCTCACTCAATGGATGAGTGAAGGTTAATATAGGTCTCTTTGGTCCTATAGAGACAAGTGCCAATTTAACCTTTCTCCTTTATGGGGGAGCAATGAAAACTAGGTCTAATGTTATCTCTTTTCCTTTATCTTTTTCTACCTCTAATTTATCCTCAATTTGGGGTTGAGGTTCTTCCACTTATTCCCCTTCTTAATCTAACCCATAGACACTAGCTAATATTTGTATTGAATCTTCCACTGTTTCACTTGGATATAATGACATTATGTCTAGATATTCACTATGAGACATTGGTCTTTTACGATGTATTGAAGATGATGCCTCTTCACTCAGTCTACTTTCTTTAGGCCTCTATTCAATCTGCACTTCAAGTTTTTTTGTAACTTGTGTTTCGATCTACCATGTTTATGTATGTTGTTGTGTTAGAGGAAGTCCATGAGATTAACCCCTTAATAGGTAGTACTACCTCACACCAATTTTCCAAATTTCATCATTTCCCTTCTAATCTCTCTTCAACCAATTTTACTTCTAGGTTGATTTTGAGTTTCTTTAACCTTGTCAAGACTTCATAGAAGGATGAATATTTTTTGTACATACAGTCATAAGCACTTAGGTGATGTTCATAAGGCACATTTATTTGTTTTTCCTTAAAATGCTCTATGACCTTATCATTTGGGTCCCATTGCCTCAAGTCATCATGCTAAACTTATAAAGAGGCTCTATGTCTAGTGGCATATACAATGTTGTTCCAATACTGGAAGATGGTCCTACCAATAACAAAGGGTGGAATATGTAACAACCTATTATTTTTATCTTTAAAAAAAAATCTATACCATTACATATATGAAATTAACTTCCTTCTCAACCAATTTATTTGAAACATGGATTGGTAAACTCAATGGAATGCATTATGTTCCCCCAATCTAGATGACTATGTAGTCTAAATAAAACCATATGTCCCCAATAGATTCAATGGATTTTTTTTGAAATGGATTGATCCTTCACATAAGGTCCCCTATTATGGTCTTAGTCAACTTAGGATAGATGAAATCACATATAAAATGAATATTGTCTTTGTATTTGAATATGTGTAGCTTGGATTAAAATTGGGACACTTTATGTGTCCTCTCAAGAGACTATCCCCTAAAGTTAGGGATCTCAATTGTGGTAAGAAGAACATCTAGGAGGTAAGAAATCATATTGAATTCTCTCCTAAATCCTTTATTGACTCCAAAGATATATCTACATAAGCATGTAATTATAAGTTCAATAATAGGAGTTAGCCCCTTTTCAATCATATATTATACCAGGGGCACCCATATGTTATCAACATAAGTGGTTGTGGGACTTCCATAGAGTGTTCACCAAGGTCATTATTACTCTAATTCCAAGTTGGAATTAGCTGATGGGAATGTTCCCATTAGGGTTAGAAAACACATGGTTTTTAGAATACAACCATGGTGATATGATAGTTTTGAGTTCATTTTTGTTATCCCATTCAATGAGTGTGGACATATCTACTTAGGGCTTGGGAATCTTGTAGTAGTTCTCAAATGCAATGGGGGACACATAAGCAACTAATTTATGAGTAGGCTCATTAATTAACCTACCCTTTCCAATTTTACATTCTTTAAAATAGGGGAAAATACATATATATAGTGAAGTAACTCTAGTTTAGTTGTTACATGGTAAAGGCTTATAATTTATGTTGCAATGAGGTTGTAATACCTTTTCTTGAATGATGAAATATTATTTTCTTCTTTGGTTATGGGATAAAATTCCTTAATTTTGTAAAAGATCTTGGACCAATTATTTTATCTAGTATTCAAGGACATGGTGTTCACTATTGTGTATTTAAAGACCCTTCCTTCTGAGTTCATGGTCAAGAATAGCTCAGTGTCCTCTTTGTGTTGTTTCTAGGCTACCATGACTGTGAGTTCTATAAATTTCTCATTAGTAGTCTACAAACTATCTTTGGATAAGTTTGTACTTGCTTAGATTATAATTTAATTCTTTATGGTTTAACTATGGTGAATTCAAGATGAAATTAGGGATTTAAGTAGAGGCAAGGGTTTTTTTGTAGCTTTAATGGTGATAGTTTACTTAGACCTACATGAATTCATGCCCTAGATTTGACTTAAACCTTTGAATTTATATGTTTTCTTTTTTAAGCCCACAAAATATTTAATTTTGTCATCTTGTGCCCATGTTACATCTATGTGGCATCCTAATGGTAGATTTTATGACACTTTTTCATAATTCTTTTAAATAATTAGCCATTTCCTTTTAAAATCTACCTTTTGGTTTGCACCATCTGATCTTTGTGCATAGATCAACATGGACAATTTATCTTGATCCCAAGACTTGTATGTTATTGGTCTTTATCTCTATTAGACTTTACAGTTGTGTCCCTTGGAAGTTATATGGGTCTTCAGAGCTATGCACATCACTAATATATGCATTAACATGATTGTGACATGTGGTATTCTCATGCTTACTTAGAGATTTATTGAAAAGTCCATCTTGGTTTTGTGTCATCTGATCCTTCTTGTTTGATCATACGTGAGCCATAGATCCTATAAATATATACAAAAATTAATTATTATTGGGACATATAAATAACTTAGGCTAAATAATTTAGGCTATAGTTTTATTTTGTGTTAATAAACATGAAATGAACTTTAGACCAAAGTTTTTTTAGACTAAGTTTA
This sequence comes from Torreya grandis, assembly GCA_037957365.1. Lineage (NCBI taxonomy): Eukaryota > Viridiplantae > Streptophyta > Pinopsida > Cupressales > Taxaceae > Torreya > Torreya grandis. The sequence goes on from JARHVA010002906.1 coordinate 2,152,217, forward strand.
AAACACATTAAAAGGGTGCCCCAATAACAAAAGGAACTAATGTAATGTTTTAACCTAGGGTTTTTACATATCAATGAACATGACAAAACTTTATATTAAAATTTTAAGTTAAGTTTAATGATAATAAGACCTCTTGTTGGCTTAAACTAAGCCCATTAGGCTCAAAAGACCATGGGGCATATATAGCCTAAGGTTTGGGTTAATGTTTAAAAACATGACTAGATTATAACATGGCATTCAAGCTTATCCTATATAGGTCTAAACCTAGTTATAAGGATCATGATTTTCGACACGGCTTTAAATAAACTAGATTAATCTATGGAAGACCTATTTTGACATTGAGATGCAAGTCTTAGGTGCATTTATCTTTTGAGTGAAATTATCTCTTGAGATAAATTTTGATGGTATTGTGGATGTCAATAATAGCCTCATGGGAATCAATGACATTCATGAAAATATTAAAAATAATTTTTAATAACTTTTCATATGGGGCTAAATTTTGATAATCTCATGAATGTTAATTATGTCCTCAAAATCATCAAATGATGAGCGTGAGAGCCTAAAATTTAAGTCCTAAACATAGTTAGTCCCATAAAAGCTTAGGTTTAGTATGCTCAATCAAATTATCTCATATGAGTAAGCATAAACCATAGATCATGATCCAAATAAATGCACACTATTGCTCCCTGTAGTCATAAAGTAGATTGAGTTAGCTTGAGGCCGTATATAAAAGTTAGACTAAATCATAAGCATAAGTATTTAACACATAATAAAATAATGACCCCTTGAATAATTAAAATTTGTAATGCAAGATATTATCCCAAGGTCTTTTTAATATTGAGTTTGAATGTAGAAGTTCTGTATGGTAACTCTATGGGGTTCTCAAACATTGATTGTATTGACCTTGTGAAGAGTTCATAGAGTGTTGAACTATGTATGGGATCCCATGAGCCATTGATTGTGATTCAAGTGATCAAGTGAGATTGTCTTGATGGATCAAAACCTTTTTGTTGGGTATTTTTTGCTCCATCTGATCAATGATGTTTGATGAAGCTTGAAATATTGATCCTACAAAAAAGTAAGATATTTAAGTTAGATCTTGAGAAAACATAAAAATTTAGGATAAAGTCTTAGGGATAAGGTCTTTTTTATGTCAAAAAACACAAATGGGGCCCTAGGACTAATATGTTAGGCTATGTACTAAGAGGGACCATGAAACATAAAGTGATGATGAGCTAGGAAAGTAAATGACCCTGTAAACATGAAAGTTAGACATGATTAAATAGAACAAAGGAGTGAAAAATACAAAGGGACCAAACATGATTTTTATTCTATGGATTGGTTATGTTTTATAAAAAAACATTATTAAGTTTTAACATAAAAATTAAACTTAGTTCACTACATTTTTTAAAGTGCTCCTATCAATTTTGCTCCTGTGAAATTTGGATTTAAACTGAAAGATCAAAGAAAGGGTTTTAAAATGAGGGATTAAAGGCATTAGAAAATGGATTTAATCTTGAGTACCTATAGACTAAAGGCTATTAAAATCATGAATGAGGATTAATTTGTAAAATTCAAGTGTAATCCACTCGATGAGGTCTCATAAAACCTGTAACTGAAGCATGAAGATTCATTGTTTGAAATATTAGTCAAATTTAAAGAAAGATCATGAAAAAATAAGCCACCCTTATTAGGCATGGATTATATTCAAATACAAATAATCTCAAAAACATGTCAAGTTTTTAGTGTTAAGGTTTAGAGTTACACAAAGGTCCCTATTTTTTAAAAATGGGGGTATGTTGACCTCAACAAAGTGTTGACTTAGTCACCTTATTCTTAAGGACATGGGAATGGATAACTAACATTTTTGGGTGGGTGATGGATGGGGACACCATTAATTTAGATATCACCCTATTAGTAAATCTATTTTTTTACATTTTTAGTTGTGGGTATTTATCGAAAGGTAAATATCATGTTTGTTAGGTAAATAGTAATAGGTTAGTAATTATATATCAAAATATTGTTACATAAACAATATTTTGATAATAGATATATTGTTAAATGGTTATAAAAATATATTGTATTTGGGAGTTTGCTTATTTATAGGATTTTGGGTGTGAGAGAAATCATTGGAGAGAATATAGGAATATGATTCCTATAAATATGCATTATTCCTAAATGATTAATCAAAGAGTATGCAACAAAATAATATATTGTGTGTTTAAACTATTTATCTTCATTCTAGTTCAACTCTTATTCATGTATTAAATCTATGTATAGGATCCACCAATACCTATCAGTGGTATTAGACCAATCAAGATTGGGATTTCCTAAGAGTATGGGGTAGGCATGTGTAATAACCATTGTTAAAACATCCTCACTGATATGTTTGGCTCTCAAGATAATAGTCTACATTCATATGACCTACTTAAGGAGAAGAATACATATAATTATCAGCCTAATTGATGTCTTGATCTATGTATAAATCATGCATATGTTGTGATCATGCATAGTGAATGAGATATATGTTTAACATATTTTATATGTTATCCAAAGATGTTAAGCCTCTACACAAATTTCCATAATTATGTTGTGTGTGCCAAAATGTCTATAAGTTCACTTGATTGATCCCCACATACATTTACCATGCTAGAATTTATTTCTATAACGATATTGGAAGGTTCTACTAGTCTTACATTTGGTGCATCATTCAACTACTATAGAGTTATTAGTATTCAATGCTAGATCCAATCACACTCTAGTTTATTTTGGTGACAACATTATTTTGGCCTTACATTACAAAATTGTGAATACTTTAGCTTAGCATTTAATTCTTATGGATATAATTTAAAATTAAATGTTGGAGAGTCTTTCAAATTATATGATCCAATTTCATCTATATGTCATTCAAATCTCTGTGCATACTCAATAAGCTAAAAAATATCCAATAGATCCATGTTATCATATATGAGATGTTCTATGCATTTATTTCCTACCAAATGTATATATTATCTAAATCACTTATGGACACATCGATTATTTTGACATACGAGTTGTTCACTTGTAAGCGTAACTAGGTGTCATTTTTTTATAGTTTAATATATCATTGTTTAGTTGATTTGTTATTAGATTTGAGTCATGTACTATGTTGAGGTTTGTGATTATTAAGATAGTTAATAAGCTGATAAGGTTAATTTTTCTTTATAATATTAAGTTAGTCTTAATTTGGTCAAATTTTTAATAATAGCCTTTTACTATATTGAAAATTGGTGTCAAGTTAGATTTTTATGAGTCTTTTATTAAGTGTAAAAAATTCATCAAAAATTTTAAAAGTCATTTAAAGTCTTTAGGTTTTATAATTCATTTTAATTTTAGTAATTTATATGTCAAAAGTGTTTTAAGAGATATATATATATATATTTTAGTCTTTACTAAAAAGTGTCAATTAGTATTTAATTTGATTTTGTAATCTAATATTAAAGACCTTGTCGATATAGAGTCATTTTCTATAGTCTTATGTCAAAAATGATTCAAGAATAGTTTTGTACATTAATTTGTTTTTTCAAAAGTCCTTCAGAGTCAAAAATTGTAAAAATAAAAATAAAATCTTTAAAGATGCATTTTTGCTTTTACATGACATCCACATTATGGGGGGTAGGATTTCCCTCATAAAAATCATGTACATGAGCTTCATCAAGACATTGCTTGAGTAAGTAGTGACATACTAGAGGCTAGAGGATACATGAAGGAAGAAGGTCTTTCAACAACCTCTCATCAATTGCCAACAATGGGGCCACACCATTGATGTGGTGTCTTATATAATATGGTGTGTTTTTTATTTTCTATTGTGTATTTGTAAAATAAGAACATAAGCATATGCATGTTCATGATATGTAATTTGTGTGAAAATTACAAACATGATTCCCTATGGTGAAAACGTTTTGAAAGAGAAAAATCACCAATGTAAGTCATTTCATGGATCTTGAAAGGGTTTCTGGTAGATATCTAGAAAACCATAGGAGGTGAATAGTGTTTTGGCAATAGTTTGTAGAGTAGCTACTATAGAGATCTCGTGATTACCTTATTTATTAATGGAGATGACCCTTAGTGACACATCTATTTTAGTCACATAATGTAAATATGGGATGTGTTCCTTCACATATAGTGGTCATGTGTAGCAAGATTGCATTAGTAGTATGTAGACCTAAGATTATGTGGTGGCACATAATTCTATTTTCTTTTGTTTATGTCAAGGTTTGTGGTAAACCTGTGAAACCATGAGAGGAGTGAGGATCTCTTTATATCAAGTTTATGATCCAAATAGGGAATAATATAGGGGGTGATCATACTACAAATAAGAGTGTGAATGTTTTTACATGATGTAAAAACTATGTAGGGGAATGTTAGGAAATATAGATTTTACATTATTAGTTGTTTGTATTTATTGAAAGGTAAATAACATATTTTTTAGGTAAATAGTAATATGTTAGTAATTAGTAATTATATATCAAAATATTATTACATAAACAATATTATGATAATAGATATGTTAAATGGATATAGAAATATATCATATTTAGGAGTTTGATTTTTTATAGTATTTTAGGTGTGAGAGAAATTAGGGGAGAGAATATAGGAATATGATTCCTATAAATATGTATTATTACCGAATAATTAATTAAAGAGTATGCAACAAAATAATATATTATGTGTTTAAATTATCTATTTGTATTTTGGTTCAGCTCTTCTGCATGTATTTAATTTATGTATAGGATCCACCAATACCTATCACACCCTATATGATGTCCATTCAATATTAGGACTTCTTATTGTAGGTACTCTTATTATTTGTGATACTCCTAAGACAATTCCTGAGAGATGAGCCTTAGCCTTATGGGAGATTGGATCATAGATAAATTTTGATGGGTTACAATTGTATATGTCTATATGTTATCCATTCAAAATATGTAGAAAGTTATTATTAGTCTTATGATAGCTCGTGTGAACTATCATAAATTAGATGGGAAGGTGACACTATATGTGTTGGGATTGTGTCATTTTATATTAGATAAGGGTATTATGTATGACATGGGGTTAATGATATAGGTGTAGTTGATGCATGATATGTATAACATTCTATCACTAGGGCATATGAGTATGAGCCTTATGATTTTAATGAGTATATAGATTTATGATATGTTTCCCATGTCATTTTGCAGGGTTTCCTCATGGCATAGATGATATTTTACCTCATGTTCTAATATGGAGACATGATCATGTGTTATAGGATGTACCTCATGCCCCAACATTATAGACTATCACTTGGGAAGATATTATTTGGTAGTTATATGGGGTATTGTAACTAGTTGGCCTTTTTTGTCAAGTGATTTTAGGTATTGGGCCATGTTTGTATCACATGTCATTATGCATGGTGGGTAGATACACATCCTCTTATTTTATTACAATGTTATTTGGGGTTTTTACCTATAACAATGCCTCTAGTAGTGATTGGATAATAGGCACAACATGATAAGGAGCATAGGGGTAACAAAGGTGTAGGAGAATCTATGGATGTGCTTCTTATTTAGCCATATTGATTGAGACCTTGGGTGAGATGATGATGGTAGTATTAGATGGAGGTGCGAGTAGAGGATGAGGAGGTAGAGATGATAATGGAGTAGGATTTGGAGGTGGATATTATTATGATACATTGGTATTTTAATTTACCACCATGGCCACCATGATATTGTAGATCGATGTAGGTATAAGTATAGGTGGGCTGAAAGAGGATCCATAGGTAGAGTTAATACAACATAGAGATCCTATGGAATAGCCTATGGATAGATAGTCTATAGAGTGGATAATTCATAGTGATCCATAGTGTGCTCATGTTCTCTATCATAGTGTTTGGCACTTTGAAGGTGTTCCCCAATGGAGGTACTTGATAGGTGATCCAATAGAGAGATAATTGTTGGTGAGTGATTTGTGTTTTGATATATAATCTATGATTATTATGTTTTTGATAGGTAGATATATATATTTATTAAATAAATGATGTGTGTGTGTGTGTGTATACACACAGATATATATACAAACACATAATATGATATACGATATACATATATATATATATATATATATATATATATATATGTATATATATCACATATATACATCTAAAAAATATAGATAAGTAAAATATAGGACATAGGTATGTGGATCACCTTCATCCCCTAAGTACAAGGTTTAACTTACCATGAAAGCTCTATATTGAGTAGTGTGCATGCTCACTTTCAATGTTTAAGTCTAAAAATGTAAGCTCTAAACCTACCTATCTAGATTAAACACCTATACATACTAACACTCATACTATTGTATCCATGTATTCTTCACTCTCTATGGCTAATGCATACCATATCACCACTGCATCTCCTCCTACCCCTACCAATTCCATTACTTGATCCATAACCTACTCAGTGTGCTCAACCACCCTAGAAGCTTCTTTAACCAATTCAAACCATATTACACATGTTTAGCTTAAGGTGACACTAGATCAAGCATACCTATGGTATCATGTTTAGTAAAAATATGGTGTAAAATCTCATGGTGCATAGACTCCACCAAATTCCTCCATCATTCTTCCACTACCACATTAAAAAAAAACTAAAATTGACATTATATATATATATATATATATATATATATATATATATATATATAATATGTGTGTGTGTGTGTGTTTGTGTGTGTGTAGCATATATATATATATATATATATATATATATATATATATATATATATATATATATATATATATATGAAAATAAAAGTGATAGCATAAAATTTAAAAAATTATATACCTACTATTATACCATCACCATGCATATTGAAGATATGTATATTATTATGGATATACATTGGGGTGAATCCTCACCATCTCCCCCATGTGACTAATAGAACCTTCAAATCCAATCTATGTGATCATCACTATATGTTTCAGCTAAACATTAGGGCCAACATGGGATCTGTAATGTCCCTTACTTAGGGGCTCCTTTTTTCTGTACAAAGCTCTGATACCACTGTAATGTCCCTTACTTAGGGGCTCTCTTATCTGCATCAAAAGCTCTGATCAACTATAATATCCCCTTTCAAATAGGGAATATATAAACACATAAAGCTCTGAATAAGATACAATTTTGTAGAATAGATTCACATATGCATAAACAAATCACAATATAATATCTCAATAGCAAATCAAATATCTCATCACTTGTTCTTCTGGATGATTACACAATTGAGCCTCTGTTATACAAATAAAAGAATATTAAAATCTGGTCTTAAAACCCTAGCCTTTGCTAATCTGGAAGTGAAATCTGGCTTCTGGAAGGTCTCTGCTTTTCTGTGTCGACACACAAATGTCGTCATCGGTCGATATCTCACCGACGTCGGTCACTATCAGTCGGCTTTCTGCCGATGTCGGTCTTCAGTCGATCGATGTCAGTCACTGGAAGCTCTTTGTCTGTCGAGGTCGGTGCCTGAGCAGATCAGTACGGACCTGTACGGACTTAGTATAGCTGCCAACCTGTCTGTTCTTAACCCCTGATAGCTGAACAACCTGATCTCAAAAATATATGATTCTAACACAGCAGATCTATATCTGTATAACTTATTGGATCAAAAACTAAATAATAAATACCTGGAATATCTGTAATAACTTCTGTGTGAAGTTATCTCTCAAACCTAAAATTCTGTGATAACTTCTGGATGAAGCTATCTCTCAAATCTGTACCTCTGTGATAACTTCTGGATGAAGCTATCTCTCAATTTGGCAATAAATCAGCTGATATTTCATAGCCTCTAAATCGCACACAGTGAAGAGTTGACGTTCTCCACTGCAATGAAATCCTGGAACCCTTGGCTCAGTCTTCACAGAAGAATTTCTTCAATTTTCAATAATCAATAATCTATGCATAATCCATAATGGCCTCCATGAGAAACCCTTATACCCTCAAAATATATGCTTGCCCTAATTAGGGTTTCTTAAATTAGAATTAGGGTTTCTAATTAAAATTAGGCTAAATAATTAATATTTGATTAAATCAATCAAATATTAATATCTCCCTCAATACATGTCAGATCCTTGAACCAATCGAAGCAGGTGAACCAGGGAGTGATTCCACACATGACCATACCAAAATAAAGGCACTCCACTGCATGTCAAATATCCCTAAAAAGTAGGAGCTCAGGCCAAATGTGTCTGAAAGAGCCTGAATGAAAACCAAATGTAGAAATCCTGTGAATCAAAGTTAAGCCAAGCTCCATTATGACCCCCTATCCATCCTATTAGCCTACGAAGGTTGCATAATAGGCTAATCATCAAGACTATCAATGTCCATGAAAAAGGGGACATGACAATCCGCCCCTCCAAAAATTGCTTGTCCCCAAGCAATCTCGGAACAATGAACTACTCGATCCACTTGGATCCCAAGGAAAAAGTTGTGTAACATCCATCATGTCACCAATCAACCCATGTGAATAAATCATCAACATCAATAGCATCAACAATATCAAAATTAGCAACTGAAAAATTGCATTCGACACCCAAACAACTGTCAGAAGACCAATTGTAGATGTCGGTAGAAGAAACCACTCTGTGGAACTCAAGCCAACTAAAACATCCACTCTATCAAAATTCAAGTCCCTATCTAACTGATACCCACACCCAACTAGACCGTGGATATGACAATCATTGGTACTTGAGTCACTGACACCAAAACTAATCTCTAGATGCAAATAAAAATGAGGAGCATACCTCATCATATGATGCTGGTAAGAACCCCCAAACTCTGCTACTGGCTCACTATTGCCAAACTGGGACTCAATGGATGGCTCCAATCTCGACTCCACAAACCCCACCTCAACATCCCTATAAGGTACCATAGTAGAAAGGGTCACTAAAATCACCTCACCCAATCTGCTAATAGCACTAGTACCTCGGATGAGAACACCTTCTGTCATCTTATGTGAGTCTAGTCAAACACCTGCACTATCCAGCAAATACTCCATGAATGGTTCAATGGAGTAAAAATTATATGTGGAAGCATCAACATACTCCCCCACACACCCCAACTGATCATTCTGTAAAGGTGGCACAACCAACTGTACCACACTATGATCCATGTGAGAGTAATCAATCTAGAGACTCGACTCCACTGGTATCTCAAACTCATTAGAATCAGGTACTCCCAAATCCTGAACATGTGTATCAACCTCAACAACATGCTCCTCAGCAACAACTGTAGGAATGTACTCATCACCAACCACCTCAATATACAAATGATCATCCATACTCTGTAGATCAACTCCAAAGCTCATATCAACAGATGGAGTATCAACAACTGTAGCATCACTATCTAACTCTTCCATACGGAAAGAAACAACCGGTGAAACTAAGTCCTCAAAACTATCCACTGCATCCTCCTGAGTATCATCTGCAATAATCGGATCCTGGGACTCTTCTACAATCTTTGCCATAGCTGAGAGATCATCAACCCTCAGTGCACTAACATCTGAGCACACCTGTACACTCTGAGTGTGAGCATCTAAGTCATCCTCATCTTCACTATCTCCTATCTCATAATAATCATAATAATCATAGGATATGTTGCTCTCTCGTCTAAGTGATCTGTAGTGCTCTCTCCTTAGCTCAACAAAGTGATCAAAAGGCAACAACTTTCGAACTCGAGGTGGTACTAACTCCCACTCCTCATTCGCTGTCATATACCGTGCGGGTTTGTTTTTGTATGTAGGATATGAAAGAGATTCATTCAACCTCTTCAAAATTAGTTCTAGCTTCTTCATATCATTATCCCACTGTCTCTGAGTATATGAAGTCATTATGATACTTTGTTGATTCAATCTACCCAAACTACCCAACAGGATGGCAAGACATTGGCTCTGATACCACTGTGATGTCCCTTACTTAGGGGCTCCTTTTTTCTGCACAAAGCTCTGATACCACTGTAATGTCCCTTGCTTAGGGGCTCTCTTATCTGCACCAAAAGCTCTGATCAACTATAATATCCCCTTTCAAATAGGGAATATATAAACACATAAAGCTCTGAATAAGATATAATTTTGTAGAATAGATTCACATATGCATAAACAAATCACAATATAATATCTCAATAGCAAATCAAATATCTCATCACTTGTTCTTCTGGACGATTACACAATTGAGCCTCTGTTATACAAATAAAAGAATATTAAAATCTAGTCTTAAAACCCTGGCCTTTACTAATCTGGAAGTGAAATCTGGCTTTTGGAAGGTCTCTGCTTTTCTGTGTCGACACACAGACGCTGTCGTCGATCGATATCTCACCGACGTTAGTCACTGTCGGTTGGCTTTCTGCCGATGTCGGTCTTTAGTCGACTGATGTCGGTCACTGGAAGCTCTTTGTCTGCTTAGGTCGGTGCCTGAGCAGATCAGTACGGACCTGTATGGACTTCGTACGGCCACCAACCTATCTATTCTTAACCCCTGATAGCTGAACAACCTGATCTCAAAAATATACGATTCTAACACAGCAGATCTATATCTGTATAACTTATTGGATCAAAAACTAAATAAGAAATACCTGGAATATCTGTAATAACTTCTGTGTGAAGTTATCTCTCAAACCTGAAATTCTGTGATAACTTTTGGATGAAGCTATCTATCAAATCTTTACCTCTGTGATAACTTCTGGATGAAGCTATCTCTCAATTTGGCAATAAATCAACTGATATTTCACAGCCTCTAAATCACACATAATGAAGAGTTGACGTTCTCCACTGCAATGGAATCCTGGAACCCTTGGCTCAGTCTTCACAGAAGAATTTCTTCAATTTTCAATAATCAATAATCTATGCATAATCCATAATGGCCTCCATGAGAAACCCTTATACCCTGAAAAGATATGCTTGCCCTAATTAGGGTTTCTTAAATTAGAATTAGGGTTTCTAATTAAAATTAGGCTAAATAATTAATATTTGATTAAATCAATCAAATATTAATATCTCCCTCAATACATGTCAGATCCTCGAACCAATCGAAGTAGGTGAACCAGGGAGTGATTCCGCACATGACCATACCAAAATAAAGGTGCTCCACTACATGTCAAATATCCCTAAAAAGTAGGAGCTCAGGCCAAATGTGTCTGAAAGAGCCTGAATGAAAACCAAATGTAGAAATCTTGTGAATCAAAGTTAAGCCAAGCTCCATTATGACCCCCTATCCATCCTATTAGCCTACGAAGGTCGCATAATAGGCTAATCATCAAGACTATCAATGTCCATGAAAAAGGGGACATGACAGGATCCCTCTATCTCAATGGAATGTATGTTTCCTACCCATCTCTACCCTCTCCCTCTAGCCATATCAAGTTGACGAGGTTTCAAAACTAGGACCAAAGTTATCTCCCTTAATCCCCCCACTCCTCATGGATCCCTTGCATGTTGTGCCTAAAATGGTGGGGAAATAAAATGTGACACTAGGTGCATTAGTCCAAACTAACCTAGGATATGATCACATTTTTTTTTATCAACCCACCATGTGTACTGTCTAAAAATATAACTATAACCTCTCACATAAAATTTATTTGGACATGATATCCACATATTTATAGTTCCTCTATAATGCATCCATGATATTTTATCGCATCTAATGGTCTCTAGGGTAGGCACATGTGGGATCACTTGAACTATCTAGTAATGACCCCATCCCCTCACCCATAGGAGATGATCATCAACAACATGAGGTGATATTATTGGTATATACATTAGGAACCTCTTATATATCTAACTTAAAATAATAATCATGGGTCCCATCATCTTTTGGCCTCAACTCAAAAAAAATTTAAATCATGAACTAATTTCACCCATGTGGTAGCTCCCATATCATATAAAGTGTCTTGCTCCATTTTATAATAACACATATCTATAATGTACATGAGTACAAAACCATAAAACTTATGACACATCACTTGTCATAAGTATAATGAAGTATTTGTGTATATCTATAATTATTGATATGTATAACCTAAAAGTATATATGATGAGCACAATTGTGCTCATCATATTAATTTGACATAGTATCCCATAGGGATAACCTTATATGCTTATCCACATTCTAACATGTGTCACATACCATTAGAGTGGATATAATAGGTAACCCTAAAATGGCATGGACATCCTCTAAAGTAATGGTAACATTGATAGTGCCCCCCTCCAAATCCCATTTGAAAGTGTCAATGGTCCTCTCCCATCTCCCCATGAATATCATGATTAGCTCCATGTTGAGATGCATTCAACACATCTCCATAATCCCACCAAACAATGGTGTGATTATTTTACCTCTATCTACCATATAATATCTATAATATGTAAGGAATCCAAATGATGTCTACACTCTACCATAGTCTCTATCATATTTGTAAAATATCAAACAATAAAGCATAATCATATTTTTGATCTAGAAATATGAAATCATGACTAAAAATCAATGCAAATCAATACTTAAAAAGTTAAAATGGTCCTAATAATCTATTCCACTTTTTCTAATGCATCTGACTAAACATCCTAATCACTAGCCATGATTAACTTTTCTAATACATTGGCCATACCCTATAGTATTAGCCAAAGTAAAATTTCTAATTCAATATACATACCATACAATATCAACTAACTTAACACTTAACTATTTCAGCCATACCATATGATATCAACCATCTAATTATCCTATTACATTGACCATAAAATCTAGTATTGGCCATGATAGGTTTTATATTATATTGGCCAAGTGCTAAACATATTGACCATCCTTATTTTTTCAAGACCGTCATCCATACCCTATAATACAATCTAGTTAACAAATTTTCTACTATATCAGTCATACCATATGGTATCAACTAGGACATCACCTAACTATATTAGCCAAAAATTTATTATTCTCGTAATAAATTATATTGGCCTAAATTATATAGTTGTTTGAGGGAAGTGATTTTTATGCCTATACTGAATGAATTTCCTTTTCCCTAATTTTTACTTTTTTCAACTATCCATTATCCATCTTATTTTTTAACTTCATTTGGACACTTTTTGGGGTGAATTCCACTACACAAATTTGACTCGAACCAAGATTTCCTAATCTCATTCATTTTTACCCAAAATGACAAAATGGATAATAAATTAACCACCTACCTATAATGATATATACATAGTTTCAATGCATCCTCTTACACATCTACATCCCCATCCATGATCCATAGTCTCTCAAAGTGTTAAATTTGGTCACACAGAGCTCTAGGTTTTCAAAAAATAGTAAATGTGCAAATAAATAGTTTTTTCCTATTTATAGAAAAAAATACAATTTTAAAATTTTTAATTATTTACCATGAGATTTTGTAATATTACCATATATTTATTTCCATTTTTCCTTTTCACAAACTAAAATAAGCTTAAGAATCTTGGTGAGATAGAGAATTTTTAAGTGTTAATAGAATTTTTTTATATAAAATTAGATTTTAGCCTATTTTTCATGTCCACCTCTCATTCTTATTTATGGTTAGATTTTATCTCATCAAACATCATCTAAAATCAAAAAAGGCAAGTGAAATTACATATTTTAAAATAATTTTATTTTATTTTAGTTCTTTCATTATTTATTTTTTATTATGATATTTTATCTTGTTATGTTTCTTTCCCAAATTACCATCTCACATTACATATTGTGATAGATGATGATATTCATGTGGGACATAATTATACCCCTAATATTTTTCAATTTTATCACATCACTAATGTTTTATCTTATAGTAGCTTGCTGACGCATCAGTCTCCTTGAGTGCATGCCTTAAAGGGTGCACTAATAATAGGGTGAGATTGGATTGTGGAAATTTTTATATAGATGTTAAAATTTTATCATGTTACACCATCATTACTATCAGAATGACATCCTCTAGATCTCTATATATCTTTATTCTTCATATATTACTTATCTAGATTTTTTATTTTCCCTATATTATATGGTATTATCCTAGTTGATACCATTTGTTTTGTACCTATATTATTCTTGTATTATATCAACTAACCTAATACATTTATAAGTCTTATTTATAAAAAATTTACTATATTATCCTCTTTTAATAACCTAAATTTAGTCACAAACACATTATCATGCCTATTTTATCCCTTTTTAGTATTTACCATTAATTTACATGTGCACTTTATTAACACTTATTACACTGATTTGACCTATCCTAACCATAATAAGAAACCTATTTCCATTACAATGTCATCTACTATCACCTAAAAAATTATATTACTACTGAAAGTACCATTATGCATCCATATTATTTGATCTAGAGCCAAAGATTAACACCTTTCCTAAAGGGACAAAAAAACCCAACAAGATAGGAATGACTAGCTTTCATGTACATGTCTATCATTTATTTCTTTCCCTAAAAAAATATAAAATTTCAAAAATTAAAACATACTTAGGTTAGACTTAATATTTTTAGCTCTCCAACAAGTCTTTTTCTTTCTTGAACTACTATAAAATCACATTCATTTCAATCATCTTGGCTAGTTTATCAATTTGATTACAAAAGTTTATTTACAAAATTCCACATTGAATAAGTTTTATATTATTCCCAAATTAATTTCCAAGCACTTATATAAGTCATGATACAATTTTGAATTCAATTATATGCATTCCTATACAATCATGATCAAATATTCAAGCTAATACTAAATGCATTCATATAATCAAATGATCACTATTACACAAAGAAGTTAAGTGTGATGACTACATGGATATTTTATCCCTCTTAAAATAATTAGTATGTGATAAACACTTATCATAGTGGGGTGTCAGGTCTATCAAAAGTCCAAATGCTAACCCCTTTATATTCCTTTGCATATGCTTATCTCCTTATGACATAAATTTAGGGGTTTACAACTTCAATAAGGCATATGCAGGTTGATGCACAATATTTTAAGATCAAATTAGTGAAATAATACCTAACTATCATTGTCACACCTGGCAGTACTAAAATTTCAATTTTACAAAAACTATATATATATCAACCAATAGGAACAATATCAATCATCACTCTTGTCCTAATAAGTGTCCTTATCCTTTAGGTCACTTAGGCTCAACTTCTGGAAGGTTTATGCATTTTTTGAATTTTGTTTGTTCCTATTATTTTTTATTTGTAGTCACCCAAGAACACAAAAAACTAAGTTGATTTTTTTTTCATATTTTAGACTTGTTCATTTCTATTTTTCTTTGTCTATTTTAGTCATTTATCTTTAGTTTATTGTTTAGGACTATATTTACAACACTATGCATTATTATATTCCATTTATGTGAATCATGATTAATTTCAACATTATTTCAAATTTAGATAAAAAAATTTGATTATTACATTTATTGTTTGAATATTGTCTATAACTAGGTATTCCTTAGGTTTTAAAAAAAAATAATCCTATGGTTTAGAAAAAAAATCCTAGGGTTTAAAAAAACATCTTTTTTTCCATGAATCTCATTTTTTCCTTTGTTGAAATATCTTTTTCATGTCTTTTATATTGGATAATATAGATCTCTTTGGTGACTAAAATAATATAATTTTTAAAAACTTAATAGAAGCTTCATTAATGAAATATTTTGTCAACTCAATCATAAAATGGGTGCAATATCAAACTTTAATTCAATATATTTTAAACCTTCCTCTTAACTCTCAGGATGGTGATACCTATTATCCCTTTAACAAGGTCCATGTTGCCACTATCCCAAGAGGTAAGTTGAGAAACCCCATAGTGTCAATAAATGTAATAAAAATTCCCTTACTCAATCCAATATACCTACAACATCTCATATTTATGGTTTTTGTATTCATATTCAATCAAAAATACCTAGGGTTTATGCATGTGAAACCCTTTAAGATAAAAACATCACTATGAGCAAATCAATATAGGAATTACAAAAGAAAAATTATTTTTTGGTTTTAAAGACCACACCATGGGAAATTAGATCAAATTCAAAAATAATCCAAAGTATTATAGTATTAATCATGTGTTTACATACTCACCTAATTATTTTTTTCCTAAAAATACTTCATATCAATATTAGAATCCACAACAAATTACATCTACACCTAGTGATTCCAAAATTGCACAAAATGCCACTAGAATATCAATTGAAATTTTAATATAAATACTTAAAAAAAGTGATAAATTTACCTCTTATACAACCTCATATAAAATAAAAATATTATAGTGTATATCATGGAATGAATGGGAATCATAAATATTATTGTTTGTAATTGAAAAACAAAATATAAGATATAGATAGTGGTGATCCTGTAATGGATACACTAATAAATCAACCCATTAACATAAATTCATCTCCTAAAGATTAAGTATGGATATATAATGACCGATATGAATAATAAAATATAAAACAATAATGGTTGAAAAATATCAATTACTAAAATAATAATTGCAAGAACAAAATCAAGGTAAGCAAAAAGGCACATTTATCAAAAGGTTTTTCATGAATTAATGTCCAAAAAAATCCTACAAATTTTAATGATGTACATATGGTTTCTAGGGAGACAATCATATTATCTACTACATTAATATAAAAAAATATAATTTTAACATTACAAAACCTATAGTTACATCTTCGAGCCAAGAAGTCATGGTACAGATTCCTTTTAGCATTCAAGAAAAGAAATATGACTCTTCTCTAGTTCATAATGAGATGAAATATTTTGAAAATTATGAATGTACTTAAGAGAGAGAAAAATTCAAATGCCTAACTCCAATCTATGGTGTAGTTGGTTATATACATACATAACAATAGCTGAATAACAACCTAAGAAGTTAATCCTTTAGTATGATGACTATGATTATATAGAAGATGACTAATATAACCTAACTAATATGAAATATCAAAATGGAAACCTAATCAAAGGTTATGATACACATGATATTGGGCCTTAATATAGGTATCCCCTTGATTATATATTTGGATTTTAGCAATAAAAACTTGATTGTAAATAGTTTTTGAATTTTGCATATTCTTCTTATATTTTCTTGCTTTTGTGATCACTTGATCCAATATTCTATGCCCTTATATTTAATTTAATTTTTGGGATATTTTCCCTTATATTTTATTTATAGGTCTAAATAATCTCAAAATAGTGTTTAATATCACTAACAATGACAGTAATTTATCTTCTTGTCTAGTTATATTTTCCAAAATTTCATCATTTTTCCCACAAGACATAATCGACTAGAATAGGAAAGAAACATTGACTGCTAATGTCTTAGTTAGTTAAGCTTATCATTTACCTATATATTCTCATAACCTACATTTATAAAACACAAAGATATAGTTATATTAATTACAATATTATTCATGTAGTATATATATGCAATTTTTAGTTTTTCATTCAAAATATCATTATTTTAAAACTTTATTGTCCATACATACAAAATCATGTGATAAGTGTACATTTGACAAAATGAGAATATACATTCAGTCACTTACATACATTTTTTAGTTTCCTAAAAAAATTAGAATAGTTCCAATTCTAATTCCATAGAGGGAAATTTTATTATATTTGGCTAATTCAAAGCCTTTTCTAGTGTACATATTTCATTGACACTTGTTGAAAACTATCCATCTTAGCATCCTTTATTCTTTTTTTGACACTCTAGTTTCATTTCAGTATCCATTTCTTCTAATTTTCCATTTAGAATTGGAACTGTTCTAATTTTTTAAGAAACTAAAAAATGTATGTAAGTAATTGAATGTATATTCTCATTTTGTCAAACATTAAATTGTCACAAGATTTTTTATGTATGGAAAATAAAGTTTGAAAATAATGATATTTTGAATGAAAAAATAAAAATTTCATATAGATACTACATGATTTATAATATCTTGGAGATAATGTTTGAGCCTCATACACCCTTTTGTTGAGTTCCCCTTAATCTTATGGTACTCATAATATTCATCTTCATGGTACCAATAGGGTTTAGGAACATCATATTAAAAGGGTTTATTGTTTTTCCAAATAATTTTTTTTGCTTAAGCTAACTTTCCAAAATAAAATTCATAAGAGTCTCCCAAATGGGTAAAATTATGCTTGTGATTTTTTTATTTTGTTGGCCAATGGGTATTGTGATGTTTTTAATGGATTAATGGTTAATGTAATTCTTTTGGGGGATTTATAATTGTATTGACATTGGTAACACCATCACCTACAACATTATTGTTTATGGCAGAAAACTTATACTTTTAAGTTTGGTTTGATGAATTGTTGTCATGTATGATAATTTTTATAACACCTTTGGTAGTTAAAGTTTATTTAATTGGAACTCCATTTTTGATGATTTCATCAAATGAATTATGAAAAATAAGTTTAAATTGATGACCCCAATCCTAGTTAAGGTTATTTTTGAATATAGTAATGAGTTATTTTTTAAAAAAATACCATGTAAAATAATTTTCCAATGACCACCTTATTTCTATGAAAGAGGAAATTCACCATTACATTGTTTAGTGTTATATAGATTGAATGTTTTCAATTCCTTTTCAGAATTATATGTTAAATGAAGAACAATATTTTTAGATAGGTCTTTAAAGGTGAATATTTATCCTTTAGGTAAATGTGAGAACCATTATAGGACTTGACCCTTAGACTACATGGAAAGAGTCTCAACATTATATATATATATATATATATATATATATATATATATATATATATATATATATATCACATGTATTATCAAAAATACAAAAACATATAAATATTGTCAAAAAACCAAAATTAAGACCTGAACATGGTTAAAATGTAGTTTACATATTTTCAATATGTTTTTTATCTCATTATTATTAGATATCATATTATTTATACATCACACATGCATTTAATGGGTATCTATGAAGTTTTTTTGCATGGCATACAATCATTTTCAAAACCTTAGATGTTGGCCTCTCCTCTACCCATTGGCCTTGATAAGTTGTGGGCATCCTTCTCATAGGTGATAGTATGTAAGTTTTATAATTATATAACCCATATATTTTTGATCTTTCAATTATATACAAATTTATTTATAACATTTCTATTGTACATAACATACATAAACATGTTATTTTCTAGGATATGATCACATGACATATGCATAGCTTAAACTACCTTTATTAATTATATGTTCTATTGATTTTTATTAATTGTAAATAGTAGATTAGAACTTTGATTTTATATTTTTTTATCCCTTGGCACTTGTATTTTATGCTTTATTTGATGCATCTCTATGAGATCTTATGTGTGGTTCTTGACATGTCAACATGTCATTGATTTTTTCCCTTGGCCTTATGTGTGGTTTGTGACATATGAACATTTATTTGCTTTTCCCATTGGCCATATGTGTATTTTAAATTTTAACATGTCCATTTTTAATAAATTTATCATTTCCATGTATATATCTTAGAAATTTTGAACATGCCCTTGTTCCTGGCCCTTGTATGTCAATTTTATATAATTTTTTATTATTGTGTGTGTGATTGTTGAGATTGATTATATGATAAGTATCATGATCAATATAATTTACTCTTAAGTTACTAAAATAATAATTCAATGAGATTAAATTATATATTTTATATAACTTGTAAGTAATAAATTAAAATAGACCTAAAACATATCCTACCTAATAGATCTAGACAAAGAGAATGCAATCAACTAAAACTCATTATATACTTACTTATATTAGGGCATGACAAATTATATCCACTAAACCTAGATATAGGATAAATTATCACACAAAATAAATGGA
The DNA here is from genome assembly GCA_037957365.1 of Torreya grandis. Lineage (NCBI taxonomy): Eukaryota > Viridiplantae > Streptophyta > Pinopsida > Cupressales > Taxaceae > Torreya > Torreya grandis. The sequence continues at coordinate 2,172,107 of JARHVA010002906.1, forward strand.
TAGAATTCCAAATCCTCAAGACAATAAATATAATGCATTAACCCTAACTAAGTCTTTAACAATAATAATGAAGTTAATCTAATTTAGTGTTACCAGATATTGCAACACAAAAAAGGGGGATGGTTATGTAGAAAATTCATTTTAGCCACTTTAGTGTCTAAAATACATTTACAATGACTTTTCATAATCACATCCAAGTTTAAATCATAAATTTCCAAAGAGACCTGATTTATCTAGATAACTTCTATTTTAAATCAAAATCAGGATGATAGATCCCTAATTGGGGAAATGGATCATATTTCATAATTTATATTATCTAGTGAAACCTAAACTAAATCATTACTTTTTAATTATCTTTGAATTATAATTAAGTGACTAATTTATTAATAAATAAACATTGAAAACTTTATCTTTCTTCTAGTTACTGATTAATCATCTTGATTGTTTATCCTAATCATTCCTCTAATAGGAAATTACATGGATTTGAACAATATTATTTTACTACAAAAAAATAAAATTATTTTCTCACATTAGTGATGTCATAGGGGCATGCCAATAGAATGGAGTGGAGTGTGGGAAAGGTGGCTTATGACATGGCCACTTATACACACTTTTCCCGCTATACACACTCAAGAGGATAAATTATTGCACTTTCTTCCAATATGCATTCCATACTCCAAAATTACTTAAATGTAAATTTTTATACACTCTAATGGTGTAATCATGGATTTTAATATTCATCCACAACCCTCCATCTTAAATAAGGTTAATGTTCCATATTAGTTTAGGGAATCTATAAATAGAACCCTCTTGCCTATTATTTCATCATGCTTCCTAGCTTAAACTTACTCTATTAGATTATTACAATATGCTTCATCAATTTTCTCTCTCTAATGCCAATAAAATTCCATTACCTAGTGTAGATAAGGAAAGGTGTTTCCCATGCAAGGATTCAAGCATTGGCGAATACTTCTTCATCTACAAGCCATGGTCAACTATTTTAGACCGATTTACAAACATATATTCAAGGGAGGTAAAAACATTATTTTTATCTTTATAATTTGAATTTTGTGTTTGTTATTTATGTAGCTCAACCTAGGTACTAGGCTCTAAAAGTTATGTCTTTAAGTTGTTTCATATTTATTCACTAACAATTGACTAACCTCTCTTGGATTCTTTATCTACATAATGGCACACTTGGTGGGACCTCTTAAAGAATTTGACGCATTCATAAAACTTTTTTAGACTAAAAACATTCTTATAATTACCATAATTAACCTTATATTAATTTAATTCTCTTTTTTTTCCTCTAAAAATACATTAAAACATGTTCAAGAGTAAACGACGAATTCATGACTACACATCGATAAATTCAAAACATTCATCAATGAAGTTGTCAAAGGAAATGATGAAATTGTTTGGGATATCTACAAAACCATTTTAAAACTATGAAATTATCTTTAAAAAAAATTATGTTTTCTACTTAATAGGTATTAATGGTGAAATTGTGAACTTTATTTGTGAAATTTATCTCTAAGGGAGTGAAAACATTTTAAATTTAAAAAAAATTGTTATTAAACTACAATATCATTTCTTTTTTTATTTCAATTTCTATGAAATCATGTCATATAATAGTGAAATTATGTTTCATAATAGTCAAATTACATAATTTATTAGTGAAAAGTTTCCTTATTGGCTTTTTTGGTGTTTTATGTTTATCAATGAAATTGTAGTTCTTAATAAAATAATTGTTGTCTCTCTTAGTGAAATTTTAATAACTAACCATGAAATCATTTTACTAGTTTTGTTTGATTTTTTGTCTACATGAAAATTATCTAGATCATTAATGAAATCATAGTTTCCAATTATGAAATCATTATATTAAACAATAAATACATCAATGCTAGTAGAAGAAATGTTTTATTTTTTAATGAAATCATTTATGTTTTAATTATTATTTTTTTGTTTGTAGGCCATAATAGTGAAATTGAAGGTTTTGGTAGTGAAATCAGTCTGATAAATAACAAAAACATTCTAATTTAAGTCTGAGAGTCAAACAATCTCAAATTTTATGTTCTTTTTGATTCAAACCCACTTTTTTTAAACTAATAGTCATTTTGTATTACAAGACCTTGGACAAAGAGTGGTGTTTGGAATCAAAACAATTAAATTATATATAGCATTTTGATTTGGTAATTAAAATGAATTCACACTTCAATTTAAGTTCAAAAAACTTGTTCATTTTCAAATTTATTTAATTTATTGTAAGTTTAATTAATTTCTTGATTGTCTTGTGGGCTTCTTTTTGCATGTATGATATCCCATTTTGGGTGACTTAGAAATGAAAATTTTTCTATTTGCCTTTACCCTATTTTTCATTTGACTTAGTGGGGTGGATAAGACCCTATAATGAATGGCATGATCTTGATTATTTCTTAGATGCTTATTTTTCTACCAATCATTCATTGATATAAGGGTGCAAAGGTAACAACCCCCAAATATTGACATAATCATATGAATATTGAGAGAGAAGGGGGAAGGTATAAAAATGTTAGTAATATTTTATTAATTTATTTAATGAACATTTAAACTTTTAATCCTCTCTCAAATCAAGTGTTTCATAAGTCTCAATGGATATGATTCAAAACCACATCAGTTATTAAATATATTTTTAATGCTTATGTTTTTTTACTTGATTTTTATTTCAAAACCAAGTTTATACTTGAGACCAAATCAAAAAATCCAAGTTCAAGAATAAAACCATTTTATATACACATAATGAGACATTTCTCTACCCAAATTCCAATTCATACCAAAGTGAAATGTTAGAAATAGGTCTTATATAATTTCCTTGCTTGTTAAAATGATGTTATTAGGCTATAAAAATGGAACCAAAATATTTTTCCTTTGAATACTAATTGCCATTTAAAACCAAGTCAGCTCTCTTTGTAAATTTAACCCAATTCCAAACTTCTTGTTCATTGTATGTTGTTATGCCATCCATTTTATTTCAAATCAAGTTAAAAATATAATCCAACCTTATTTTTAAGGTGAAACCAAGTCTAATTACCAATACCATTTCTAAAACCAAAATCTAATTATAAGTCTAAATTACTAAGGACCAATTTCCTTTGAAAATTCTAAAGTTTAAAGTCTAGTTGAAAACTTAGTTTACCATTTTCAACCAAGACCATTTATCGTGTCATCCTTTAAATGTAAAAAGTTGATAAAGTGTCCCAAATATGCCAAGCCTCATTTATTTGTTTTCAAAACCAAGTTTCCAAAATATAATACCCTTTTAAATCAATTCATTTTCATAGACATTTCTTAAGTCTGAACATTGAGTGTTTATGCTTAAGGGCCATTGTGCCCAAACTTGTTGATTTATCATTTGATAAATACCTTTAAAAAATTTTCATTGATAATCTAATTACCAAGTGATATTCTAAGTGAAGTCACGTACCTATTCAAATCATTGTTTTAGGCATTCAAAACCATTTTAAATTGAATATTAGAAATCTAGATATGCCTAGATATACATCAAGTAGAGCTATTTACAACCCCTAATTTAATGATGAGGTGGTGTACAATCCCTATGGATATGATTCATATCTAGAGTATGAATAAACCTAATAATATCTTTCTCATGAAACATCCAATGTTGAAATTTAAAAACATAATCCATGTATTATAATTGTGTCACCTAATGTAGACTAAGGCCAATACCAATCATACCTACCACATGTGACTTTTGACACTAAACATCAACGCAATCCAATGTATATTATAAATCCACCACCTAGTTATGAATATATACAAGACAAATTCAATCACCAATTATTTGACAATAAATATGAACATCTTATTAGACTATTTGAGATGGGTGTAAAGCTTCCCCTTAGTTTTCCCATAGAGTATTTGTGATATTTGGTTATAACACCTAAGAAAACACCTCTTGCATTGATAGATAACAAAGTTTACTTTAGACAATAACAAAAATTTATGCCATCTTCTATTCAATCTCTTATTTTTCAAACAAAGGGAAAGGTCAACTTGTTGATCAAACTTTTGAAAACCACTTTCTTGAAAACCAAATCCAAAAATCTTAACAAATTTTGTCTATTCTCACTAGGTTCCTTACTATGATATATATTCAAAAACCATATTTAGTGAAACCAATCCTCCAATGTAACAATGATTAGATTTTTCTAATTATTCCATTTATAATATGAATCCATTTGATACCAAAACCTTAGTTATGGATGTGTTTAACACACGTATAAATAAAACTAGTTTATCAACCAATTCAAATTCAAGTCTCCTTATAGGCTCTACCTAAAATGTGGTGGATATATATCATGTAGTATATTATAACCCACACCAAGTTTAATCCAATGTACAAAAAAATATTATTACATTATATCAATAACCTTCTCCTTCCAATGCATTGTAACAACAAATGGAAAACTAGTTTGAGATGCAACAACATGTTACCAATCCCCCACTTTAACAAGTGGTGACTAGTCCCCCACCTAAATAGGTTGACCAATGTTCCATTTAAATAGGTAGTGATCAATCCCTAACCAATTTTTTCTAACCAAAAATGCATTTATATAATTCAAACAAATGCTACTCCTATTCAACAAGGAGAGTCTTCAAGCCAATAATATGTGTCAATTAACCAAGTTCCTCTTACACATCAAATTTAGTAGATTACCATCCAATCCCATAAATTTACATTGAATACTCAATATAACATTCCTTTATTAGAGCCTAAGTTCCCTCTAAATCAATGTCACACTCTATAAAAAATGCCTCACCAATAATAAGTTTCCCATCAATAATACAACTCCATTTTAAGGGTAAGTATTCTTGGTAGAACAAGCTACATTAAAATTAATGAATATTGTGTATTACCTCTCTATCTAGGTCAAGGTATAATATATTCAAATAACTAAAAAACTCTACCCACTTCATCCCATTCTAGCCCTACCTTTCATAATTTACAATAGGTCAAAGATGCATTTTTTCCATTTAGGTAACAAATCAAAGTAAAAAATTCAAAATGTATGACATATGATCTATCCTTCTGACATGAGATATCTTAATATACCTCTTTTGTATCACTTTGAGATGCCTAAATTTGAAAAATACAAAGTTAAGGGTGACTTTAAGGAACATGTGAAAGACTTAATTTTTGTTTGTTTTAGATTAAGGTAAAAATAGGTTTTGAAGGGGCCCCGAAACCCTATAAAAAATCAAGAAAGATAAAACATTGAAAACTACCCAAGAAGGCAAACCCACAAAAAAATAGTAACAATACCAGGTTTTACAAAGGACCTAAAACCTCAACAAAACCAGGTTTAACAACCTGAAACCATGCACAAAAGATAAAACAATAGCAACAAGCATAAATCATGACAAAAAAACCACAAAAAACCATAGGTTTCTCTGTCACCAAGAAAGAAGAAAACACTGTCAGATACATCATTAAGGACGGCCAAACCTGGGTTTGATCCATCAAACCCTCATAGCGCTACCCATAAAAATAGTAGCAAAAACCATGAAACAAGCCCCAAAACTAGCACCACCAGCGCCCAATACGTCCACTCAATTAGCTACCCAAACTCCCCCGTAGTAGAGGTAACACCGCCATGGCAATCGAATCATTGAAGAAAACCCCAACATCTGGAAGCACCTCAACATGAGCAATGACCCCAGTAGATAAAATATGAAAGTAAACAAGGTGGCCGCATATGTTTGGGCTTGAATCAGAACAATAGCCACATAATAACACTTTTTACAGCTCTCCCTCAGGGGCTTCCCCCCACAAAACGACCCCCCAGACCCGTCACCACCACCGCCCATCCCCTCAACCTTGAAATCTACAAGGATCATCCCCTACACCCAGAGGAAACACTACCATGGCAAACAAAATCTCTCTTCAAAAACAACGATCTGCTCAGACCAAGAAAAAGAATAGCACAACAGCTCCAATAAAAAAATCCAAGGTAAAAAACACAAAACACAAGACCACATGTTAAAATAAGAACTATCAACTCCATGCCCCAGCACCAAGGATCCCACCAGACATGGTAGAAATCTGGTCTCCAACGAGTGAGGAAGAAGTAGCAGGGGTTAGGGTTCAGTGGGACCACAGTCGCATCTGCGCTCTCCTTCCCCCTGCGTCCGCGCTCTCATTATTTTTTGTTTGTTAATAAGTGACAAATAGCCATATATACCTACTTCATTTTTCCCACCATATCTTGATAGGACATTATTTTAAATGGTTTCTTGGTCTACCTAGGAATTATGTCAATAAATTTGATGATTTATTATAAAAAACTATATAACACTTATCCTTCAATGTAGAACATGATTTGACCAAGGTAGATCTATGTCAAACTAAACAAAGAGGAGGAGAAGGCTTTACCAATTATTTAAAATGATGAAACCTTTTAGATAGCTACATTCCACATAATATCCTTGATAAATAATTCATTCAATTTTCACTACAAATCTATAGTTTGACATTACCCATATCCTTAAAATTATTTATGCCAATACATTTGAAGAAGTTATCACCATGGGGCTACAAATTGAATGAGATCTTATTAAAAAAGGTATAATGAAGCTTTATTCTTAGAATAACAATAAAATCAAGACAATACAGGAATAGGAAAGGAGGGGAAGGGAAAGGAGGCTACCCCTAGTAGTGAAGGTGAAGTTGTCCCAAAAAGAAAAATATAGGATTAGATGATAGTCAGAAGGCTAAAGAAGAAGGAGAGGAGAAGAAGAGAAAGGAGGATATCATCAATAGTGAGGGAAAGGAGGTCCCAAAGGAGAATATAATATCTGACGACAATCACAAGGCCATAGTTAACACAGTCTACACTTTAGAAAAATAGACTAATATGTTTAAGGAAGGGGTAGGAGGGGACCTTTTGCTAAATGAAGTCAATGAAGATGACACAATTTGAAGGATTGGATAGGAAGAAGTAACACCTGATAGTCACACTCAATGAGTACCAAATACACAGTCAAATACAAACTTTTTTCATGATCTGGAAGATGGAGGCCAAGTAGGAAACTACTTGGCAACAGGGATAGTAGGACAAGATGGTAGTAATGAATAGGAAGAATGGGTTATCCCAAAGAGAAATATCTAGAAAGGTAAAAAATATGTAGATGTTGGTACTGAGCCCAAACAAGGGAGGCCAACCCTAAGGGAAACAAGACAAAGAGAGATTGCTAGGGAGATTGCCAGTGGAAAACATAAAACACTAGAGTCCCAACCCTCCAAACTCTCTAAATGAGAATATTATCATGGAATTTGAGGGGATTTAATAGTCCCTCAAAGTAGTTTGAGGTTAAAAACTACATTTTAGATAATAAACTAGATATTCTATTACTCCAAGAAGTCAAGATGAAAGAGGAGAATTTTGCAAAAATTGCTGACTATATATGGCCTAAGGCAGCTTTTTGTATTAGTCTTGCTAAAGAGGCTTCAGGAGGGATTGTCACTACATGGAATAGTGATAAAATCCAAGGATCTCTTATGGCCCATCATAAGCACTTTTTGATTACCAATTTTTCCATGAATTCCTTGAACTGGATGTTGGTAAATGTTTATGCACCGAATAACAGAGCTTTGAGACATAAATTATGGATAGATTTGAGTAGCTATAGGAATAATCCCCAGAATTATAAATGGATGTTAGCCAGAGATTTTAACACACCTTTATACCATTCTAAAAAATAGGGTGGAATTATTGATTACTCAGACAGCATGTTTGACTTTTTTGAATTCATCAATGATTGGGGATTATTGGACATAGAGCTGCAGAACCAAAATTTTACTTAGATTAATAAAAGAAGAGGAGATAAAATCATTCAAGTTAAATTAGATAGATTTTTTATATCAAGCAACTGGAATGATTATTAGAATATGCAGGCATAGGCTCTACCCAGAACCATGTCTGACCATTTCCTGATTATCCTTAATTGGAGAGATTAGGGACATCATGGACCTCCTCCATTCTATTTTGAAGATATGTGGATTAAACACAAAGTTTTTAGACAAATGGTGGCTCAATGGTGGAATATTCCCATTCAAGGTACTTCCATGTTTAGAATAGTTAAGAAACTCTAGCACATTAAACAAGAAGTTTATGGCTAGAATAGATACAATTTTGGGTAGGTTTTCTATCAGAAGAAAAATATAATGGGAAAACTCAAGGCTATTCAACAATTGATTGATCAAGGGGATGACTCTAAAGGCACCTTAGAAGAAGAGAACAGTCTGTCTTCAGAATGGAAGAATTTGATGGAAAGGGAAGAGGTTTTATGGAAACAAAAATCCTATGTTCAATGGCTCAAAGAGGGTGATAGGAACACTAATTTTTTTCATCTCTCAGCTATGAAACATAGAAAAGCCAACTCAATAACTAATCTTGTCCTGGATAATGGATACATTATTACTAAGGATAATGAAATAGGGGAGCAAGCCAGGGTGTTCTTTAAGAATCTGCTTATGGAAGAAAATAATAATGATAGAATTAATAGATCTATGAGTCAATTCATTGATAAAATCCCCTATTTGATAACAGAAGAAGATAATCTAGAAATGTTAAATCCTATATCCAATGAAGAAGTACATGTTGGTTTATTCTCCATGGGTACTTTTAAAGCCCTGGGTCCTGATGGCTTTCGTCATATATTCTTTCAGGAATATTGGGAGATTGTTGGAGTGGACCTCATGGCTATAGTTCATGATTTTTTCAGATCTAGAAAACTTTTGAAACAAGTCAATAATATACTCATTGTACTTGTTCCTAAAAAGTCTCAACCTTTACACCTTGCTGATTTTAGACCCATTAGCTTATGCAACACTGTGTATAAGATATGTACTAAACTAATGGTTTTGAGAATTCAACCCTTACTTGACATAATTATTTCTCCTGCTCAAAAAGGTTTCATCCTGGGTAGATAGATTCTTGACGTTGTGATCACCACACATGAGACTATCCACTCCATAGATAAGAGTAGAATCCCTGGGATGGCCCTCAAGGTTGATATATCCAAATCTTATGATAGAGTCTCATGGACTTTTCTATTCCAAGTGATTAGAAAATTTGGGTTTGATGATAAATTGTCTTGCTTATTATGGAATGCAGTCTCTTTTGATAAATTCTCAATGCTGGTTAATGGTGTTCCTAAAGGGTTTTTCTCATCCTCGAGAGGAATTCATTAGGGAGACCCTATCTCCCCATACCTATTCATCATTATGGCTGAGGCACTAGGAAGATACATATAAGCTGATATACTTTCAAAAAAGCTAGTAGGCATCAAACCTGCCTCTTCCCTTCATCCTATGGTTATATAGTAGTTTATGGATGATACCATCTTATTTGGTATCTCATTGGTGATCAAAGCTATAAGATGGAAGAATATACTTAATGATTATGCTAGAGACTCGGGACAAAAAATAGATTTTCAATAAAGCAATGTGTACTTCTTCAACACTCCCAATGAACTTAGACATATAATCATTGACATCTTAGATTGTGCTGAGGCTAGCCTACTAGCTACCTACCTAGGTCTCCCACTCTCAGTAAAAGAGGTATCTTCAAGTTTTTGGAATGGTATTGTGTAACGTACATAGAGGAAACTTCTTGGGTGGAAGGGGAAACTACTCAGTAGTGCAAGTAAGTTGTAACTTCCTTGGACATCTTTGCAAGGTATTCCTACTTCATGTCTCTTTTTAAAATTCCTACGTATTTTGCTAAAAAGCTAAAATAGATCCAAAGGAAATTTTTATGGATGGGAGTGGAAGACAAATAGAGAATGTCTTTAGTCAGATGGGAAAAAGTGTGTCTCCCAAAATCTCAGGTGGACTTAATATAAGATCCATCAGGAAAATGAATAAAGCCCTCCTCTCAAAAGTTAGTTGGAATCTAATTCACAACAACAGTGAGTGGGGGGAAATAATGTATGCCAAATACATGCATATAATTGATGATTCCAACTTTCTTCAATAGGTAGGATTACCCCAGGGGTCTGTGATATGGAATAAAATGCTAAAAAGTAGAAGTCTTTTCAAATAGGGAATTAGGTGGAAGCTTGGAAATGGCTAGCAGATTAAATTTTGGGAGGATAATTGGTTAAGGGAAAAGCCTCTCATCTCCCAAGGAAACTATGGAGAAATTATAGGCTTGAGTACTCAGTTCTTTGGTGATAGGGTTAGTGATTATATGGAAAATAACAATGGGATAAGGAGCTAGAAAAACCTTTTTCGATTGTTGTGTGCACAGGCCTGAGCTTATCCCAAGAATTTGGGAGATCAAGTAATGTGTTTAGGAGATCAGAATCCCACTCTTCCCTCAGGAGGATAAATAATACTAGTGGCCGGATAAGAATGGATCATTCTCTATCAAATCTACCAATCATCTACTTACACCTAAAGCTCAGAATAAGGAGGTATGGAAAAAGGTTTAGAATCATAAACTCATTCCAAAGATTAACTTGTTATGGTGGGTTGTGGCCCATAAAAAAATCCTTACTCAAGACAAGCTTCAAAAGAGGGGGTTTACTTTGGTCAACAGATGTTTTTTGTGTGGTTCTAGAGAGGAATCAGTTTCACACCTATTCATACACTGTGATTTTACCTAGGATTTATGGGGAAAAATACTTAACAACTTTGGCATTGAATGGGTTTGTAATTCTGACCTTAAATAAGTAATTCTTATCTATAAATCAACCTTCACACATACCTAGATTAAGGAACTATGGAAGCAAGCTCTACCATGCTTGAGCTGGACTCTATAGAAAGAGCGAAATCATAGAATTTTTAGGGACACTGCTAGAAATGCTGCTCAGGTGTTTAACTCCTTTGTTAGGACCATCTTGGAAAGTGTTACAATAGCTCATATTAGTGTTGCAGAGAAACCCTATCTAAATTTGAAAGTCAAATTGCTGCCAAATGGAAGGTTTTAAACCTTATCCCTAGGCATGATAATTCCAAAATTCTTTAGAGACTTCATACTAAATAGATACCACCTAAACCCAATTGGATGAAACTCAATTTTTATGGGGCATCCAAGTTGAGTGGTAAAGCAAGTGGAGGAGGAATAATAAGAAATGAAAAAGGAGGGATGTCTGTTGTCTATGCTGGTGGCATGGGTTGCTAGAGCAATAACTATGTAGAAGCTATGGCCTTACTTTGGGGATTAAAGTTAGCTATATCCCTAGGAATTATAAATTTGAATATTCAAGGAGATTATAATTTGATCATAGATGCCGTTAATAAAGCATCTAACATTGGTATCCATCTAAAAGACATCATTATGGACATCCAGTTTCTTTTACAAAAGTTTTCTGAAGTTGAGATTACCCACACCTACAGAGAAGGTAACAAGGTCACTGATGCTTGTGCTAACCTTGGTCAACAATTCTCAAGATGGAGGGTATGGTGACAAGGGGCTCATATACCCCCAAACATTAGAGAGATCATTTAGAAGGAGATTATGGAGCATGAATGATGCACATTGATGACGAAGATAGCTTTCAAAGGTGGTCCATGTGGAGAAGGCCATTGCGAATCATGGAAGTGGTGGGTAATCCAGGGAATGCTAAGAATGTGGACAATGAGAATCTTAAGGATCTTGTTAATTCTATAGTTATGTAGTTTCATCCTTTTTGACTCTAGTCTTTCCAATGTTTTTTTTACTTCTGACTTTGTTTCTCAGTTATGCCATTGGTTCAGTGATGGCATCTTTTATTTGTCAACCTTCCTATCTTTTTTTACTGTATAGGGTTCGGACCCTAGTTTGTCACCTTAATTAATCAAAAAAAATAAAATCAAGACTAAAACATAAGATTCCATGAAATCACAATATAATACATTAAAAAGTACAGAACCATTCAATAGAAACATGAATTTTATAAGATATGGGGTGACCGAATAACATCATGTACAAATTGTGTATCCAGCATCTATTCAAGAAAACACACCTAATCATACTCTTACTTTGTAAAGGCCATCTCCAATAAGAGGCTATTATAGTAACATAATTTTAATAAATCTCAGTGAGCCCATTGAAATGGTCTTTCAAAATCTAGTTTCCACCAACATGACTATTTGGTCAATACTTAAACCATTTCCTAAAAAACAACCTAAGTTGGATTGGTATAATGAGAACAATTTTTGTGACTACTATTGTGTAAGAGTCCATTATATTCATGGATATATGAATATACAACATTTTATTAAATATTTTCTTGAAAGTGGAGTAGGGATAATTTTACTAATGGACCCCTAAAATCTTACTATAAAATCATGGTGAATCCTAGAGTTAATTTTAGTTTCATTGGTGAATCTTTTACAAAATTTCCAAGCTAATATAAATTGACTGGTGATTTATATTATCTCTTTCAAAAACTTATAAATAGTTATTGAGCCAAGCATAATATTCAAGTAAATAAATAATGGATAAAAATCTAATTTAAACCCCTTTGCCCAAACACATTCATAGGGAAAATATACTTGAGGTGGAATAATGATTTTGATCAATGGATTACCTAATTTTTTAATAATAACTATTTTTCTTTGCCTTGTGAAATTTGGGGAAATCCATAAATTTAAAACACTTTCCCAAATGAATAAATCTAATAAAGGAAGATATGAGAGACAACATGAATAATAATTTCTAAAAACCCATCCCAAACCTAAACCCTAAGCAGGTTTATGTCAATCTAAAAAAAACTCATCACCTATCAATGCCCAAACACACATTCACAATATTTTTGAGGTCTTTATAATATCATTACTAGTTAAATAATCTAAAACAAATTCAAATATCTTATTGATATCATTATTGAACAAACAATATTGTTTGACAACCAAATTATGTTTAATATTAATGGTTTTGATATAAGATAAAAAAGGGTTATCACACTATGAGGAAAGATATACTAAAAAAATAACATGGTGATAGTTTAAATACCTTAAAATATAGGAAAAATTCATTAAAAATATGAAAACATTTGTATATATGTATGGCTTGTATTTCTAACTTGGATTGTACTTCATTATTGGCTACTTAGACTCTTCTTTGGCCTCCTCTTATAATTATTGCTCATTTAACAGTTCTCATGACATGTAGGGATTATATTTATTACTTAGAGTGTACTTCATTATTAGATGTTTAGACACCTCCTTGGCCTTATATTACAACTATTGCTCACTTTGTGATTCCCATGACCATAAAGGAATACAACTTTAATAGAAATGAAACCGTATGAATTTAGGTTTTAGGATTTCATGGTTTTAGGGTTTTAAGCAATTTGAAATACTTAAGTAGATGCATTTTATAAGAGGTAATTTATGTTAGTTAAAAAAACTCATGGAGAAAGTGGTTAAAGGGTGATATGTCTAAATTCAATGTCTTGTTTATGATTCCTTCTTTCAATGATTAAATTTATCCTTATTTTTAAAGATTAAATTTATCTTTTTTAAGTGTTAAATTTGATGTCCATATGATAATGTACAAATTGATTACAAATATTTTTAAGTCTCTCAAAACAAAACTATATAATATAATAAACTGAGTATAGTAAAAATTGTGACATAAAATCAAAGTATAGAGTATAAATAACTATGGGGCCATAGGGAAAGACAACTATGAAATAAAAGAATGACATAACTTAAAAAAGTATTCAAAACATTTTAATTATTTTAAAATTATAAACTATAAAAAAAGGTCTACCAAAATGCCTTAACCACATCCATATTAGCCTTTAAAATATTTTTTTATTTCACTTAAAAAATCATGCCAACCATAATATAATTATTACCTTAAAAAATTAAAAACAAATAAATTATGATCATGAGGCTCTATTTTGTTTATTCAATTTTTTCTTTATGCATTATTTAAAATAAGTATCTTCCATGTCATTATTTATCATAGGAAATCAATTTCTTGTTTGTTTATAATAAGTATGTGGTAAAGACCAACTAGATAATATAAAAAACTAAGTATAGACAAAATAATGAAAAAATTAGAGTATAAAGTATAAACTGACTATGGGGCCATATGATAAGACAACTATGAAAAGCAAGGATGACATAACTAAAAATATATTCAAAATATTTTCATAGTTTTAAAATTATAAACTATATAAGAAGGTCCACCAAAATGTCTTAACCTCATCCATATTAGCTTTTCAAATATTTTTTATTTTAATTAACAAACCATGCTAATCAGAATATAATGATTACCTTAAATATTTAAATACAAAATACAATATGATCATGAGGCTCTATTACATTTATTTAGTTTGTTCTTTGTGCATTATTTAATAGTATCATACACATCATTATTTCTTAGAGGAAATTTATTTTTTGAATGTTTAAAATAAGTATGTGGTAAAGACCAACTAGATAATACAATAAACTGAGTATAGAAAAAACAATGACAAAAATTCAGAGTATAGAGGATGAAGCAATTATGGGGATACAGGGAAAGATAACTATGAATATCAAGGATGGCATAACTAAAAAAATGTATTCAAAACATTTGTATTGGTTTAAAATTATAAACTATATAATAAGGTCTACAAAAATGTCATAACCATATCCATATTGACCTTTAATTTTTTTTTTTTAATTTTAATTAATAAACCATGCCAATCAAAATATAATTATTACCTTAACATTTAAAAACAAAATATAGTATGATCATGAGGATTTATTGCATTTATTTAGTTTGTTCTCTATGCACTATATAAAATAGGTATCTTACACATCATTATTTTTTAGAGTAAATCAATTTCTTATTTTTTTCAAATAATTATGTGATAAAGATAAACCATATAATATAATAAATAGAGTATATAAAAAAATATTACAAAAAATCAGAGTATAGAGTATAAACTGACTATGGGGTCATAGGGCAAGACAACTATGAAAAGCAAGGATGGAAATTAAATATATTTATTAATTTCACTAATCTTTATTTTTTGCATGTTGATATAATCTTAAAATATTTGAAATGGGTATTTTACAGTTAGTTAGAAATATGTTTGAAATGATCATGAGGCTCTATTGCATTTATTCATTTTGTTTAAAAGAAATATCTTACATGTCATTATTTATCAGAGGAAATGAGTTTCTTATTTGTTTAAAATAATTATGTGGTAAATACCAACCACAAAATATAATTAATTTTGTTCTTTGTGCTTTTTTTCAAATAAGTATCTTGCATGTCATTATTTCTCAGAAGAAATCAATGGTAAAGACCAGCCAAATAATATAGTAAACAGAGTATAGAAAAAATTATGACAAAAATTAGAGTATAGAGTATAAATAATAAGCTGACTATGGGCCATAGAGAAACCCAAATATGAAAAGTGAGGATGGTAAGCAAATATATTTAAATAAATGATATTTAGGGAACATGTCATTATTTTTAGTCATTTCAAGAATCAAGATAGATGATTGTGCATGCAAACAACTGATCTTAATCTTATGTTTGATTAAGAGAATGCTTTTATAATAGTTTTGAACTCTATTATAGATATGCATATGTATTCTATCATAATTAAGCTGATTGAATACATATGTGATGGTTTATACATTTTTGTATTCATTGATGTAATTTATTGGTAGTATCAAAGCTCTATTAGTCAAAATATTGGGATGAGAGGTTGGAAATGAATGTGAACACAATTT
Organism: Torreya grandis; assembly: GCA_037957365.1. NCBI lineage: Eukaryota > Viridiplantae > Streptophyta > Pinopsida > Cupressales > Taxaceae > Torreya > Torreya grandis. The sequence goes on from JARHVA010002906.1 coordinate 2,187,837, forward strand.
TTAAGTTGGTTTCCTTGTGATTATAATTATAAAGTATGGATTTGTGTTTATTTTATTTTTAATATTGTGAGTAGTTGTTTTCATACATAGTCATCTATCTTGAAATCAATAAATACAATGATAAGTTCCCTGAAAAAGCATTTCTTTAAAAATATTTTCTCAAAAGACTATCTTTCAAATGTCTTAACCTTATCCATAACCATAATGGCCTTTCAAATATTTTTTATTTCAATTAAAAAACTATGCCAACCAAAATATAATTATTATCTTAAGTGTATTATGTCCTATATCACAAGTGGTCCTTAACACATTTATAAAATCGAGTAAAAAAAATATGTTCTTCCTTTTATATGGTTTTAATGACTAAAAACTTAATAATAATTAATTAAAACTATTATTACAAACTTGTCATTTTAAATTTCTATGTTTTCAAGACATAAAATCTTAAAAATTTAGGCTGTGTTAAAAGAGGTTAATGACATAAATAACTTCACATTCCAAATTCTCACACCTACTGTATATTTTATTTCTATCATTAAATGTAGTGTAGGTGCAATTAAATCTAATGGGATCGAGGTTGATATCTTTCCCCATTTTTTAGTGAATTGGTGGTGACATATTGAAGGGCCAAGGAAAATTTAATGTTGGTCTAACACATCACCTATGGGATTAATTAAATTTTCTCAAATACATATGTGATGGTTTTATATATTTTTCTAGTCATAGATGTAAGATATTGGTATAAGTGAAACTATTTATCCAATATAGATACAGTTAATAAGTCTCATATAAAATAGCAAGGGAACAACATAATATAATTATGCATCTCTATAATAGATTTTTCAACTATTATACACATGTTCTCCTAATCAAGAAAAACACAAAAATACATTGACTTGATGTAAAATAACAATGTAACACCAAAATATTTTATGCATCTCTATAATAAAGTTTATAACTATTATAGATATGTTTTCTTATTCAAATAAAACATAAAAATACACATTTTAATAATCAATTATTAGCTCTTTTGCATCTTAATTAGAGTCACCCAATATTAATTATCAAAATGCAATCTAGCTATATGAATCCATGGAAAATTATTTGGCATCATAAAATCTATTGTCCTTCTTCAATCAACCTCATATTTTAGATGCCTAAATTTTAAATTTCATCATGCCAATTTTTTTCATTTTACTCTTGATAATTGTTGTGTGCATTCTCTTCAACAAAAATTGGTCTCATATCCATTACTATAAAAATTTCTAAGTATAGTGTGTTTGAAGAATAATTAGTCAATCCTCTTATTTTAGATGTAGATTGCCAAATTTCTAGAGCTCTATAAAATGGAAAATTGAGGACATTGTATCTAGTTATATAGAGCCTCATTCAATTCTCTAAATTCTTTTCAATCTTGTTTCTTAACTTTGAATTTTAAAATGACATTTCACTAAAAATTCTCTTATCTTACACCGAGACAAAAATCATTATTTGGCATAAATTATCAAGACTAAAATATTATGAGATACCATAACATAGTACTACACTCAAACTTAAAGTAGTTAATAGTCTAGTAATCAAGCCATCTTCGAAAGCATTATCCATAACTTTAACTTGTTCCAACATTATTGTGACAAATCAAATAGATTGCTCACTTAGCTTTGGAAAGTCTAAAATGCATTAAATTTATTCACCATTAAATTCTACACTCTTTTATAAGTAATGGGCTAAGTTTTTTATTTTATTCTAAAAATATGATGATCTAGCATTTTTCTAGTATTCAGGGTACACCACAACCATGGATTCTAGTAGTTCATCTCAGTTAAATTGATCTATAATATCTAAAGAGAGACATTTTGTAATTTACTTCAAGGTGGACCTTATAGAGGATACAACCTCAAGGAATTGATACCTTATAGCAAGAACTTCTTTGAGTCTATTACATCGACTAACAATGTCAAAAGTGTGTAGAGGTATTTTCTATCCTTGCACTTCTGCACATAATTATCCATGTTCATTAAACTAAAAATAGTTACCACCATGTTAAATATTTGTCATTAAGTTTCAAATTATGAAAAATTTCCCTGTAAATGAGTGTTATGTTAAATATAAATTATTAAGGGTAAGGCATATTAATTTTCTCAACTTAGAATATTCCTAAATGTACATTTTTATTTATTGATATTTCTTTATAATTAAATTCATTTCATCCAACATGTGTAAAAGGTTGCTTAAGGTCAATAATGTCTCTATATCACTTAAACAAAAAAATATATCTTGATATTTATCTATTATTTGGTGATGTTCCTCCATTATTCCCATTAATGACTGATATGTGGCATATATTATATGTGTTGGTCCATAAATGGAAATCCATAGAGTATCAAAATCCTTAATTAGTTTGTTTCCTTGCATTAAACCTTCATATTTTTTTTTGAAATTTTAAAAATATTTTTGAACTGATACATAACTATGAATGGATCTCATGAATAAGATCTTCCAATCTTAAGACTGATGTAAACTTTCTCACAATTTTTAATTCCGAATACTTTCTATATGCCATGTAATGAATACCAATCATATATGGTGTACAATAAGTTTAAGAACCTACACAAAGACCAATTATTTGACCTTACATAATATATGATCCATCTAACCCTACAAAAATAATATTTATTCTAATTAGTAAATCGTCCATGCCAACAACCTATTTCAAATTACTCTTGACTAGTTCCAAAAGGTGTTGAGAAGTTGCATTTTATTTCATTTTATGAATGGAAAGAAAATGAGGGTGATGAACATGATTTACAATAGTGTAAATATTAATACACACCCAAGAAGTGTTATAAATGGTTGTAAATTCATCCAATGATAATGCTATGTCTATTGAAAGTATTATTTCTCTTGAAGATTCTCCTTTTCTATTTCAGCAAGATAATTAGCCCATTTGTAACCACTAGTAAGTGACTGATGAGTATTTAGAATATTTAGGATGCTAAAAAATTGTAGCATGTCATTATATCTTGGATAATCAATCATTGGTCACCCTTGTCTTAAAATCTAAAAACTAACACAAAATTGTATAGTCTTTGACATTTGGCTGATTCCCATCATTTTTCCAAATAAATCTACAATGTTTCTTCCACTTGCATGAAGTTTTTGTTGTTTTTATAGGTATTCATCATATTAAATTGCATACCTAACATGAAGAGATGCTTATTTAATTCTCCATAGTATCACTAATTAATCCTCTCCATTTATAATTTTATTTTCGTACACTTTCCCTACATGATTCTCTATGGTATCCACTTTTAGCTACAAGCATTTATCCCTCCCCAATTTCTAGTTACATATATTTAATATACACTCTTTTGATGGCTCATTGGTGTTTTCACTCAAAATAGGTTTAATTAAATGATATTTATAAACCCAATTAACTTGAAAACTCATTTAAATTTCTCATTCCAGTGACTTTTGATTTAACTTTTTAGGGTTTTACATGTTTAAATCCTATGTTTAGATTAAAGGTTTGAGATGTCTAAATAGGTGAAATAATATTAAATAATTAAGTACTAATTTGTTATGGATTTTGACTTTTTTGAATTTATAAAAATATTAATAAATAGGATTAAATATAAACTTATCTATAAATATACTATCACGAATGACCTAAGTCTTGAAAATTGTGTTTTGGATAGCTCTAAGTGTCATCAACAAGATTCTAGAATCTATTTGCTCATTAGACAATAGTGCCCCACTTGGATATTAGAACCATAATTCTATAGTGTCCTAAAAGTGACACAATTTTCCCCTTTTTAGGATTGTTCCTATTTTCTAATAATACCTCTGCATGTATTTTTACATCTTGTTCCTACATGCACAAAACCTAGAACTATGTGTTGTGCCTGGAAAACCTGATTTAGTGTGAAAACCCTAATCCTCCTTTCAAGTATGGTTGATAAATAATTTTTTATTAATTAATAGGATAGGATGAATATTCTCATCACTCCATTATGAAGAGAGTTTCCTTCATACCAATACTTTGAGGAGGGATCAAGCCCGATGTAGTTCTCCCACATAGGAATGATAGAATAAGAGTGGAATTGGATCCCTTGAATATTTTTGAGCTTTGAAATCTAGGTTTAGGTATATTATAGATGATAGTGTGTAGAAGTAGGGAATAATAGGGATCAAATAGCATTATTTTTCTCAACTTATATTTTATTTAAATAGGCTTTAATATCTATTTTACATCTGGTGAATTAAGGTCAAATAGACTTATATTTAAAGAGATTTGTAGCTTTTGTAGATAATAAAATTTTCTTAGGCTGACGTTAAGATGGGCACACATTTCAAAAGTATCTGTTTGGGAGATTTAGGGAAAAAGACATTAGCGTCAGTTGGGGACACTAGTGTCATGTGGTTGTAGTGTCCCAAATATGGTGCTAATGTCCACCTAGAAAACTACTAAGAAATTTGGGTTAGGATCTAATAAATCCATCTTTCGATTGTGTTTTGGCTAACTGTAATTGTTCATGGTTCGTATAATGACTGAAAAATTATGGTAAAGTCTCTAGGATAGGTCTAGGGCTAAGATAGGGATAGGATAACTCAAGAGACACTCTTAGAATCTAATTACCACTTTTAGGTAATTAAATTTCCCCCATATTTATGATATAAATTAAGTAATTCAAAATGACTAGTATAGAGTAAAAATAAGTGTACTTGGAGTTACCTTGGAAGTGAAGCCTATGTAGTTGAGTTTGAGTAAGTGAATCTGGGTCTGCATATGTCAAACATGATCCAAGTCAATGACCTATAATGAAACATGAAAAAATTAGTCCTTACTTAAGAGATGATCAAAATAAAAAGACTATGTTGAAATAAATTAACTAAGTAAAGATGAGGAAATAGAGAGGAAAAGAAAGAATACACCTCATTGGGTAGGTGAACTAATGCATGAACTTGGTGATAACTTATATGTGTGAGTTTACATAATGATTATATTGTTGAATACCTTTGACCAAGATAATGGCTTGACCAATCCTGATATGGGTGGCTCAAGAACTCATTCAAGTTTTGAATCCATCATCACCCACCCTTACTCAATGGATCTTGATATGTGAATAGATTGGATAAGATTGTAAGTGTGTCCAACCCTCTCATGTGGGTGGATAAAGAACTCAAGTAGGACATGAATCCATTATTTTCCACCCATGTGAAGTGGTTTCATCTATAAATGATTTTTTAAAAGTGTTTAAAGTATGTAATTGAGTAAATATAACTATGTATGTCAGCTCCATGGCCACTTGGGTATATTAGGTGGCTCTAGGACACTCGATAATGCTAACCACTGTATATGGAGTAAGGCAAAAATCTCATCACAACCTAGAATGTGATAGTGAGTGTATCTATCATAGATAATTACATGGATTTTATAATCCCATCTGATCAACTTGTGTATATTTGATTATATGGAAACTATGTGTCATCCACATATCCCCAATTTAGTATTTGAGTATACTAAATCTAATTTGAGAATGTAATAACTAAATTTTTGTAACTTAACTAAATGTGTAAATGATCATTCCATTAATCATGACCCAAAATATGAGTGTATATGAGCAAAATATGAACATAACTATCAACCTGTGACTATATATATGCAATTCTATATTATACTTGGTATAATGGTATAAATAATCTCAACTATATTGAAGTTGGGGCTATTGGATAGTAGTGTCCTATAGTTGGAATGATATTACTTCACCAAATATGCAAAAATATAGTAATATATCATAATGATATACAAATATAGCAGAAAATATGAATAATAGATAATCCACTTTGAGGGGAAACATACCAAATGCTTGTAATAATAAATGAATACTTTGATATGATGATAAAAAACTAAAGTTACCTTATATATATAGTCTACCAAGGACATTTATAACCAATAGGATAACCTAATAAGCATATGAGTGCATAAAGAAATGTAAAATAATATGCAAAAGGGTTATACAAACCACAAGATGGCTACACATATCCCAAGACATGCCAAAAAATAAGGGCATAACATGACCCTCCCCTTAAAAATAACATTTTACTCAACATTAAATCAACCTCAAATGTTTTTTCATGAATGGTTAATCCTCCTAGGTAGCATATTCAGAAGGTAAATTCTTCCATTTGATCAAATACTCTATAATAATTCTAGACCATAACTACTTAGTGCACTTTTGAAGGACTACTTTAGGATCAAGAATAACTCTTTCTTCCTCATCTAATTCTGGTAATTTGGTTTGAGTGTAAAATTTGTGTTTAATGACCTTATTAAGGTAACATACATGACATACTAGATGAATTTGGGTGGATGGAGTAAATTCTAGCTTGTAGGCCACACCACCAATTTTCTGTAAGATATGATGAGGGCTATAATACTTGGGAGACAACTTTCTATCCTTTTTATATTAATTCAAGGACATATAATTATATGTATATAAAGAAACCAAAGACCCGATCACAAATTTCAAAATGCCTCTCACTCCTATATTGATCTATTTGTTATTTTATGTGATTTTAGGCCAAAGCAAAATTTCACACAAATTAGCAAGGATTTCTTATTGATATTGAAAGTGTTCCTTCACTATATACACCTTTAACTAGGCCTTAAAGGGTTAATTTATGGATGGAGGATGGTATCCATACAATTCCATAAAATAATACATTCTAGATGAACTATGAACTGAAGTATTATACTACCATTCAACTAGAGGCAACCACTAAACCCATTTATCCTATTTATCTAACACAAAACAATGAATGTAACCTTATAGACACTTGTTGACTACATCAAATTATACATTTTATTGAGGATGATAGGATGAAATATGAGCCAATTGGGTAACCAAACATGAAAAAAATTATGTCTAAAAATTACTAGTGAATATGGGATCTTAATCACTGACAATAATCTTTGGAATACCATGCAAATTTTGAAACGTATTGAAAAAGTTAGAATTTAATGTAATAGCCACCAATGCTTAAGATAAAAAAAATGAGCATAATTTCTTATTCTAATCACAACAACCATGATAACATTTCTACCTTGAGATCATGGTAACACCTCTTCCAATCATTGACTCGGGATGGACAAGGGTTGTAAAAGACCTAGGGTTTTAATGGTTTGACCTTTTATTTTCTATTATAAAATACATTAAACCATGTATTTATGTATATCCCCTTTGAAACTTCCAAAAAAAATCTTTATTGACTCTTCATAGGTCTTAAAAAAACTTGAGTGACTGCCAAGTGGAGATCTATGAAGTTCTTGAAGGATTTTTTATTTGAGAAGAGAATTTTGGCATAGATTTAATCTATCTTTGTACCATAATAAATTAACCTTATATGTAAATTTTTCAATCCCATTTGAACCCTATTGTAGATTCTAAATCAATGCATGGGTAACACTATCATTCTCCCATTCTAACATTGCTTCCTCAAGCCAATCTACCTACCAAATGGTCATGGCACATAACAATGCCTCAACTACTTCATCCCACTTGGATAGTGAATCAGTTACCACATTTTATTTTCATTTATTATACCATTATTCCAAAAAATATTTAAGGCTATCATGATCAGTCTTTACCTAAAAGCAATGACCCAATAGATAAGGTCTCCATTATTTGACTGCATGTAGAATAACCACCATCTCTTTCTCATAGATGGGTTTGATCTAATTATTTCCCTTCAATTTATTAATTTCAAATATATTGGGCCTAGAATCTTACATTAGTATTGTACCCATACCATATCCACATGCATCACATTCAACCATAAAAGTTTTAGAAAAATCTAAAGTAACCAATACTGGAGTGGTGCATAGAGCCATTTTTGGTTATTCAAATGCCTTGGTAGTGGTATCATTACAATGGAAGGAGTGTTTATTAAATAAGTAAGTGAGTGGTTCTATAATAATACCATATTGTTTGAAAAACCTATGATAGTAAAAAATTAGCCCGATAAATACCCTTAATATTGTTTGAAAAACCTATGATAGTAAAAAATTAGCCCTAGAAATACCCTTAGTTTCTTTAGTGTCTTGGGAATCTGCCATTCCATGATGGCTTAGATTTTTTTAATATCAACTTTTACTCCCTCATGTGATACAATATGACCCAAATATTCCACTTCTCAAACTCAAATATCACATTTTGATGGTTTATCATATAATTGATGTTGTTTGAGAATTGAGAGTACCTATTTCATATGGCTTAAATGGTCTTCCCAATTTTTACTATAAATAAGGATATCATAAAAAAAAAGTAAAAAATTTATCAAAAATAGCCTAAAAACCATATTAATCAAAATCTAAAAGGTAGATGTTACATTGGTAAGACCAAAAGGCATGACCAAAAATTCATAATGGCCTTCATGAGTACATAAAGTTGTTTTAGGAATGTCCTCCTGATGGATCTAGATTTTATGTTACCTAGAGCAAAGACCTAATTTTGTAAAATAAATAACATCATGTAATTCATATAACAAATACCAATTATAGGAATAGGAAACTTATCTTTGATAGTGAACTTGTTGAGCTCTCTATAATATAAGCACATTCTCCAACTTTCATCTTTATGTCACACTAGACTATTGGACAAGAATATTCACTTTGACTATGATGAATGGTTCCTTCCTCCAATAACTCTTGTATCATTTTTTTCAATTTCACTCTTATGGTCATAAGGATATCTGTATGGTCTAATGTTGGCTGGTATACTTCAAGAAATGAGTCTAATGGAATGATCATGGGTACAACTTATAAGAAGACCTTTTGGCATGGGGTCAAAAACAATTTAATGTTCATCCAATATTTGTTGTAAATCAAGATGGGTAGACTCCTTAGTTTTTTGAACATTAGTGGAAAATAAACATGCCACAAATCCTTCATCACCTTTTTTTGACATCTTGGTTATCTGATGTGAACTAACCACTGGTGGATATTTAGATATTAATCCCCATAGTTTTATTGGATTAACTTCATAATGAAATCATATAAATAATTCTTGGAAATTCATCTCAATAGTACCCAATGTGGTGAGCCATTGAACTCCTAAAATAATGTCATTCCTACCCATTATAATAGAAAGCATATGATAATATAAAAAATAGTCTCACATTGATAAATTAATACTATGGAATTTTCCATAATAATTAACTATACCACCTTTTATAATCATGACCTAATATTCTATTAGTTGGGTAGATGAAACAATTCAAATGAGTAGCCAACTTATTATTGTTGAATTTATGTGTACTACCTAAGTCAATAAACACTATGACCTTTTGTTTCTTAATGAAACCTCCCACCTTAAGAATTTGAGGAGTAGAAATACCTACAAGGGCATGGAAAGAAAAATTATATTGAGAATTTACAACTTCATCCTTAGGTCCTTAAAAACCCTCACCATATACATCCTCGTATTCTTCATCCTTGTCAGCCCCTTCAATGTAAAATAACTTATTTTCAACACATCAATGACCTTTGCTCCATTTTTTTTCACAACAATAACATATCCCTTTGACATGATTCTCCTCAATTTGTTGTGGTGTTAATCTAGTAGGTTGAGGTAGTGATGGAGTTAGGAAGGTGCATTCTCAACTAGTAGTGAAAGGATGATGTTTGATCATCTCTCTTCCTTATTCTAAATGTGCCCTTGGTATAGCTTTGGATACATTTTTTGGGTTAAACATATGAACCTCCAATTGAATACTATCTTTAATACACCCAAAAAAAGGCCAGTTAGATTTTCCTTAGTGATGTCATCCACACTTAAGGATAGATTATGAAATTGATGAATATAATCCTTCACTATTCTTGTTTGTCATAATTCGGATGATTAGTTAAAGAATTTTTTAGAAACATTATCTCAATAGTGAGACATTAGTTCATCAAAGAATACAGACCATGTAACAAGGCACCATTCTTCTTCTTTTGAGCACACAACCAAAGATACCAAATGAATGGCTTAGGTTCTAGATAAAGAGATTCCATGACCACCTTTTTATATCTAAGAGTTTGGTGCATATCAAAAATATTTTCAATTTGAGTGATCCAAGTGAGTGGATCCTTACCATTAAACTTGCATATGTCCACTTTTGGCAACATAAGTTTCACCCTTGTATTGGTGGTGTTAGTGTTGAAAGGAGGACTAGAAGGAAAATTAGATGGTTGTTGAGTGGAAACTGAGATGAAATAATAATTAGTTATGTTGTGATCTAATGTAACTTATTGTTCATGTCATTAAGATCTCATTACATTATTGACATTTGAGTTTGGAATTGTACATATTTCTATATTAGGCCTTATAGATTCAACTAAATTTGATAAATCAGCTCAAAAAACATCATGTTAGAGATTTTAGACTCCATGTCATCCTTAAAAGGTTTTTAAGGGGTGTCTTTCCCTTTCCCCCATCCATGAAGGTTAGGACCAGCCATAAGAAGGCTTGATGGTGAACCTTATTTTTCCCGATTGACCTAATTTTTCCCATGAATATTTTTAAATATTTTAGCCTCAAATAACAAATATCAAAGAATAGACCCAAACTAATATTTTCCATGCTTTCCAAACATGTAGATAAATTTGATAAAATTTACAAATTGCAAGCTATGGAGTAAATTTATGAAAAAACATAAAATGGTGATAAAATTTTAAACATATATCTAAATAAGATGAAATTTTAATGGAATCTTACTTGAATTATTTATCAATTCTAGTAAAAAAAAATTACAAAAAAATTGCAACCATTTGCAATATATAGCTAAATTTTAAGATATAAGGGTTTTTACCTACTTATGATCCAAATCAACACTTCGATACCACTTGGAATGATATTACTTCACCAAATATACATAAATATAGAAATATATCATAATGATAAATAAATATAGTATAACGAATGAATAATAGAGAAGCAACTTCAAGAGGGAATCCTCTCAAATACTTGTAATGAGAAATGACTACTCTTATATAATGATAAACAACTAGTCCTACCTTTTATATATAGTCTACCAAGGCCATGGGAAACTCATTGGCTGACCTAATAAGCATATGAGTACATAAATAAATGTAAAATAATATACAAAAGGGTTATGCAAGTAATAATATGGCTACACATATCCCTAGAAATGCTAATGGTTAAGGGCATAACAATAGTGGATAGTAGTGCCATGTGGTTCTAGTGTCCCATTATAAGTATTGATATTTGATTGGTCTAAAATCTAGGTGATCTAAGTTATTTTTTGAGCCTTTGTTCTTTTATATGTCTACCTTATATCTAATTTCTATTAAAAAAGCCTATTTGTTAAAATTTATCTGTGAATAGAAAAGTAGGTGATTCATCTCTATGACAAACCCCTATGAATGACCCCTCTTTTGAGGTTAGTTATGAAACCTATTTAAGAACTATCCTCAAAAGAAGTAGCTCTATCAAATGTGTTAGATAGAGCATGTCCATGATATTCCAATACAATATACAAATATACCATTAGAATTCAAATGTATCTGACTATAAATAGGTAATGTAAGATGTATGTTATAATCTAGCATTGTACAAGGGTATCAAGATATATGTAATCAATGTGAATAGTATAAAATCTAAGTAACTACATAGGGGGATGGGGGCATGATTTCCATCTTGGCACCCATGTAGGAAGGTTAGATGTATGAGGTCCCTCATGCCATTGAAAGCTAGTGTGTGTGTGTGTAACAAGTAGATATAAACACATAATACATGTAAAGGTATGATAAGGGGCTAAAATATAAAGGACATGGGCACATGTCACTAAATCTAAGAATGAATACATACAATTACATGTTTAAATGTCTATGTATGTAAGAAACAATCAATTTGTCTTGGAGCCACATAGAAGGACATGTTCAAATGTCTACATATAGAATTATAAAGTCACACACAAGGGACATGGGCACATGTCTAAGGAATAAAAATATATAAGTGACATAGAGCCAAAGATAAATGGCATATTCAAATGCCCTCAAAGATTAAGTAAGAATTTGAAACACAATCAAGTCTAATCTATGAAAATTATAAATAAAATCATATATAATTATGTAATAAAAATCTATGTAAATGCTATGATGCACATATCCTTAGACTAAATAGTAATAGTCAAAAATAAATGAGGAATGAGTAGCAATGATCAATATTAATTTATATCAATGCATAAGCTAGAATTTATAGTATGTAGAGATAGAACCTGGTAGTATTAATCATGTATGAGATGCCCCTAAGTGGGTGGATGTCTCAAATGTATAAACCTAGATTGGTGTATGTAACCCTAGTGGGTAAATGATATCTAGTCTAGATTAGTGTAGTGGACCAGGGTCTTGTATGTAATCTGTAATCACTCAACAAGAATAAGTGAAGCATATCTATATGATAAAATTTACTATACTAATATAGTTATAAATTTGAAATATCTTCAAAGTAGTATAAATGTAAACATAGTAATGCATACAATCTATAAATTTTGTATTTTTGAAATATTTGGTTATTTTTGTATTTTGACATGTTATATTATTTTTTATATTTTTTTAGTATGAGTTATATACAAGAAAAAGAATTATATACAAGCAAATGAAAATAAATTATGTACAAGGAGTGAGAGAGAGAAGGAAGTATGTATAGGGGTAGGAACCAAACTAACCAATGAGTCTCATGGGGGACCCATTATCATTGTGGTTTGTGTCAAAAATAGGAATGGTAATTTCTCATGTAGTGTGATAACTATGTTGTTGTTGAATGTTATTATATTATGAATTTGAGTATTGTTCATTATTAGAATCATAATAACCTGAAATTCTAGAGGGAATTTCCTCATACTATGGAGTTGACCTTTATGAGTTGTGATTTTGCATATTGATTGTGATTTTTCCATTTAAAAATATGCTTATTATAGACATACATTGTTGTGGAGGCTCTTTTAATAGAAAGCCCTATTTGAGAATATTCCTTGGATGAGCATGATTTTGATATACAACTTAAGTTATTTCTCTTTTTATAACATTTGCTATATATCTAGATGTTTGGCCTTGATAAAATGTGTCTGTGAATGATTTGTCTTAGGATGTTTAATAAATCCCAAACCTTGTTGACCAATATTATCAACTACTAGAATAGGAGAAGTGACGTCTTGGGCCTATTTTCCAAAACCTTTTCCATGATAATCATAATTTTCTAGATACTTTTGACCAAAACCATACCATATTGAATGTTGAGCCTCCTTTTAGAGAGGTAGCTTTTCTTAATTTGTCTATGTTTGTTGTAATATTTATTTCTATGATTTTACTTTTATAACCTTTTATTATTTTAAGGTATGCTTTGGTAACCATTTTTGTATTATTTTTAAGACCTTTTTTAAATTGGTGTGTATATGTAATCAAAAATTCATCATGTCCATGAATTAATTAGTGATCGAATAAGATAGATCATACCTACACTTCTAATTGGGATACACTTGTTAAACAAGAGCATGACCAATATGAGGATCTGCTAGACCTAATTAGGGGATCACTTATCACAACATATCATGCTAGGAAGGGTTTCAAAGCTTATATTCTAACGTAATCACATAACAACCCTAATGGAGTCCTAACATTTAAAATGTTTAATTAAACTAATAACCAAAAATTAAATATAAGCTAGTGCACACCAAAGCTTGTGGCACAAAGTGGGGGCTAAAACCAATAAAACAAACTAAACTAAACATGTATTAGAAGACAAATACTTATGTCAATGTATACCAAATCCTAATACATGGAGAGAAGAATAAAAACTCATTGTATATCTACTCTTACAAAGGATAAATAAAGTTAGGAATACTTACCTTTGAATACAAACCCACCAAGCCTCAATCTCTCCCTTGGCCAAGGTGATTCATAAGAGACTATTGTGGTATGTAAGGATAACTAAGATAAATCAGGTCTAGGCTACACAACCTATCTAAGCATATAACAAACTTCTCCATAAGACAATATCTATATCTCTAAATAAAGCATGGAACCCTAAGCTTTATTCATCAAGTATAATGGTCAATAAGTAGATGTTTGTTTGCACTTATTTGATATTAATTTTTATATTATGAAATGGTGGGAAATGAACTTGTATATATAGGTAGATGTTTCCCTAAATCCTTCTAGGAACATTGCATATATAGGGTTGACCTAGTCAACCTAGTGTGTTTTTTAGAACAATTCACTAGGTTTGTGCTAGGTCAGCCAAAAGGCTAACAAACTAAGAAAGTGAAAAATACCCTTGAACTATACTAGGTCATCCTAGTTGACCCAGTATAGCTGATAGTAAAAAATGATGTTAAGGTAAAGAAAGGAGGATGGAAATAGGAAAAATACTGGAGGAGGTAGGACTAAGAAGAATAAACTTAGGGTGAATTGTTTTAGGAGACAAGTGTGTAGATGGAAAGTGGAAAAAGGAAAAATAATTTTATGAAGCCTTGATGGTCTACCAACCCCTTTCCTAGTGCACCCTTTAAGGCATGCACTCAAAGAGATTGAGACTCAATAGGTTCTTGTAAGATTCAAAGTGTCAATAATAAATAAAAGTTTGAAAATATTATGTGTATATAGTATGTGTGCCATTGTATGTTTTGTGGATTATGTGTCACTATGTGAGTCATTTGTACTAGTTATTTATTGTATTTTCATTTTGAATGATAAACATGGATATATGTGGTGACCATACATTCTATGATATGCATAAAAATATATGAATCTCTTCATTATATATATAAGGGATAGGTTAATCAAATTAGTTTTAATCATGTCCCATAATATCTCACTAGAGCTCGTATTTGAAATTTGAATGCTTTTTGAATCACTAGTTGTAGATGAATTTCATTTTTATTTATGATTTGGATATGTAACATTGTTTGCCATAAATTGACTAGGTGAAGGTGCATATACATGATTTACACTATTGTGCCCTATAGGCCTTTGTACTATAAATTAATTTTATAATGTTGTAGCCTTCTCATGTAACGATTGATTATAATTTTGTAAAACTATAATTATCTTATTCATACTAATAATTTGATCACATAGAGTCTCACAAGTGCAAACCCTAGTTGTTTCTGATTGAACAAGTAGGCACACACCTTGTAGGGAAAAGATGCGAATAGGTTAAGTAATGGGGAATAGTGACATTAGTATAGTTTGATTCATCTCATGGAGGAGTGACATCATGGACTTGGCTAGAGGGAAAATAACTATCACCCTCATGGATATGAGTAGGAGAAGGAGATTCTTTCTTTTAAATAAGATATGAAATTGAAAGTTAAAACATAGTTGTTAGCTTATGTGCTAAATACTCTATGTGTGTATGGGTTTTATTATTAATGGAATTACACATAGGATAAAGATATAATTCTATGAGATGTGACATATTTTAATTGATATAAATCATCATATATACATATGTTTATGTCCTTTCTGAGTTCATTATGAATTAAAGGGAACAAACATGAAAATGAAAGTATTATACTTTGAAATAAGAAATGATTAATTTATTTTGCCATTATGATCATGATTATATAAATTAGAAGATATGTTAATCTAAAATATAAGTTCTATAAATTTAAACCCTAAGGTTATCTAATATTAGGGTTTTTTGAATTTAAGGTTTCTTTGAATTTAAATTATATGTAAAATAAATTTAAACCTTAATATAAAATTAATTTAATTAGCTAGTTTATGTAAAAAATTAGAAGTATGGAGCCCTAAACTATTGCACAAAAATTTGGATTAATGCAAGTTACGGTTTGAATCAATATTTGAAGTAGGGTTCACCAAATGATTTAACCTTTTAGGGTTCTACAAGTGTAAATCATATATTTAGATTAAAAGGCTGAGATGTCTAAATTAGTAAAATAATATGCAATAATTAAGTATTGATTTGTTAGGATTTTTAATTATTTTGACTTTATAAAAATAGTAGTAAATATGCTTAAATAGAAACTTATCTATAAATTGACCATCATGAATGATTTGGGATTTAAAAAATGGGTTCTAGACAACTCTGAGTGTCATCAATAGGATTATGGTATATGTTTTCTCACTAGATAGTAACACCCAACCTATACAGTAGTGCCATATAATATAATGCCTCAAATTTTCACTAGTGTCCCCTTTGTAAGATTGTTCCTATTTTTTGGGAGCACATGTGCCTATGTTTTTAGGTCTTATTCATGTGTGCATAAAACCTAAAACTTTGTGTTGTGATTAGAAAACCTGATTTAGTGTGTAAACCCTAATCCACCTTATAATTATGGCATGATTCTTAATTGTGTTTTTTTTAGTAGTATAGGTTGGACATCTTTAACACCCTACTATTAAGAGAGTTTCCTACATACCAATACTCTGAGGGATCAAGCCTAATGTACTTCTCCCACCTAGTGTTTAGTGCAAGTGTAAGTGAATTATAGAATGAGAGTAGACTTGGATTCATTGAATGTACTTGAGCTTTGAAATATAGGTTTAAGGATATTATAGATGGTAATATGTAAAATTAGGTCACAATAGGTTTCAAATAACTTAATTTTTCTTGATTTATATTTTGTTTGAATAGGTTTTTTCATCTATTTCCCATCTAGGGAATAAAGGTCAAATAGACTTGTATTTATAGATATTTGTAGCTTGTGAAGATAAAAAATTATGCTTATGCCAAACTTAGGAGTGGAACACATTTGAAACATTATTCATTTGGGAGATTTAGGTCAAAGGATAGCATTTCCCAATTTGGGACACTAACACCATATGGTTGTAGTGTCTGAAATATAGTGCTAATGTCCACATAAAAAAATGTTGGGAAAACATGGTTTGGATTTGAGAAAGTTGTCTTAAGATTGTGTTTTGGCTTATCGTAACTATATATGGTCTACATAATGACTAAAAAGTTTGGTAGAGGCTCTAGGATAGGTCTAGGGCTAAGCTAGGGATATCCTAACTCAAATGACACTCTTATCATTGAATTACAAATTTTATGTGATTACAACTTATTTTTTGGATATGTGAAAAATTTCATGAACTACTTGTGAGGTTGAATTATGAACACTCTCAAAACCAAATTATCTTAAATCAGTTGTGTAATGATCATTGGCATTGTTACTTATCTACTAATTGAAAGTGATCATAACCATGTTGAACATGATCTTGATCATGATAAATAATGTTTAGTTCTAGTTGATTTCATAAACTAGTGTTTCATTTTAAAGGTTATTCTTTTTGGTGTTTATCAAAATATGACAATAAGGTATTTCCATTCAATGAACCCCTTATTAATTTTATAGCACTTTAACTAGGATTAGACATTTTACAAATAAAAAATCTTTTAATTCTAGGTTTATGAATCTCCAATGTAAAACATTCCCTTTAAGGATGAAATCACTATTCCACTTCTTGAATTAACTTTTTAATTGGGAATTTTAAATTTGGCACTTGAAAAAAACAATGATACCAACACATTTATTTAGAAAATGTTAAAAACTCAAATGTAAAAATATCCATTTGAAAATGATCTCATATATATGATCTAAATCTACATAATCTATAAATTTATATATTAACACTTAACCAAACCATAACTCACTTGCAAATTCAAAACATGGAAATAGGGTCAACATAAATTTATAATGACATGTTACAATTTATTAGTTACTAGTTTGATGCACCTTGGATATTTATTTTTATGGTTGTAGAATAATAATGATTCTAGGAAATAATAAATGTTTCTAATATGTGCATAGGGTTTTTTTAATTTTTTGGGAATAATAGTGAACAATGCACTAATTAAATATCTCAATTATCAAATATATGCATATGTTAATCATGTTTAGAATAACATAATCTAACCTATCCAATAGAGTAAAGCTTATAAAAAACTAAATCTCTTGAAGGAAAGATTTCTAATTCTATCAAATGTTCTTATCAATCAATACAATAGAATGAAAAGGAAAATATAATCATTATTTTAACTAAGAGCAACTAAAACAAAAAAATAACATACTCATAATTCAATGTCAAATATTAAAATTTAATGATCAATCTTAGATTAATCTTTTGAGAGACATTTAGAGGCATGTACTCACTTTATACTAATTAATTCACATGATCTTACCATATTTACTCAATTTTTTTTTAGTTATTTCATCCTCTCTTTTCATAGTTGTCTTGACTTATGGCCCCATAGTTGGTTAATTATTTACACTCTATACTCTAATTTTTTATCACAATTTTTTCTATACTGAGTTTATTATATTATTTGGTTGGTCTTTAACACATACTTATTTTAAACAAACAATAAAACAATTTACTATGAGAAATTCTCCTTTTAAACAAATAATAAATTGATTTATTTTGAGAAATAATGGCATGTAAGATATTTTAGACAATTCACAAAGAACAAAATGAATAAATGCAATAGAGCCTCATGATCATTTCAACCATATTTTGGACTAACTTTAAAATACCCATTTCACATATTTTGAATTTAAGGAAAATATTTGTAGATATACATGAAAATTCCAAGAAAACCAACATGCACAATGTTTTGATAAAATTTCATTACACAAATGGTTTACAAAGAACCTATCATCATATTTATTTATTTATTTCAAGAAATATTACTATGCATGAAATAACTACTCTTAGTATTTAGAACAAAAGAAACATAAAACCATACCTTATAGTTTAAATCATAAGGAAATCATCTTAGAAATTTTTTGAACATTTATTTCCAACCTCTCATCCCAATCTTATGACTACTAGAGCTTTGCTTATACCAATAGCTTTCATAAATGACAAAAAAAAATGAGAAACCATCACATATGTATTCAATCAACTTAAATTAATCTCTCAAGTGATGTGTTGGACCAACATTAAATTTTACCTTGGGCATCTCAGTATGTCGATGCCAATTCACTAAAAAAATGGGCAAGATCTAAACCTTAATCCCCATAGCTTTAATTCTACATTTAATGCATTTAATGCTAGAAATAAAATAAACATTATGTTTGAAAATTATTTATTATTAAATTTTTTAGTTATTAAAAACATATATAAGGAAGATCATGTTTGTTTTACTCAATTTTATAAATAACACAAAAAAACTTAAAATATTTTCATAGTATTAAAATTACAAACTATATATTAAGGTAAGCCAAAATTTCTTAATCATATCCATAATTGGCCTTTCAAATATATTTTTTATTTTAATTAAAAAACCATGCCAACCAAATTATAATTATTACCTTAGGTTTATTGTGTCATAGGTTGTCCTTATATATACATATACACACACATACATAAATATATACTGGTGATTCTAGACTAACCTATACATGTCTCATATAATTTTTTGGTGAATTATACCCATACATGCATATTAAATATGGTGAATTTATGTATTTAAATATGATCAAGTATAATCTATAAGGTAATTTAAAACCCATATATAATAAATTGTATCAAATTGAGGCTATTTGATTTATGCATATTTTCATATAATTAGCCATTTTCAAAATAAAAAAACTTACTTATAGTCTTTTGGATATAAATAGCCTCTAAAAGCTTCCCTAAAGTGGATATAACATTAGATAATCTGGTTTTAATGTATAATTAAGAATTGGGTATCTATCAGAACCCTTTTTCGTAACATAATGCTAATAATAAAAATAGACCTCAAAATTTACATCAGAGATAACAACAATAGTAAACTTGGAATCAAGGTCAAGATTCCCATTCTAACCAAGTGAATTAAAAAAAATTCCCCTATACGTATAACATTATAGGTCACATCACTAGAAGACACATTTCCACCATTAAGATTAATCTTAATACAAATCTTAACAATAGCCAAAGACCTTCACCATCCATTATAAGACTTCCACCTTTGTATGTCGGCAATTCTCATTTTGTTTATAATGGCCCAAATGCCAATCAACAACCAATATTTACCATTTTAATCCATTATTACCCTTATTATAATTATAGTAACCCATCATTTACTCAAGGTTCCATAATTGTAAATTGACAATAAAAAATTAACATTCAAGGTCCTCCCCATCCTCCCTACAAAAATATTGTTTAAGCTCCTCCACCTTAAAATACCAAGCCAATTGCTTGTACACATGATAAACTTTATGATATTATAGAATAATTACAAAATATTTTGGCATAGATTTCTATATTAGGTCTTTTCCATACATCATATATCCACAAAAACATATTGAGTGAGATTTTAAGCCAATCCAAAGTTCTAAGTGACATTGCACCTAAAAAAGTCCAAAAACTTTTGAGTCATTTAGATCTTCACCAGAAACTCACTTTTGATTTAATTTACATAGAAGCAATCATCTCAAGGCATAAGGTCAAAAGAGTCATCATAGATAATGGTTTGTGGTTGAATATTTTAAAATCAAAGTTGATAAAGCACATGTTCTAGACATCAACAAATCTATATCCAGCTATCGTTACCATCAAATCTTATAATAATGAGGAATGATAATCTTAAGGAGCCATTTACTTACCTATGATCGTTAGACCTCTTACCCATGATGCTCTATTCCATGTTTTCAATTTATAATTATCATATAATTTTCTCCTTAGGTGACCTTGGGTTCATGAAGTGTGTGTTGTATCATCTACCCTTCATTAGTACATCAAATTACCTCATTCTAGGTAATAAGTTACCATTCTTGGTGACCTACATCTGTATCAATTCTAAAAACATATGTAAGTAGAATATGAAATATATAACTATCAATTTAGCATTGATCATATTACCAAAAAGGGTAAGGAGTTAGTTGATCAACCACCATAATAAAATTTTGTGGATTTAAGCACACTTGATTCCACATCACCTATACCACCTAAATAAATAGCCAATCACTTCACTATTCAAGACAATTCCCTTGGGGAATATAAAATTGGCAATGTATTTCATATATAAAAATTGTCTAAGATACCTAAAGCATATAGTAGGCCAAAAAACCAACTTCTAAAATTGAATGGCATAAGAACAATAATTCTCATTAAATAGGACCATTGGTTTTTATCAATAACACTTCTTAGGAACAATAAGAAATCATGATTGATTATGAATCATGGCTATACAATTATTATTTTACCACCTATTACCAAAATGAAATGTATCTTATTCCAAACTAGATAATGTATAATCAATCCTACAAGGGTGAAGGCATGGGGGAAAGACAACAAAGAATTATTGAGTTGGTATCAGTTACCAAACACAAAGTAACTCAAATTATTATATACAAACTTCCTATGGGTAAACCCATACATCTCTAAAGCATTTCTAATTTATCATCTAACATGGAAAATACCACTAGTGAGATGGAGTCCTACTATAATATCTATGATGAGTTGGTTGATACCAATATATTTGACCCAAATACCGTTTGTACCATTTTTATTATACCATATTATTCCCTTTTTTTCCTTCATCATACTTAATTAATTAATTAGGAATAAAAAGATTCATATATACCATTGGATGATTTTCACAATGATGAGGCAATTTATGAATTCACAGGCCTCAGAGATAATGTGACACTTGGTAATCACAAACATGGATTTTCCATTACACTGGATCCTATTGATTATATTGGAGAGTTTTTGAACTTCCTTGGTTATAATAAAAAATAAAAATAAAATCAAACATTGAGGTCCCAAATGAAATACCCATTTGAGGCACTTTTGGACCAGGGTAGCAGTAATAAAAAAAATAAGTCCCACGGTGAAAACCTATTTTAGAAACCATTATAGAGGGAATTTAACACTCTCTCAAATAAAGCCTAGGCATCTTCTAGTTCCAAAACTTCATGCCATTTAAGAATTATTTCAAAATAATAGTAAATATTTTATCAATTAGTTTAATAATATCTACATGCCTTTGTTGAATAGACTTTGCTAGGTCTTTGTGATTCAAATTATTCCTACTTGGGGGAACTCAATGAGCTAGTAAACCTAATAGATGAATATTAATACCACTGTATCACTTTTTTGACTATTTTAGAGTATGGTTCCACACTGATTTTGTAAGACACCACTAAAGTCAACATTGAAACATCTACCGATCTAAATGGATCAAACTTAGAGTGTCCCTCACTAAATAAGAACGTGAAGTCCTTACTTCCCTCTTTTAGGAGTTTGTTGATATTTTTGCATGGTGTTATTTAGATATGTTAGGATTGGAACCCACCTTGGTTTTGTATTTACTTGTTATACACCTTGATTTCAAGCCAAGAAAATAGAAGTTAATAAAAATGAACCCTCACATAGCCATTATTATCAATAAATAATAAGAAAATTTATTGGAGGCACTGTGTATCCATCTTATTGATTATTTAGAGTGGATATAAAATATAGTCCTAGTCAAAAAGAATCTATAAAGAATTATTTTATGTACTAAATTTAGATATATCAATAAATCATTCCCAAAGGAAGAATTTCCTTTACCAAATATTAATATTATTATAGATTCCATGAATGGGTATCACATGCTATCTCTTATAGATGAATTCTTAGGATATAATCAATTTAAAATTTCACTAGAAGAACACCACAAGACATCATTCACTACTATATGGGGAATATTCTATTCTTAATATATGCTACTTGACCTCAAAATGTTGGTGCCACATACCACCATGCCATGATTATCATTATATATGATATGATGCATGATATTTTTGAAGACTACATGGATGATATTTTAGGAAAATCCAAGACCAAAGTAGGATATCTAGATGTATTATGAATAATCATTGAAATTCTTCTTGAATATAAGGTTAGGCTTAACCCTAAAAAGTACATCTTTATCACTAATTCAAGTAAATTTATAGGTTTCATTATCTCTCACCAAGGCATTTAATTTGATATAGCCAATGTTAAGGCCATTATAAAAATGACTCCACCTTTAAATATTAAACAACTCCATAAATTTTAGGGAAAATTTAGTCTATTAGATGATTTATTTCTCAATTGGCACATAGATGTCATCCCTTAACTCAACTTATAAATGAATTCACCACCTTATCATGGAATGTCACTTTTCAAAATTATTTTGAATAAATAAAATAATATCTATCCCATAAACCTATTTTAGCTCTAACTACATATAAAATGTTGTTACTTCTTTGTCTTATCAACTAACTATGCCTTCGAAGTACTCCTATCACAACATAATGATCAATGTAAATAATGATTAGTATATTATCTAAGCCATTTATTAGTTGCCTATGAACATAAAAACAACTCAATTGATAAATCATGTTTAGTAATGATATTTGTAGCCCAAACTTTATGCCATTATATGCTAAACAACAAGAACATCATCATTGGCAAAGTGGACCCACTTAAATATATACTTTCTAAGGTAGATTTGACTAGATGTATGTCTAAGTGGATCATGGTATTGATACATTTTGAAATTAAATGTGTTCATAAAATGTCCATCAAGGCACACATACTTATCAATCAGCTCTTTGAAGCACCTTTTTAAGATACCAAGCCATTTATTTTCAAATTTTCTAATGAGTCATGACTCTTGATGATACTTTTTCTTTTCCTTAACACTAGACCCTTTATTTTGATGGTTCCTACATTTCTCATGTATTAAGATTTGGTATTATATTAATCACACTTAAGGGGTCTCATTCCCAAGGTATTTCATATTAGTTTCACTTATATCAACAATATTACTAAATATAATGTTATTGATGCTGTTGCAATCCCCATCGGTAAATCGAATTGTCGCATTGCCGAAGCTACTGCTGCCCTTCAGACCATCAAAATAGCTGTGGACTTAGGATATCAAAAATTGTGGCTAGAAGGAGACTCATTGAACATCATAAATATTCTTAATAATAAAAATATTGTGTCTTGGACCATAGAGGCTATAGTAATGGAGATGAAAACCTTAATAATTTTTTTTTATAAAGTGACTATAATCCACACCTATCGTGAAGCCAATGGAGTTGTAGATTGGTTAGCAAATTGTGCAGTCCGAATAGGACAAAAAGTGAGGTGGTAGGAAACATTAGAAAAGAATGTGGAACTGAGGGCGCTCATTCTTCATGATGTAACTCATGCAAAGGAGGGAAAGATTAGATTGTAATAGAAATATAATGAGTAGGAGGAGTGGATTTGCGGGGAAAGGTCTACAATCATTAAAGAGGAAGGCTCTTGAGAGTGAGAAGCAGATCCTGAACATGCCCAAACAAAGCCAACTTTCAAATCAAATTGGCAGTAGGTGGGATCATTGCAAAGTTCATAGCGATTGGGTTTCAAAGGAGATGAGTATGGCTCATGAAAGGAAGGGAGAACCAAGGAAGCAGGAACCCAAAAACTGTGATGAATGGAGAGATAAACAAGATGTCTAGAGAATTCTACAGAAAGGAAAAGTCATGAACTATATGGAAAAGCTACATGGGTCAAAACCGCATATCACTACAGCTTTTTTCAAAAATTGGATTGATGAAAGGGTCACTTTGCATGGTATCACGGTGAACCTAACTGAGGATTTTATAGCAGAGGTTACAAGGCTGCCTACGAATGGACTTAAATTCTCCAAGCAGACAAGCATTTTGAATGAGGCCTTTTGTATGTTCCCCAAGACGGATGTGGAAGAACAAAAGCTGGTCAAGAATGGGGATTTCTATGAATTGGAACAGATTAAGGGGATATGGAGGGATGTCTTATGATGTATAAGGGAGTATTTCATCCTAGACAGAAGAAGCAAGAGAGTGCATAAATTCCACTTTGTTTTCCTTAATCATTTTAGACACAAGGTAAGATTGTCTTTTCCCTTTTACCTGTGCTTCTCTTTGGTCCAAAGTTTATTTGCTCACAGGAAGAAGGAAATGTGTCCTATCCTGCATGAAGGCCTAATTCTGTTAATCGAAGGCTACTGCAAGAATAAAGCTATGGTTAAGAACCCTAACCAGGGGAAAAATAAGGAGTTTGGGAGTAGAAAGAGTGAAATTGTAAAAGGGAAAGACAAAATGAAGTTCCCCAGTGCCAAAAATTAGAATGTAGAAGAAGATACAGAGTGGGAGAGAATTGATAAACCTAGGGAGGAAAATCTAGAGGAAGAAGAAGGTACTAAAAGCTGGAATACAAATTCAAAAGAGGATGAAGAATGTCAAGAGAAGAATGAGAAAGAATGAGTCAGCAAAGAGGAGGAATCTAAAAATAGTAAAGAAGAAACTAAGGAAAATCAGAAGGTGTCGGAGGAAGATATTGTCCAGGATGGCCCTGTCGAGGACCCTGTTTCAAGAAAGGAAAGGGAAAATACAGTTTAGGATGACAATCAAGAAATGGACATGGAAATTCAAATTGGAACAAAAGAACAGTATCAAAGGGGTTGAGAGGATCACTTTAAAGAAGGTGCGAACAGTCCCAATAAGAATTCTAAGGAATGGAGAGAGAAAAGGTAGAATGATGGAAAGCACACACCTATGAGTTGGGTTAATTGCAAAGTAGAGGCTTCTCTCCAACTTGATTCTTGGATGTGTAAGGAGATTAAGGATCTCAAAAGGAAAGTGGAAATTATGGAAGATAAACAGAAAGCTGCATGGAACAAAATTAACAACATGGAAAAATAGATAAGAGATATCCTAGTCAAGCTCAAAGATTATGAGAATAACCTTCAGGAACTCATTAGGGAGAACATAATGAAAATGGAGGAAGTAACATCCAACATTTGTGCTGCAACTACCAATATTGGAAAAAGAGCTAGCGAGGAGACCAAATCTTTGGAGGGGCCTAGCAAAAGGATGAGACAAAGCTCAAGAAAGAAGGCTACACAAGAGGGAGCCAAGTTGGTGGCAACTACCACTCAGGATACTGTTGTGAAAGGTACAAAAACTATGAAAATGATTTTGGAATTGGAAGAATAGTCTGGTTCTTCTTGTTGGTTATGTTTTTTGGTCCTGTTCTCTAGTTTCTTTTTATAATCTTCTATCTATGGTGTAGCTAGATCTATGTTAAATCTCGGTTTTGACCAATGGTCTCTCTGGTGGTTTTAGGTCCATTTAAAACCTATTTTTGCTACTTCTCTATAGTAGTTTTTAGGTTCTACCTGTGGGAGTTGAAGCTTTATCTTTCTTTCCTTATACTTGGGTTTCGAGATCCCATCAAAACCTGTTTTTACCTTTATCTAAAACAATATTACTAAATATGTAGCACTCATTACAAGGCTTCATCTAACGGTACAATGGAACATCAAGCATCTAAATGTTCATGAATATTCTCAATTCATTATCAACTAAGTGATATAGTAGTACCAAAATAAAGATGCCAAATTGATTCTATACAAGAAAATGGTGGACAATTTGAAATAGAACATTGAGCACATTCAATTTGAATATATTTCAAGAGTTAATGATAGAAATACCAATATAATGGCAACAATTAGTTCACTCATAGAAATTATAGATCACATTATTCATTACCAATTTATTATTAAACATATTTTACATCTAGCTCATGAAATTTTAGAATTTTAAATGATATGTGATATTATATATCCTAGCTCACCTTAGTACTCTGATATATATGCCTAAGTCCATGACAATATTATTCCTTCCAAATTTTTTTGTAAAAATAAAAAAACCTTATTACATTCCACTTATCATTATACCATTCTGACTACCATTGTCTATCATAGAGAATATGATGGAACTCTAATTCACTATTTAGCTTTGAAAAAGTCCATATTTTCACTTAAATAAGTACATGATAGGATTTATGGGTCCCACATCGGTGGCATCATATTTTTCAATAAAATCCTACATGTACAATATTACTGGACCATTATGGAAATTGATACATGTGTATATGTAAAATCAATGTGTGTATTATAAGAAAAACATGCCAATATCATTCATGCATCATCTCTACCACTTTAGTCACTTACTATTCCATGGCCATTTTACACAAGGGGACTCAATCTCATAGGGGAAATCAATTTGATTTCATCAAATGGCCATAAACATATCCTTACCATAATTTAATAGTTTACAAAGTGTGTTGAATTCATTCCCATCACTTATGTAATAGGTAAATAGATATCCAAGTTCATCCTCAACCATCTCATTTACTAGTTTGACATTCCCTCTGATCTCATTCTTGATGATGGTGTATATTTTAATAATAAGGATTTAAAATCCCTTTTTGCCAAATAATATATCATAAAACACTTTTAATCTTACTATTTTATTCAAATCAATGGTCATGCAAAAAATATAACAAAACCTTGATCCAAATTCTAAAAAATACTCTTAATACTTTTGACCTTGATTGGTAAATGTAACTATTTCTTACCATTTTGGAATATTGTACCAATACTCACACTCAAAATATAGCCACGCTATACTCCATTATTTATGGTACATAAGTTATTCTCCTTGTTGATATAAAGTTACCCTCTTTACACATTTCACTAAAGAATGCCATTGATGATGAGGAATACATAGTTTTTAAGCATAAGAATTAAACATACTTGATGAAAATAGGGTAGTTTATTTGAATAATCTTCAAACCTATCAAAATATGTTACACTATAGATACAAAAAGTGAATCAATCACAAAGACTTTGAACTTAGATACTTGGTCTTGAAAGGAATTAAAAAAATACAAATGTTGCCCATGAAAAGAAGGGTAAATTTGATCCTAATTAGCTAGTCACATTCATCATCACAATAAATTATGGTTTTAGAGCATAGATATTGGCTAAAAAATATGGATAAGAGCTATATGATCCCATGAATATAATGCATCTCAATATTTTTTACACTTGATTTTATTGAACATTGTCTATGAGGACCCATGTTTGGGGAAATAACCTAAAACCACTTTCTTTTCATTTACAATCAATTCAACCCATCTTGATCTTATTCCCTTATCTTATTACCATTATTTGAACTTTATTCCATTTTATTAGTTTAATAAATGATTCTAGATGTTATATTTTAGAAAAAAAAATCTATTATATTGTTTAGATTTGGTTACCATCAACACATTTAGAACAAGTGGTATCTCATATTAGCTTATGCATGATTCACCTAAATCATGGTCTTAGAAAATGCATATTTTAGCTCTAGATTAAATCTTATAACATTTATTTTTTTCTTATACAATTCATTTTTTCAACCATGTTATTGATTCATAGTAGTTTTCATTAGGGTTGAAATACATTGACCTAAGGTATATTTGGATAGTTTAGGTGTTAGCAAACCAATTTGCACCCTATTAAACCATATTGCTTAGATCTCCTTCAGACCTCGACTGACATTGGAATGGTCTAAGGCTATGGGACACTTGTATCTTAGACTATACCTCTATATTTTGAGGCTAGCTCCTTTGATGCATCTAATTTTATCATAGTTACTAAAATCTACTTTGTATTTTGGGGTGGAAGGGGTTAAAAGGAAACTGAATGGTAAATCATATTCTACTGATGGTTATACACCTATATTACTAATTGATCCACTAAATTTGAACTCA
The DNA here is from genome assembly GCA_037957365.1 of Torreya grandis. Lineage (NCBI taxonomy): Eukaryota > Viridiplantae > Streptophyta > Pinopsida > Cupressales > Taxaceae > Torreya > Torreya grandis. The sequence goes on from JARHVA010002906.1 coordinate 2,216,461, forward strand.
TATAAAACTAATGAGATAAGAATGGACTCAAATACTATCTCTAAAGCTTATTTTGAAATAGTTATTCACATGGAGGTCTTGATGTATGATTATAGCTTGGAGGCAAAGGGAAAGATGCCTATTTTGAGACACTATTCAATTTTGTTACACTGCAAATATGATCATCAACCTTAGAAACTTAATATAACCTAAAAAATATAATTCATCAATAGGTAGGTGTTTCAAGGACATGTTAAGGAAAGATTCATCCACTTTTATGTATTTAAAAAAACATATACACACTACAAGTCAATCATAAATTTATTGCAACATTCCATTTTATTGATTCAAAAGGTTTAAAAATCTTAATCTTGGTAGAGTTTCATCATGCCCAATAGAGGGATTCTAAAAATAGGCCTAAAAGCCTCAATCTATAGAAAATGAGAAGAGAGAAGCCAATATGTGATAGAGGAGAGAAGAGGAATTCAAATAATTATTAACTCAAGTCTAATTTTAGTTACAATTTGTAAACAATAATCCTTAAGACTTCTCTTTGTGTCTAGTGGCTTGAATAATCATTTTGCCATTGAAAACAAGGTGGTTGTCCCTCTTTGTCTTTTTCAATATAATTATTTATCATGTTATTCCATATCTTGATTTAAAACTCCACTTTAAGTGAGTTAACTCATGCATTTAACTCAAGATGAGATAAGCATGCATTTATATTATTTGAAGTTTTTCCTTCATTTCAGATAGACTAGATATTTTAGATGAGCTATCAAGGGAACTTATAGGTAGATTTATGATCATCTAATTATTTTAGGAGAAAAAACAATTGTCATGGTTTGGTCTCAAATGCTTGGAATTTATTTAAACTACCTTGTACCTCTCATTGTGTGTTTTTTTCTCTCAAAATCCTATTTTTTCCATGTTTGTACAGTATCCATATAATTAATGGTCATGTACATGAAGAAAACATATTTTAATTGATGATATAGGTGGTATTAAAAAGGTTTTAGATCAGTTTAGATGCATATTTCTCCAATTCATCACAAATAGGTATGTAGTAGGGTTTTGCAAGGGTTTGAGAATTATCTAGGCTCTTAATGATGATTAATAAATCTTGGTCCTTTAATCCCTAAACCAATGCCACAAAACATTAGTTTATTATGCCCTTTAACTCCCCCTAATTCCCCATCTTCTCATGCAAAATGTGTTTACAATGGTGAGCATGTGAATTCACCTCTTAGAGTGGAAAATAGGCTTTCTAGGCAATGTCTAGTGTTCTTGGGCCAATATTATTAATTTTAATTCTTCCATAAGGCTCAAAATTAGCATACATATCTCTTATTAATTTTTGGTGATGTTCATGGTGACTTTAAGTTCCTTTATTTATCTCTTACCACTTCTTTATGGCCTTGTCTACTGATGTTAAGATTCGAGTATAGGTCTATGCATAATAGTTCAACATTTTGACTCTATAATGAGTTTAAATGGTCTTTTATACTATGTTAAACATTTATATATTATAGAGGATTATCTATAGTCATGGTATAAGCTTGATCAGGCCATTCTTCTTCACCCTACATGTAAATAACTCCTTGCTTTGACTTGTAGACTTATCTGCTTATGGAAATGATCCAAATAACCCATATAGATGATTTTATTAGTGTCATTTATGGATTTTAGGAGCCCATATTGATTTTAAACCTATTTTAATGTGCAATTACCCTTTATTTATTTTCTTTCAAGCTCAAATTTGCCTTATTTGGCTTATTTTATATAGTAAAGGTATTACACATGCCAAATAATAGGTCATATAGGTTCTCAAGGTAGTTTATAACACTATAAAATTCATTTCATAGCTTAAAAATACCATTTTGATGCATAATTTTGCTTCTTTTCTCCATCAAGTGGTTATGAGGGTTTTAAAAGGGTTTTAGGGGTCCATAACTTCTTAATGATTATTTATAAAATACAAACCTATTATGGGAAACCACTTACCATATATATAGAGTATATTTAACCCCTCATCAACCATGATTATCATGATCTCCCATACAAAAGGTGCATCAAGATGAATACTTGATGAAAATGTGCTTTGAATGGTTGTTAAGGACTATGTATGCAAGAAAGAAGTTTGAGGGCTATAATAACATAATATTAGTGCATTTTATCCACTCCAATACCTTATTAAAGTTTTAAATCACCCTCTAAATTGTCTCAATGTTCATGAAATGGATAAAAATTCCTTGAAGAGTCTAAAATAATGAATGTGTCTCCCAAGGGTATGGTGTATACCTACATATTTTAGCCCTCAAGGACATGGTTTGAATTTAATTTGGAGTGTGATCACCTATAAACAGGTTTACAAATACTGAATCTCTCTCTCATATTTTATAAAACCTTCCTTGAGGATGAAACCCTTTGACAAACCTTATAACACTTCAAGGACTCTGCTTGCTTTTTCTTTGACTATTAGAAAATAGGGGGTTTACTATGAGAAAATAGTGAAAATTTACCCTATTAAATTTACCTCAACAAGATGATAATTGGTTATAATAAATCATGATTACCAAATCTACCAAGTTTCATACTTGAATTTTGCATATAGTGGCTTGTAGATGGATTTTCCCAAAATTTACTAGTAGGCTTCTTATGTTTCGCATCTTAAGACTAAGTTTTCCTTATTTAAACAATTATTTGGGCCTTATTATGATGAATATTATTTTAATATTCCATGAAAATACCTCTTTAAATGGTTTTTATTCATTTATCAATCATGTATCTTAAAAGAAGCTCAAAGTGATATGACTGCCACAAACTCGTATATGTATGCATTTATGAGAAATGGAGGTGTATGGGTGTTTAGTAATAATTAAATCATGAATTGGTGCTTTTAATAATCCTTGATTAATTTTATACCTCCTTCTTGTCTCTTTTTTGACCATATTATTCCTCAATCAAAGTTCTTAGGCCTTGTACATTATTCATTCCATATAGGACTGTGTGCTTTCATCTTCATGAGTTGGTAGTGCTTTAGTGGTCCTGATAAATTATTGAATATTTTAATTTTTTACTTAACTTGCATAAATTATTTCATATTTTCACTCTTTGACTTTAATGTTCTTGAGTCACACTTTGAGATCATGTGATTGTATCAATGAAATACGCATTTGTATGGTTCTAGACACTCATTTCAAGGTTGATTTGATTATAGACATGATTGGAATTTGAAAATCATCATATTTTTACCTAACTCAAATCATCAATTCCATATAAAAATTACATTTAACATGAAACTCTATCATTAAACCATTTTTTATCATTCTCTTCTTGCTTGGAAGTAGACTTGTGTCTAAAAGGCTGTAGGTGGGCATTTTATAGTTGACCTTGACTATAAATTAGCTTAGAGTACTCAATCATGGTATTAAACTCATATAAATAATAAAATTTTCCTAATAATATTTATTTTACATGAGACTCTAACATATTTTGTTATGTTGTGAGACTCTCCTTCACAACCTTTGGAAATAGGCTTGTGTTTTATGAGAACATTGTGTCGGTGGAATGTTTATAATTGACCTTGACTATCAAGAAGTGTTTATAGCCCCCAATAATCATAATTTATGAGTTAATATCTCCATTTTTATCTTGAAACATTACTTTTAACATGAAACTCCATCATATATCATTGTGCCCTTATCCTCTTTACCAACTTAAAGAAAAATTGTGTTATCATGGTTGTAGGTGGAGTTTATGAGGTGTTTGACTAAACATTATGTACCATTGGAGATTAAAAGATTAAAATAAACAATCACACCATTTCAAAATATTCAAAAATGGAAGAGACTTCATACATATTCAAGGTATAACAACATCATTCTTGACAGTCTTGATGTAGTTGAAGATTGCACACTCCAAAAGAATCTTCATAAACATTATTATAGGTGATTATTAGAATTGAAAAATTGACATAAATTAAGTTTTATTAACCTCAAGGTTATCTTTGAGACAAAACATATGATTCAATTTTAAAATATATCATCTCATCTATCATTTCTCCACATCATTTAAAATAGTCTTTTCTCCCTTGTAAGTTTGATTGTGTGTGGAATTATAGCCTTTGTATGGATTGTATGTAGATTTTAGGTATTAAAAATAGCCTAAATAGACCACTTAGAACCTTTTATTATACTTAATGTTATCCACTATATTATCTCTCACTTCAAATAGTCCATGAACCTCTCTTTGGTTTTATGCTTGATCTCATCTCTTTCTTGCATGGTTATAAATGGAGACTCTATGTTAATTATACAGACTGTGCAAGGGTTTTAGAACATGGAAATCAACAAAAAAAAATTAAAATGAGCCTTTCCTTTACTCTAATAACTTTATAATATAATAATTAACAATGACCTTTAAAGTTATATCTTACTTATTTATCTTTCCTTTGCACTTTCATGAAAACTCTTGACTTTCATAACATTCCATTGGTTGTAGCTAAAGATCTTAACTATATAGTAGTGTTTCTAAGGTTTTAACATTCCCTAAATGATCATTATTCTTATATTGTTATTTAATCTTTATGTAAATTAATACATGAGATGGAGATGAGTGGAAGGTGGTATGATGTGAATGGAAGATGGGAACATTGAATGGAGGTGAAAATGAAGCTTATGTAATGATGGAAATTAATGAGAAATGGTTATGAAATATTTTAAACAATATGGAGGTGATTAAAATCATGAAATGGGGATTTAAAGACCATTTTTGGGGTCTTATGTATATATAGGCATATCCTCTACAAAATATATAAATATGGAGGCCTTTTTAAAGAGCATAATATGCTAAAATAGAAACCTAGGAGTCTACTAAGATCCTTAACAAATCCTAAGAAACCTTAAACATTTATAAATTGAGACTCTAATGAAAATGTTTAGATCACATGGAAGGATTCCTTTTTATGAATCATTTAATAAAATTTTATAATATTAAATGAGGTAGATAGAACATGAAAGAGACCCATGCAAATAAGAATGAAACAATTCTTGAAACCCTTTCTCTCTCCTAGACCATACAAACTCCCTTTACATGATTGTATACTATAGATTTTCACTATTATGAATTCTTGAGATTTATTTACAATCACATGTGTTGAAAATAATTTAATAATTATATGTAAAGGTTAATTATGTTCCTAAGAAGCTCCACAATCTTGAATTTTTTTGTCATGATGAAGAGAAAAAATAGAAAATCGACTACTTGCTTAGATGAAGGAGAGATAGTGATTGCCTTGAATTCAAAGGGATGTTTCATGAAGGAAAGAGGAATATATTGAGAACCAATTGACATATATTTAATACCTATTATACTAATTTCTCTGGCCAAAATTTTAGGCTTTGATTTTTTCTCTCATGGATGTACCACCTACAAACCTTAAGGGATTTCACTCTATGCAAAGAAGATAGATGACTAGAGGGAATCAATTTTAGTCCTATATTGAATCCTTTTTCCTTAAATTTATTTAAGAAAACTTTATATGTCCTCATATTCATGTTTTATTCCTCTACTATATTGAATAAGCTATATAAGTCTGTACTTTTGCATGAAATTACATTAAAAATGGCTCTTTCTTGCATTCTCTTCATACTCAAAGGTTGAAAACACCAATTTAGGACAAATAGAGAAGACCAAAAGTAATGAAGGATGTTATAACAATTATTAAACCTTTTTACACCTTTATGTGGCCAAAATTAGTATATGTGGGCTAATGCAAGGCCTTTCCACACTTTAATATGCATGAAATGATATTTTCAATGCATGAAACTTTAGAACTTAGGTAGTTACATGAATTTTAAGGTGTTTTAAAGTATTTTGTAAAATTTAATGGCATTTCAAGGTATAATTTAATCATTTTCAATCCAAAACCTTCACTTTTTAGGCAAAATACAAGTTTTTCAAGGAGAATTATCACCAAAAAGACTTCTAATAGTGTCATGAAATTTTTTGAGTTATAGGGATGGAATTTGGCCTTGATAGGCCTAATTGACAACATTTTTGGTGACTCACAAGGGTTGACCATCTTTCCAGTCAAGAGAACTCACTGAATCTTTATATGATAATGATACTATGAAACATAACAACATGGCTTGATGACTCTCTTGACTACCAAATAGACTTTTGAACTTTAAATCACATCTTTTTTACTAAAACAATAAAAAGACATAATATAAATAAGGAAACACACCTAAACTATGAATACAACACAATTGACCTAAAGAAATATGAGTACAAGATAAGAATACAATAAATTAGTTGACTAATTCTTATGTTATTCTCTTATTAGAACATGAAAAAAAACCTAAAATAATTAACATGGAATGAAAAGATTTCCTCTAGGGTTAAATAAAAATCTAGATGGTCCACCATAAAACCTTGAAGCATGATTGTTACCTCTTGATAGTTTTTTAATTAATTATATAATCATTTTCAAGTTCATGGATACTTAGATAAGTATATGGGCCTTTTACTTCCATTATGAGGTACATGGATTTTAGATGTGAATATAAGACCCAATCATACTCTTCCCATATTCTTCTAGTTTGTAATAATAATGCTAATTCAGTCTCATTCATTGGATGCCAATTATCTGATATGTCTTGGTTAATACCTTAACTTTTCTCCACATGAAATGGTGACTTGTGAAGACCTTCATGATTGGCATATTTTATCTCTTTATTCATTCTAAAGATCATAATTTATTCATTTTATTTGTGTTCAAGATAAATTATTTGAGGTAATTCTTCAACTAATAATTCTCCATTCCTTACATTATCACGAAATTGCTCTTCTTATTGTCCAAACTCAATAAGTTTAACATATAGTTGGTTTTTAACATCCTCAATAAGAAGTGTGAAACCATGAAGAGCTTGATATTCATTAAAAATATTCATATATTTTTTTCCAAAATTCATAATCATTACCTTGACACTTATCTTATTTTTTTGGCCTACACTTATCAATGGTAACTACTACAAGTTCTTAAGGAACATCTTTATGTAGAATAGTTTCTATGTGATAAAGAATCTCTTGAGAAATAAAATCTTTTTTCTCAAATGAAACCTCTTATTTTTGTGTCTTATCTTGTATATGAAGCTCATCTTATAATTCATCTTATTTGGCATTATGAAAGACGAAGTCATGACTATCCTTGTCAATAAATGTCTCAATGGTTATGTCCTCTTATTCATTCAAAACTCTGTCATCTTCAGTCATCTTAGCCGAATATTCTTCATCCACTTCAAAAAAGATAGGCTCCTTCTCAATAATTATCATGGTGCATCCTTGAAAATACTCAAGAAGATGACAAAGGTCCAAATATGTTACCATGGATGCTTGATTCTTCTCATGGAGCTTCTAAACTTTGATCACCTTCACCTCCTCTTTTTGTTGTATTTTTTATTGAATAGACTTACATGAAGGGAAGTCCTTGGGATCTTGAGGAGGGAGGAGTGGAGGTTGAATGATCTACTTAATTTCTATAACAACACTTGGGCTTATGCTTGACTTCTCTTATTTGTCCCTTGACTGTTACAATTGTTTCCAAGTATTAAAATTGGGTTTAGGAGCTTCTTTTACACTTATTGCAACCATGGGTATGAAATGAGTAACCTACTACTGAGATTGTATTATCTTTACAACTGCTAGTGACTACTAAAGATGTTGGTTAACAAGGTAAACTTGTTTGGCTAGGTGAGCCTCAAAGTCATGAACCAACTCATCAAATATCTCTCCCTTCAAACTTGAAGATGAAGGTTCTTTTATGATTTAATATGAAACATGAAAATTAGCCTCCTCAAAACATATGTATTCCTTCTTCTGAGGTCTCTCTCGGATAGACTTCTATGTAGAAAATATTAACAAGATCTGAATGTAATCTTGAGGGTTGTGATATACATTTGTTTGATATTCATGAAGATAAAAGGGTAGATCAATGGGGAATTGATGTCTTTCATGAACTAATAACTTCTCTTCAATATTTACAATTAGACCACCTATGTCAAGGATAACACCACATAATTTTGAATGGCCTTATCTTGTGAAAGATGCACATAATTTTTTACCTTGTGAAATGAAGATCTCATGCTCTCAATTTCATACTTATGGATCCCCTATCCATAGTTATTTTGAGTGTCCACACTCACCATGTTTTTCTCATAGCCAAACAAGGTTTGTTCGAAGTTGATATGGATTGTCCTAGAATTTGATTAAGTTGATCAATAAGATAACAAGGTTCATGAGAAATATCATAAGATTGATATGAGTCACCATACTACTAATAAGGTTTTATATATGGTTCATAAGGCTCATTAGAAGTATGATATCGATCATGGTATGGTTGATAGGGGTCACAATGAGGTGGGTAGGGATTGTAGGAATTGAGATGGATCATAGGGATTTTGATAATGAGATGAATGACCAAAGTATGCTCCATAGGTTGCCATAGCTTAGAAAACACATGAAAATCAATAATTTTAAATGAGAGCTTTCCTTTACCTTAGAAATGAGGACCATATGATTGCTTGAAACTAATTCTAAAGATTAATATGTTGTAAATGTGTACTCTAAAAATTGGATCTATGTCCTAATGGGTGTGCTAGAACTATTAGCAATCCAAGTTGCACCTTGTTGAAGCAAATTTATTAGATTTATTTCAAACCTATACTAACATTTGAATGGTCTATGGCTATGGGACACCTATATCTTAGACCAAACCTCTACATTGTGAGGTTGGATCCTTTGATGTATCTACTTTTCTCATAGTTAATAAAATCTAATTTGTAATTTGGCATGAAAAGGGTTAGAAGGAAACTAAAAGGTAAAACCTATTCTAATGATGGTGATACACCTATAATGTTAGTTGATCCACTCAATTTGAACTCATACAACACTAATGAGAAAATAATGGAATCAGAGACTATCTCTAAAGCTTCCATTTCAATAGCAATTCACATGGAGGTCTTGATGTATGACTATAACTTGGAGGTAAAGGGAGAGAGGTCTATTTTCAGACACGGTTCAAACTTTTTACATTGAAAATATGACCATCAACCTTGGACAATTCATATAACCTATAAAAAATAATCCATCAATAGGTAGGTGTTGTAAGGACATGTTAATGGAAGATTCATCCAATTTTACACATCTAAATAAACATATAAACACTACAAATCAATCATAAAGACTTTACAATAATCCATTTTATTGATTTAAAAGGTTTAAAAATCTCAATATTGGTGGATTTTCATTATGCCCAAGAGAGGGATCTTAAAAATATGCCTAAAATCCTATATATATATATATATATATATATATATATATATATATATATATAAATGAGAAGAGAGAAGCCAATGTGGCTATCGGCCAAATTTGACCTACATAATAAAATTTGTCTAATATAAAATAAGAAGTTAAGCAAGGTTTTGATTGGAGAGTTATCCAATATAAAAAGGAGAATATGGCCTTCAAGAGGAAATCACATAGAATTTTTAAGCCTTTGGACACAATTTAATCAAGATTAAAGTGTGATTTTGATGATCTTTAGGAGCTAGACCATCATTGCAAGCCTTGTAGAAATGAATAGGTCAGTCTAGTTGTGCATCTCATAAATGTAATTTAGAGATCAACTAGGGTCAAATAATTATATGGACATTATGTTTTTCATGCTTAGATCTTCCTTTAGAAATATGGTGTCTTGACACTTTTCTATATCAAGATAAAAGCATTGAAAGTTGAACAAGTAGATTGAGACATTCATGGGGACATCAAATAAAAGTCATGATGGATAACCATTTGAACTCAAAAAACCCTAAGGATCTTAAAGATAAACACAAAGATGAAAAGTGTCAAAATATCACTTGATTGTATCATATATTAATGAAACATGGTAGTCAATAGGTCAAAAGGTCCTTAGATCAAGATCAATGGTCTACATTCAATCAAATCAAAAAATAAAATGGTGAGCAGGCGAGGATGATGTCAATGGTTCCCAATGATATAGCAGAGCATGTTTGATCATGTATCTATAGATTAGTGGAAATATTGTAATCAAAATGTTAGAGTATCCTAATATTGAGTAAGGGACTAATAAGTGTGATGATCATGGAATGTTAAAGGATCAATGGTGCATGTTTGATCTTACTGATAAAGATCAATAACACACATTGAGTCATGTAGAGAAGATCAATAAGTCATAGGTCAAGGAGCTTAGATAAAATACAAAGCCACCATGTGGTGCAAGCATGGAAGTAGATAGATTTGATAATAGGATCTTGAGAAGGGATACATAGTTGATAAATGACACAATTATGGAAACCTAGATCAAGTTTAATGGCTGATATTAAAAGAAAGCCTTGAGACTTTAAATGAAGATCAAATATGATTAAGGTTAAACAAGAGAAAATATTTCAATGGGATGCCATGAATATAGACATTTCAGCTTTGATAGGTTCATCACCAAAACCAACAACATGATTTGGACCCTTCTCTCCATTTTTACATGCTACAAATGAAACAATTTGGAGTAATCAACATTAGAATAAGATCATAACATATTGATCTAGTTGTAACTACATCAATGCTCAAATTCATCTTGAAAATGAATTTATCCTACCATTGTAACCATAAGGAGCATTAATGTAGGCCAAAATAGATTGAAAGGGACTGATATAGTTGTTATGGTCACCTTATAAAAATAATCTTAAGCATTATGATCTTTTTTAACTGAATTAATGTTGGATGATTGGAATTCTTGGTCATTATGCTCCCTTCTCCATCCTTCTATGCATGATCCCCATCTCTCTCATCCCATTATAATATAAATATAGGTTTGTAAGCCTTTAAAATGATCCATCTCTTTGTATTTCCTAGGCTATGCCAATATTTATATTGTAACACCTACTTGATGCAATAAAAGACTGAATTCCTCCATTTGTAAGTTGAATCAAAGTGTGTTTTATAAGTTTATTAATGTGGTTAAGTGAATATATGTTTTCATTTCCTTTTTATAAGTTTTCTCACCTTCATGAAGTGTTTTGGTATTTCTCACAAGTCATTCTAAGTGCATATATAGTTTGTTGGTCAGTTTGGAAGTGGATAACTACCCTCTCATACCAGGTTAATAGCTAGTCCATGCCTTTTTATGAAATATTTATGTGAGGTTTGATCAAAGAGTGAGTGAAGTGATCTTATAAAATATTAATTTCATCTTATAGTGTGTCTTTTGCAACTATAAGGATCAAAATATTTGATGCATCACCCCCTTTTTACATACTTTCATAAATTATTGTTAATCTATCTCCCCTTTTCCCAGTAAGAAGCTAGTTTAGATTTAGTATAGGTGATAAACCGAAAAGGAAGCTAACCTTATCTAGAGTTATAACTTAATATTAGGTGACCCAAAACCTAGGGTCATTATCATGTTGGACTAGGTGTGAGCAAGAGGGCATGAACAATCCCATTCTCAGCTAGGGTGCAACCTAGGATGCCAATAGTTTTGGCATACCTAGTGATACCCATTTAAGATAGTCTCGTTTTAATTATAGTTGTATCAATTTTTTTCATGAATTATTTGGTGATTTAAATCTAAATAAATTGATTTGAATAGTCCAAACATAGCTTCAAAGTAATTTTAATTTTATTACACTATCTTGATGTTGTTTTCATGACTGTGTATGAGTAAAATTATGTTATACTTTCCTATCATCCCTATGATGTATTATACCAGTCTTCTCATGATCCATATGAGACTCATTATGATCCTAATTAGCCTTAATAGGATATTTATCAAAGATATGATGAGCCTTATCAAGTTTCCCATGATCCTTATTACCAATAGCATGACTCTTACCTTCTTTTTGAACCATATTAGTCTCAAGAATAGATTTCACCTTTCCCATATGGATATGATGTTGTATATGAGTATCCTTGTCTCAAAGAAATAATGGATGAGATAGAACTCAAAATACAATCATATGAAAGGAAATTTTTTTCAAAGTTTTAGTACGAGGAGGTGAATGGTCTATTTCAAAATGTGTCCAATGATCTAGAGGATAGAAATGATTTGTGTAATCTTCTATTTGAGAAGATGGAGGCTTGGGATAGGATTAAATGTGAGTTAAACTAGTTATCTCAAGAAATCTCTTGCATTCATCACCAGTATTCTTATGTTACTCAGATACCTAGTTGGAGTTAAGAGAATACTCATATGCCTATTCAAGAGACTAAAACTTCTTGTAGTTCCCCTTCTTCACCACTCATCCCTTAAGTTCAATTTTTCCATGAGAATAAGAAGAATTCAAACTTTGATGAAGTGATGTCCAAGTAGAAGGATTAGAATATAGAGGTCTTTAAGAATTTCTCTTTCCCTCTTCTTCAAGACTCCCTAGATGATTCCACTACTATCAAGATCCTAAAATCTAATCATGATCAGCCTCCCATGCTATATATTCCCTCTCTAAAAAAATTAATTTCATCACCCTCCCACCATCTCCATTATTCAATAAGATCCTATTCAATGGAGGTAGGAGAAAGAGATTAAACTTGTGGGTCAAGTTCTTGAAGGGTGTGAATAATGTGTCTTAAGTCTATATGAGTAAAAGTTTCTCATTGGTACATCACTTGAGAAATAGGTTGAGAATGAGGTTGTAGTTGATCTTAAATAAGATATCCAAAGTCTACCTGAGAAGGATGGTCTTGATGTGGAATAACTTCAAAAGAAATTAGTACAAGCTTAACTCATGAATTAGTTTGAGACATCTCATATTGAGAAGGATCAAGATACCTTTCAAATTTCTCCTATTTGGGTTAATCAAAATGAGGAACAAAATGATTATTGGTAGCTATTCCTTGGATATCTAAAAGAGATTGGGGACATTTTTATGGATATGTTATCTACTGAGGAGTATATTTATGAGAAATTTTATCAATAACCACCTATTCAAGATCATGATGAAGCTTGGGTTGACTACTAAAAGCTCCTTAAAGAGATAGATTAACTTTTAGCATGTGGTAAGAAGGATGAGGTCACTCAAGGATAATGCATAGATGAGATATCACTTGACAAGGTTATAATTGACAAGCAATATAAAAAAGATCTTGAATTTTAAGATGAATTAATTTTCTTGGTGACTATTTTGTTGTTGATGACTCATTTAAGGAGATGATAAGAGAGTTGGTAGGTAAGAAGAGTGCCTCATCAAAGTTTATGGTCAATAAACATCTTAATTTACAACTTGTAACATCTCTTAGAATGAGTGATTTCATGAATTTACCTTTTCGTCTTGGTGTATCATGTTTTATCATGATTAGTTAGATTAGTTTGTTTATGTTTTGTCTCAAATAGGTTCTTTGTTTGAAAATTTGTTTTGTTAGGTTAGTTTCACTATTTTTTATGTTTACCTTCTTATTTTGGTGGAATTTTTGTCTTTATTTAGTTAAAAGGGTAATTACATCCATGGATCATATTTTTCATTTTTTTTTGAGTCAATGGTTTGATTTCTCAAGCATATAATGCATGCTACCTAGCTGATTCACCAAAGATGTTGGCCAAATTTGGCCTACTTAATTTTTTTTATGTAATCTAGAATAAGAAGTTGAGTAGGGTCCTAATTGAAGAGTGATATAATGTCACAAATAGCATATGAACTTAAATATGATATCACATCACATTTTTAATCTTTTTGACACATTTTATTCAATCTTAAAGTGTGAAATTGATTATCTTTAGGAGCTAGACTATCATGGTAAGCCTTGAAAAAATGAACAGGTTAGTCCAATTGTGAATCTCATAAAGGTAATTTGGAGATCGAACAAGGTCAAATATTTACATGGACATTATGTTTTTAATGCCTATATTATCCTCTAAAAATTTGGTGTTTTGATGCTTCTTATCTTAAGATACAAACATTCAATGTTGAACAAGTAGATTGAGACGTTCACAAGGACATCAAATAAAAGTCATGATGAATAACCATTTGAATTCAAAAATAACCCAAGCATCCTAAATATAAATGAAAAGATAACGAGTTTCATAATCTCTCTTCATCAGATCATAGACCAATGACATGTGGGAAGTTAATAGGTCAAAAGGTCCATGGATCGAGGTCAATGGTCTGCATTAAATTAGATAAAAATATCCAATGGTGAGTGGGTGAGGATGACATCAGTGGATCCTAAAGATCTAATGGAGTGTGATTAATTATACATATAAAGATTAATGGAGATCTTGTAATCAAAAGATCAAAGGATCTTAAGATTGAGTGAGGGACTAATAAGTGTCATGATCATGGCAAGCTAAAGGATCAATGGTGCATGTTTGATCTTACTAATAAATATCAATGGCATGCATTGATTCATGTAGATAAGATCAATGGTGCATAAATTAAAGATCTTAGATCAAATATAAATCTACCACATAGTACAAGCATAGTAGTAGATGAAGCTAACAATAGGATCCTGAGAAGGGATGCATAGCTAACAAATGGCATAATTTTGGAAACCTAGATCAAGATCAATGGCCAATATCAAAATTCAAAGCCTTGAGACTTTAAATGGAGATCAAATATGATGAAGTTAAAACTAGAGAAAATATTTAAATAGGATGACACAAAGGTAGACACATCAACATTGATGTGTTCATCACCAAAACTAGCAGCATGATTATGACCATTCTCTCCATTCCTACACACCATAAATTAACTAGTAAGGATCAATCAACATCAAATTAAGATCATAACAAATTGATCTAGATATTATAATTACATCAATGTTAGAATTCAACATGAAAATGACTTGATACCACTATTGTAACCATAAAGAGAATCAATGCAAGATAGAAATAGATTGAAAGGGATTGATATGGTTGTTGTGGCCACCTTCAAGAATTAATCTTAGGCATTATGATCTTTTATAATTGAATCAATGCTATATGATTGGAAATATTGGTCATTATGCTCCCTTATCCATCTTTCTATGCATAATCCCCATCTCTCTCATCCCATTCTTTTATAAATATAGGATTTTGAGCCTTGAAAATGATCCCTCTCTTTGTCTTGACTAGGATATGCCAATATTTTTACTATAACACCTATTTTATGCAATAAAAGATTAAATTCTTCCATTTTTATGTTGAATCAAAGTATGTTTCATGAGTTTATTAATGTGGTTAAGTTAATATATGTTTTCCTTTCTCCTATTTATATTTTCTCAACTTCATGTAGTATTTTGGTAGTTCTCATAGGTGATTTTAAGGGAATATATAGTATGTTAGTTATTGTCAAAGTGGAAAACTTTCCTCCCATGTTAGGTCAATAGCTAGTCAATGCGTTGTTATGAAATGCTTATGTGAAATCTAATCAAAGAGTGAATGAAGTGATGTTTAGTAGTCTAAAAAGGCTATTATAGTGTGTCTTGTATAATTATAAGGATCAAAATGTTAGGTGAATCACCCCCATTTTACATTATTTCATATATCATTGTTAATCTCTATCTCCTTTTCCTAGCAAGAAGCTAGTTTAGGTTTAGTATATGTGATAGACCCAAAAGGAAGTCAACCATTTTTAGAGGTCTAACCTAAGATTAGGTGACCCATAACGTAGGTTCATTCCCATATTAGACTATTTTTATGCAAGATGACCTAAATAATCCCCTTCTCAGCTAGGGTGAAACCTGGGATGCTAATAGTAGCATAGAGGAGAGAAGAGGAAGTCAATTAATCATTAACTCAAGTCAAATTTTAGATATAATTTTCAAACAATAGTCCTTAAAATTTTTTTTTATGTCAAGTGGCTTTCATGATCTCTTTAGCATTGAAAACAAGGTGGTGGGCCCTCTTTGTCTTATCCAAGCTCCTTCTTTAACATGTTATGCCATATCTTGATTGATAACTCCACTTAAAGTGAGCTAGCTCATGCATTGATACTCAAGATGAGATATGCATGTGTATGAAGCAGTTGAATATTTTCCTTCATTTCTTATAGATTAGTTATTTTGAAATATATCTCAAGGTAAATTTAAGGTATATTTATTACCATATGATGATTTGAGGAGAAATAATAAGTGTTAAGATTTGATCTGAAATTCTTGGAATCTCATTAAACTACCTTGTACTTCTCCTTATGTGTTTTTTTCACTCAAAAATTTATTTTGTGCCGTGTCTATACAACATTGATACAACTAATGGTCATGGACATTAAAGTCTTAGAGTGTACTTGATGATCTAGGTTTTAGTCAACAGGTTTCAATCAATTTAGATGCATATTTCTCCAATTCTTCACAAATAAGTTTGTAGTAGGGTTTTACAAGGGTTTTAGAGTGCTTTGGGTTCTTAATGATGATTCATAAATATTAGGTATTTCATTCATAAAAAAATCCACAAAACATTAGTATATTATTCCATCTAACTCCTCCAAATTCCTTATCATCCCATTTAAAATGTGTGTACCATGGTGAGCATGTGAAGTCACCTCTCAGAGTGGAAAATAGGCTTTCTAGGTAGTGTCGAGTGTTCTTGGTCCAATATTATTTCTTTTAATTATTTATTATGACTTAAAATTAGGATAAATATATACTAATACCTGATTGTGATGTTCATGGTGAATTTAAGTACTCTCGTGACCCTGATTTGGGTCCTTCTACCCCTTCTTGGTGGCCTTGTCAAGTGATGTCAAGAGTTGAGTATAGGTGTATGCATAGTAGTTAAAAAATTTGACTTTACAATGATTTTAAAGGTCTTTTATACTATTTAAATCATGAATATCCTATATATTATTCTTTGGAGTCATGGTATAGGCTTGATCAAGCCATTCTTCTTCACCCTGCATGCAAATAACTCTTTACTTTGACCTACAGACCTATCTACTTGTGGAAATGATCCAAATTACCCATATATATGAATGTATAAATATTATTTATGGATTTCAAGACCCAATATTTCTTCTCAACCTCTTTCAATGTGTAATTACCCTTTCTTCCTTTGATTTCAAGCTCAAAATTGCCTTATTTCACCTAGTATGTAGAGTAAAGGTATTGCACATGAAAAATAATAGGTTAGGGATGTTATAAAGGGGGTTTATAATACTATAAAATTAATTTTATAGCTCAAACATACCATATATATGTATAATTAAAATTATTTTCTCTATTGGGTGGCTATGAGGGTTTTGCAAGGGTTTTAGGGGTCCATAACTTCTTAATGATTATTCATAGTGTACAGAAATCTAATGAAAAACAAATTTCCATAAATATTTATTATATTTACCCCCTCATCAACCATGATTATCATGATATCCCATGCAAAATTTTCATCAATATGTCTACATGACAAAAATGTGCTTCAAATGGTTGTCATGGATAGTGTATGCAAGGAAGAATCTTGAGGGGTCTAACAAGACAATATTACATAATTTTATCCACTAAAATACCTTTAAAAAGTTTTAAATTACCCTACACACTATCTCAATGTTCATCAAATTCATAAAAACACCTTTAATAGTCTAAAATGATGACTGTCTTCCAAGCATATGGTGCCTACCTACCTATTTTAGCCCTCAAGGGCATGATTTGAATTTAATTTAAAGTTTTATAACCTATAAAAACGTTTATGGAGACTTAGAATCAATCTCTCATGCTTGATAAAACCTTCTATGAGGTTGAAACCCTTTGACAAACTTTATAACACTTCAAGGAGTACGCTTGCTTGTTATTTGACTATCAATAAATAAGGGGTTGACTGTGATGAAATAATGAATAATTTACATATTAAATTTACCTAAAAAATATTATAATTAGGTATAAAAACTCATGAGGACCAAATATACCAATTTTAATACTTGAATTCTATATATAGTGGCATGTAGATGGATTTTGCAAAAATTTACTAGTAGGTTACTTGTGTTTCAAGACTTAAGACTGAGTTTTATTTATTTTCACCTTGATTTGGACTTTAGGATGATTAATATTATTTTAATATTCCATTAATATACCTCTTTCAATGTTTTTTATTTATTTATCAACTTGGTCTTATATATACAATCAAAAATCATGTACTTTTAAAGAAGCTCAAAGTGACATGACTGCCACATACTATTGCCGCTATGCATTTTTGAGAAATATAAGTGTATTGGTGTTTATTAATCATTAAATAATGACTTGGTTCTTGTAATATCCCTTTTTAAACCTCCTTCTTGTCTATTATTTGAACATATTTCTCCTTAAACAAAGTTCTTAGACATTATAGACTGTCTATTTTATATAGGCCTATGTACTTTCATCTTCATGAGTTGGTAGTGATTTAGTAGAATTGATAAAGTATTTAATATTTAAATTTGTCACTTTACTTCGATTATAAACTTAATATGTTCACTCTTTGACTGGAATGGTTTTTAATTATACTTTGAGAGCATGTGACTGTGTCATTGAAATTATCATTTGTATGGCTCTAGGCACTCATTTCAAGGTTGGATTAACTATATAATTGCTTATAATTTGAACCTCATCATATTTTTACCTCATTCACATCATAATTTTTATATAAAACTCCCATTTAACATGAAACTCTATCAGTATACCATTTTTCTATTATTATCTTCTTGCTTGGAAATAGACCTATGTATAGAAGGCTATAGGTGGGCATTTTATAATTGACCTTGACTATCACTTAGCTTCAGTACTCCCTCATGGTCTTGAAATCATATCAATCATCAAATTTTCCTAATAATATTCATTTTACATGATAATCTAACCTATATTATTATTTTATGAGACTCTCCTTCACAACCTTTGTAAATAGGCTTGTGTTCTATGATAAAGTTGTAGGTGGCTATTTTACAATTAACCTTGACTATAAATCAGTGTTTATAACCCATCTCTTCATAAGTTATGAGTTTATATCTCCATTATTATATCAATACATTAATTTTAACTTGAAACTCCATCATATACCATTGTGCCCTCATCCTCTTTACCAACTTGAAGAAAAACTTGTGTTATCATGGTTGTAGGTGGAGTTTATGAGGTGGTTGACTGAGTGTTGTGTACCATTAGAGATTAAAGGATTAATATAACTTATCACACCATTTAAAAAATATTAAAACATGGAATAAAATTCATACATCTTCAAGGCATAAAAACACCGTTCTTGATAGTCTTGATGTACTTAAAGATTACATACTCTAAAATAATCTTCATAAAAACTTCTATAGGTGATGATTAACATGGAAAAAATGACCTAAAATGAGTTTGATTAACCTCAAGTTTCTCTTTGATCCAAATAATATGATTCAATTTTGAAATATATCATCTCATCAGTCATTTCTCCATATTATTGAAAATAGTCTTTTCTCCCTTGCAAGTCTGATTGTGTGTGGAAATCTAACCTTTGTACAAACTATATGTAGGTTTTATGTATTGAAAAAAAACTCAATAGACCACTTGTAACCTTTTTTTTTACTTTAATTCTCTAATATCTCATCTCTCACTTAAAACAATCCATTAACCTCTTCTTGCTTGTATGCTTGATCTCATCACTTTCTTGCATGGTTGTAGATGAAGACTCTATGTTGATTGTACAAACTATGTAAGATTAGACCTTGGAAAGAAACATAAAACATGAACATAATCCTTTCCTTTACTCTAAGCACTTGATAATATATGAATGAATAAATACCTTGAATGTGATATCTTCCTTGTCTACCTTTCCTTTATACTTTCTTGAAAACTCTTGACTAACATAACCTTCCATTGGTTGTAGCTAATGATCTTGACTATATAGCAGTGTTTCTAAGGTTTTAACATTACTTGAATGATCATGACGCTCAGATAGTTCTTGAATATTTATGGAAATTAATCCATGAGATTAATATGACTAGAAGGTGGTATGATGTGAATGGAAGATGTGAACATTGAATGGAGATGAAAATGAAGCTTATGAAATGATGGAAAAAAAAGAGAAATGGTTATGAAATACTAAGAACAGGATAAAGATGATTAATAACATGAAAATTGGATGTCGAGACCAGTTTTAGGCTCTTATGTATACATAGGTATATCCTCTATAAGACATCAATTTAGAGGCCTTTGAAGGAGCATAAGATGCTAAAATAGAAATCTAAGAGTCTGTTAAGATCCTTAAAAAATGCTAAGGAACCTTAAACATTGCTAAATTGAGACTCCAATGGATATGTTGAGAGCCTATGGAAGGCTTCCTTGATATGAATATTTCAGGAATATTTGAGAATATTTAATTAAGTAGATACAACATGAATGAGACCCCCTATAAATAATAATCCAAAAATTCTTGATACCCATTTTCTCTCGTAGACCATACAAACTCCCTTTACATGCTTGTATATTGTAGATTTTCATTATTATACCTTCTTGATATCTATTTGAAGCTCACACATGCGGAAAAAAACTAAATAGTTCCATGGAAAGGTTGATTATGGTCCTCATAAGCTCCACAATCTTGAACTTTTCTATCATGATGCCCTAATGAAGAGAAAATACAAAAGATTGACTACCTCCTTGGATGAAGGAGAGATAGTGAGTACCTTGAATTAAAAGGGATGGTTCATGAAAAAGAGAGGACCAAATTTAGAAACACTTGACATAAATAGAATCCCTCTGAGATTAATTTTTTTGGCCAATACTTTATACCTTGATTTTCTCTCTCATAGTCATACCACCTATAAACCTGAAGGGCTCTCACTATGTTTAAAGAAGCTAGATGACTGGAGGGAATCAATATTTGGCCTATATTGAATCCTTTTGCCTTAATTTTTTTCTATAACACCTAATTGTCCACATATTAATGTTTTAGGCCTTTATTATATAGAATGAGCCATATAAGTTCATATTTTTACATGAAATTACATTAAAATGGCTCTTTCTTGCATTCTCTTCATACTTAAAGGTTGAAACTACCAATTTAGGACAAAGAGAGAAGACAAAGAGTCATGAAGAATTTTATAACAATTATTAATTATTTTTACACCTTTATGTGGCCAAATTTGGCATGTGTGAGCTCATGGAAGGACTTTTCCACTCTTTAATTTGCATGAAATGATATTTTCAATGCATGAAACTTAAAAACTAAGGTAATTAGAAGAATTTGAAGGTGTTTTAAAGTATTTTGGACAATTTAATGGACTTTCAAGGTATACTTTAATAGTTTTAAAGCTAAAACATTCACTTATGAGTCAAAATATAAGTTTTTCAAGGAGAATTATCACTGAAAAGGCTTGTAATTGTCTTGTGAAAAATTTTGAGTTATAGGGGGTGGCATTTGGCTTTGATAGGCCAAATTACCAATGGTAAGCAACACTAAGTTTTTTAAGTTAACTTAGTCACCCATTTTCCATGATATTTCTAATTTATGAGTAAATTAAGCCACATTATCATGATTTTTAAAGCAACCTAAGACATTCTCTCATCATTTTATGAGTTAACCCATTCTATATATCATAATCCTCTATTGAGTTGAGATGCCAAAAGCCCTAAAAATTTAAAACTCACAAAAATAACCTAAAAATCAAAAAGTTGGAAAAGGGGATTAAAAAATTCATGAGAGACATTAAGCCACAAAATTTATGCTTCTTTTTTCATCCTATTCACCATTGGATTTACGTTTAGTCTAGATGGTTCAGTTTACCACATTTACCAGGTTTACCATATTTACCAAGTGGGAACCTCTTATCCAACCATGACTATTTCCATTTTCCTTTACCATTTCCTTATCATGTTCCCTCAAAATTTTGGGAGAAATACATCAACCTAAATTCTACATAGACTATGTAGGTATCACTTTGATGTATAGGGCATCTTAGGTCAGCTTGGTCAATTTCATTAGCAACCACACTCTCATTACCATTTTCCTCAAAATGCTCTCACCATTTTATGAGTAGACCCTTCCTATTTCCTCTTCAATCAAATCTCTTTATTGTCATCACCTTTATTCTATCCCATATCCCTATTATAACTACATTATACTTGAATTCCATAGGATTATGTAGGCAACATTGACTTGTATGGGACATTTAGAGTCATCTCGGCTACCCTTTCCTTTTACTTCTATTTCCCCTTCCATTTAGATTACCATCTTATGTTGTTAGTTATCCTATAGATCTTAGAAGCCAATCTGCTAAGAGTAACACCCTACTTTCACACAAATGCTTAATTCAATAATATTTTATTTTATGGTGATTTTTTTTTGATTTGTTTATTATGATTGTATTTGATTATTATTGGTACATTTTTTTGAAAAATTGGATGTTTTTTATTGATTTTCTTACAGTTTGTGTTTACTTTTTTCTTTGCATTATTTATTTATTTACCTTTTCTTTTATCACCTTGAGTCAGTCCACTATGTTTATAGGGTCATCATGGTGTTTCTTATTACGTATTTTTACTTGAGTCCATCCATTGGAATTTGATAGAAAATACACATGAAATAAAAATATTCACATAGCATTGGCATTTAACCTTATACACATGTAACTACTAATACACAATTTTTATGAGCAATAATAGAACATCATTGAAGTCAATATGTCTCATATACATAATCATATTCATATTTGTAACATATTATAAAATAAATTTAAGAATTATACTTTGATAAGTAATCAAAACATGATTGATAATAGTGATTTCTCATGGTTCCCATCACATGAAAATACTTCATAAAATTAATGCACACCTTAGTTGGTAATGGATAACAACATAAATTCATGATAAAAATTAAAATTTAACCATCATCTCATAGTCATAAATTTTAAGTATGAGCACTATGAAAAATAGGACCTTACACCCACCTCCCTTTATACAAACTTCCTCTTGTAAGTCATTAAAATAGGTGAGAGCACCAAACCCTAAAAGGTACATCTTCCCAAATATTTGTTGATTCATCATATTTTTCCCACTACTCCCTAACCTAGTATAGGTCTATGCTTCAAAGGGATAGTGTCTTGTGTGTTATAATCCTAATGAGCTCTAAAATCATATCTCTATTAATCTTGAATTATAAGGCCATCCAATCCAAAACACAAGCAATACCAACTACATATTGATGCAAAACTAAAACATGAAATACATCATGAGCATGAGTTAGACAAGTGGTAATGCCAATTTATAAGCTACTTGGCCAATGGTCTCTAAGGTATTAGATAAACCTATAAAATAAGGTGATAACTTTGAACCTTTTCCATAATAGATTATGATTTGATTGGGTCTTACCCTCAAGAGCACTTTATCACCAAATTCAAATTGATAATAAATTCTCTTGGCATCAACATACTTGTTTTGCTTATCCCTAGTAGTCTCAAGGTACTACCTAATCTTAAATACTTGACACTTGATATCTTATATTATGGTGGGTCCAATCAAAATTTTATCCTAATGTCTATCCCAACTCAGTGGGATTACATAGGCTCATCCAT
The DNA here is from genome assembly GCA_037957365.1 of Torreya grandis. Classification (NCBI taxonomy): domain Eukaryota; kingdom Viridiplantae; phylum Streptophyta; class Pinopsida; order Cupressales; family Taxaceae; genus Torreya; species Torreya grandis. Next base: position 2,239,938 of record JARHVA010002906.1, read on the forward strand.
ACAAATCCTAGAAAGGTTTCATCTTAATTGAACTATGATAGTTATTATTGTAGAAAATTTAATAAGATATAAATAGTTCTCCTAATGGGATTATTGGTCCATAACATACATGTGGATCATGTATTTTAAAATTTGATTGACCCTCTTAATCTATTCATCAGTATTGAAATAGTAGGAGGTACTAAAATTGAGTTGCATTGCCAATTCCTTATGTAAATAAGTCCAAAAGCATGATGTATACACTAGATCTCTATCCAAAATAATCTTATGGGGGATCATATGAAATTTAATAATTCCATCCAATAATATCCTTTCCACTAAATTAACATTGTAGGTAGTCTTCATGGGATAAAATTTATCTTCTTTAGTCAACTTATCCATCGTGACCATAATTGCATTATTATGATATGATGAATTAGGCAAACCTACAATAAAATACGTGGGGATATTATCCCATTTCCATTCCAAAATCTCATGATAATATAAAAATCATATTTGATGTTAATACTCAACCTTGACTTATCAACATTACACCTTAAAATAACCAAATGATACAATTTCCTTAACTTGTCATGCACCTTCTTAACTCCAAGGTGAGCTTGGTAAGTAGATCTATGAGACTCAAATAAAATTAGCTCATGAAAACCACCTAATGTTGGAACATAGATACACCCTTTATAGAATAAAAGGCCATATTGCTCAAGATAATAACATTAAAATTTTCCTTTTTCATTCAATCTAAAACCCAACATCTATCTTGCTTCCTTATATAAGTTATCCTTTAGAAGCTACCTCAAAATATGACTTCACAGGTTAGTACGTAAACTTATTACTGATAACTCATGGTTCCTCTTAGTTATTCAATCAATAACCATGTTTTCATTTCCTTTGATATACAAAATTTCACAATCATATTCACACATCAGTTCCATCTAATGCCTTTGATGTGCATTGATATTAGTTTACTGAATAGATGTTCCAAACTCAAGTGATCTATATTTAAAACAAATTGATGACCAAGTAATAAGTGTCTCCACCTTAGACATTCATGAATAATAGATACAAATTATAAATCATGAATGGGATATCTCAACTCATATTGTTTGAGTTTTTGAGACTTGTATCCTATTATTCTACTATCTTTCATGAGTATAACTCCCAACCATACTTTTGATGTATTATTGTAAAAAAATAATTCTCATGTAGGATTAGGTAAAGATAAAATAGGAGCACTAGTGAATCATTATTTCATAAAATTAAAGGACTCCTCAAACTCAAATATTTAAGTAAACTTATTTCATTTTATCTAAAGTGAAGTAATGGGATTTTTAATGTGAGAGAAACTCTTAACAAAATGTCTATAATATCCTACTAAACCCATGAAGTTATGAACCTATGAAACATTTATGGGTGTTAACCATTAAAAAATGGCACAAATATTAGAGGGATCCATATAAATTTATCCTCATGAGATGATGTGCCCAAGGTATTTCACCTCATACTATGCAAAATCACACTTATCCAAGTTTCCAAATAATTGATTTTCTCTCAAAACATATAGGACTTATCTCAAGTGGTCCTGTCTCAAGTGGTCCTCATGTTCTTCCTCATTTCAACAATAGATCAAGATATCATCAAGAAATATTAATACAAAATGGACCAAGTGAGTGTGAATATCTCTATTCCATAGTTATAATATTATAATTGGCCATGGTTATAACCTTCTAAGTTCTTACGGGCCTGAGATTATTCCATGTGCCTTGATCATGTTAATTTGAATCCCTCGAACATACAATACAAAGCTACAAACCTAGAGAGTAGGATAAAAAGAGATCAGATGGGTGTCATAAATTAAAACAAGAACAATAAAGGTACACATAAATAAGGTTAATCAAAAATAAACATATATAATAAATGAATAAGTGACATATGTCTCAAAGGGTATGACTAGATATATAAATTTAACTAAATATTTCCATTTGTAAAATAAGTGAACTCATTAACATTGGATGACACATTCAAATCAAAAAAAGAACTAAATCTAAATGTGGTTATTTGCATTGATGACACATGAATGCATTCAATACTTAGATTTTAGAGTGATAGTTGTAAAATCTATGTAAAGGAACATCATTTCACCAATAATCTCTTGATCAAACATTGCAAGTTTGAGATCTTGTGCATCTATAAATCCATAATTTTCCCAGTGAATAATAAAAGCATGAACCAACTAATATACAATAGGAGTTACAAAATTTAAGTTGAAACAATGGCCTCCTCTTCAAAGTAGGTTCATCCTCCAATTCATTCCACATACTCATTCATTGGGTGGTAAGAATATAAAGATACCATGTTCTAGAAAAGTGCTCCAAATTTTAAATTCATTCACTACTCATTATTATGGGATGAAGTGGAATATGTGGTGCCTTATTCTATTCAAAATGAAATTTATTTAGATGATAAGTAATATATAAATGACCTACTTCCTATTTAAGTGTAAGGTCTCCACCAAGCAGTACCAAAAGTAGAGGTAATGCCTTGCACGTACCTTATAATAAATTTACTTATGAATGGAATAGTTGTGGGGATTGTCTACACATTAGGAAAACTAGAAACATAGTTTATTATATATTTGGTAGGTAATTTGAAATGTATATTAGAATGTTGATCCCTAAGGATGCACATAACTAACTATCATCTAATTTTTGGCTCAAGAGAAATGCCATAGAAGGAAAGTTAAATCAATTGATAGTCAAGGGATAGAGGATTAATCCAAAGGGGGTGATCTCATATAATTTTAACTAAATAATTTATACAATTAGTCCTTTTTTCCAAAGATAAGGTAGCAAAAATTGACGCTCTGAGAGATAAATTTAAAAGCTCAAAAGTTGACCAAGAAAGGTTTATGTATGAAATTTTCAAAACTTTAAAGCCTTCCCTACTAAGTTTTAACATTATAAATATGGATTTTTAGGTATAAAATTCATATTTTGAAGATCTTAAGGCAAAGGATAAGGCTTTAACCTCATTTATAACCACTTAGCTAGCTATCAGCATGTCAGAAATCCCAAAAGCACAATTGATTACCAAGCAACTAAATATGTAGAATTAACCAAAAGCAATAAGTAACTAGAATCAGAAACAACACAGAATATGAGAGACAATACCCAATTGTATTAATACTCTTCCAGAAGGAAATACAACAAAGAAGATGCCACAATCTTCTTCCTTACACACCTCTAGGGCTCCCACACCTCTAGGGCATAAATAGTAAATCTCTTCAAGAGCTCACTCTCTCTTACAGTCCCAACACACAACTCAAACACAAAGTTGGTGTTCACCTCCACCAGCTAGTAACAACACTACCAGTCAACCAGTCAGTAATAATATTGCCAGTACAAACAAGTACTCCATGTACTTCACGACTGAATACACACCATACTCTAAGTAGATCTCCCCTAATCTTGCTACCTGTTGTGTTGCTAACCTACCTGATCTTGCACACCTACAAATCAATCTGGTTCTACACAATTGTAAACCTAGATCTTGCACACACACACACCTATAGATCAATGTTCTTACTTTTGGAAGGATCTACCTTGCCTTCCTCTATTTTCTCTTTGATGTGTTGTTGTCACCTTTAATCTTTCTACCACCTGTAGATCTCCTTTGACCTCGTACACACATACACCATGTAGATCTCCAAACATGGCCTTGCACACCTGTCGACCAAGATCTTACACACCTGAAGAACCTTTTTGATTCTCCAAACTAGCACCCACACTTGGCACTACTGTGGAACTAGGAGGAGCTACCCTTGCTCTCTTCACACACAGAAGGAGCTAATCAAACTCAACTCTAAACTAGCAAAAATTACAATATAGCCCATGAGTCTATTATATATATCTCATGCAAACTGTAATTAGACATCTAATTACAATAATTAGATCCATAGCTCAAGACTAAAATTAGCCTCTTAACATGTAAACAACTAGTTCATTAACTAATTGTCCATGAACTAGCAGTTTTGGAACTATACAAGTGACCAACGTCAGTCACTATCTACCTGGAGGTGACTGATGCCGACTGATTCTGACTGACGTCGATTGCTCTTCTCATTATATATGACCAACATTGGCTGATCAGATCGATGTCAATTTTGCTACAACTTAGCAACCTCTCAACAGCCTCTTCCATGTCTACATCAATGAAGCTTTTAGCTCCACAACCTAACAATCTTACACTTGGAGATAAATAGCTACATTGTACCTATACTTATACACCATCTAATTTGTTTCCTAGCTTATATCCCTCTCTAAGCTCAATCTTGAAGACCAACCACCACACATCCTGTGGTGTAACACCTGTCATTTAAGTAACCTACCACATCTGAAGTACTTGACCCTACATAATATGAATCCCTACTGCTAGTCCCTCTCAGATACCTGAGAACCCACTGAACTACTTTCCAGTGCTTCCTTCCCAGATTGACTACATACTTCTTTATATCACCCACTACTTGGGCAAACTCAGGTCTACACCAGACCTCATGTGATTTTGAACACTATTTTAAGCTCAGCTTGAACTGTCTAGCCCTTGGTGTGCTTATCGGTTCTAAATCTTGCATATTGAACCCCGCCAATACCTTCTTCACATCAGCTCCCACTAGAGAGAAAATCAACCTATGATCTTCCATGTCTCTCATGCCAAAGAATTTTGCTGCTCCCAAATCCTTCATAGCAAACCACTGAACTAACCTTACCCTTAGCTCAAAAAAACCATATATGTTTGAACCTTCAGCTAGCATACCATCCACATATAGTAACAGGATATTGTCTTGACCATCATCCACTTGGTAAGACAAACACAATGGTTACACTGACACTGACTAAAGCCCTGCTTTGTCATCCACCTGTCAAAACCTGTACCACTATCCTACAACTTTCTTAAGACCATATGACCTAGCCTTTCATCTCACGTATTCATTCTCTCTATTCTTTAACCAAGGAATCCATTCATCTTTTAGTGTTTTCATATCGGCTGGCAACCCTACCAAATCTCCCATTTGGTTCTGCATCCTCGGAATCAAATTCCTCATTCATGCCATGCTCCCACTATTTCTTGGATCCTTCTTACTCTGCAGTGAGCAACAAGTATAAAGAAGAGGAATAATGAATTTGAGGCTTACTCACCCTTTCATTCCTCCATATGAGTGTTTGAGACTCCTTGATAACTTGTTGTCTGCCTAAAATCCATTCCAATGACTGACCTTGGTCACCACACAGTCTACATCTGACCGACATTAGTTCCATGCAACTATTCATGTCGTCAATGCCAATTATCCTACTAACATCAGTCTCCATCTACCTGACACCACTGATTCCTCTGGTTTACACATGACTGACATCAGCACCTGTCTGTTCGATGCTAGTTTCCCCTAGCTGACATTGATACCTGTGTATGCCTGTGAGTGATGACCTTTTACCCATGATCTCTCTTTAGATCAAAACCCTATCCAAATTGCCTTGCTTAGAGTTACTCAACCTTCTCCATTGATCTCTTTCCATCATCTCCTCCATGAACACCAAGGCTTTCTAGTTCTTAAGTCTGTCAAATACATCAGACTTCCTTTTCCTGTAATAAACACAATCCTTTCTTGTAACATAACACTACTCACAGAAATCTCAGTCTATGCTCTCTGAAGCTGAACTCTTACCATCTGACTTAAGAAAATCCATTCCCTTCTCACTTATGTGACCAAGCCTACAAATCCACACTTGTGCAATAGAAGTGGAATCAGTAATACAAGCAGGTAGATAAAGAGTACCTACTTTCTTACCACATGCTAATTCAAGTGCATCCTTGGTAACATTCCAAGAATCTGCTATGAGATTTCTTGTGCATCTCTCATCATCCAACTTTCTTGAAGAAATCCGCTGCATCTTCAAGACTAGGACCTACATGACCTCCTTCAACACCCATGTGTTGGCCATCTATAATTTCAACCTCACTTCCTCTTTGACAATACTTTGACAAGGCTCACCAACCCCTCTATTTCAGGTTGCATGGAAAGAGGCAATATAATCTATAAACTAAGATTCTAATTTATCCAAGGAACATCCCAGAATATCCTATGTAACAACACCTGCAACATTTGCATCTTCAATTCTTTCATGCTGATCTGCTATCAACCAACAATATTTATTTACCTGCTCTTTCTTTCCATAACACCATAATTAACCATTCATGACTTTCAATTCCTCCATTCTTAGTGTACTTTCTTCTGCCATTGTTATACTCCCACTCAACCAGAAACCCCTGAGAGTGACCTATAATCAAACACAAACCTACTCCCTTCAACCTTAGCTCTGATACCACTTGTCAGGCATCTAGAACAACAAACATGCTCTGATACCAATTTTCAAGAATCCCAGAAGCACAATTGATTACCAAGAAACTAAATATGTGGAATTAACCAGAAGCAATAAGTAACTAGAATCAGAAATAACACAAAATATGAGAGACAATACCCAATTGTATTAATACTCTTCCAAAAGGAAATACAATAAAGAAGATGCCACAGTCTTCTTCCTTACACACCTCTATGGCTCCCACACCTCTAGGGCATAAATATTAAATCTCTTCAAGATCTCACTCTCTCTCTTACAGTCCCAACACACAACTCAAACACAGAGTTGGTGTTCACCTCCACCAGCCAGTAACAACACTGCCAGTCAACCATTCAGTAACAATACTGCCAGTACAAACAAGTACTCCACATACTTCATGACTGAGTACACACTATACTCTAAGTAGATCTCCCCTGATCTTGCTACCTATTGTGTTTTTGACCTCCCTGATCTTGCACACTTGAAAATCAATCTAGTTTTACACAACAACAAACCTAGATCTTGCACACACACACACACACACCTACAGATCAATGATCTTACTTTTTGAAGGATCTACCTTGCCTTCCTCTATTTTCTCTTTGATGTGTTGCTATCACCTTTGATCTTACTGCCACCTGTAGATCTCCTTTGACCTCACACACACATACACCATGTAGATCTCTAAACATGGCCTTGCACACCTACCAACCAAGATCCTACACACCTAAATAACCCTTCTGATTCTCCAAAATAGCACCCACACTTGGCACTGCTATGGAACTAGGAGGAGCTACCCTTGCTCTCTTCACACACAGAAGGAGCTAATCAAACTCAACTCTAAACTAGCAAAAATTACAATACAGCCCATGAGTCTATTATATAGATCTCATGCAAACAATAATTAGACATCTAATTACAATAATTAGATCTATAGCTCAAGACTGAAATTAGCCTCTTAACATGTAAACAACTGGTTTGTTAACTAACTATTTGTGAACTGGTAGTTTTGGAACTGCACAGGCAATCGACATTGGTCCCTGTCTACCTGGAGGTGATTGACACCGATCGATCTCTGACCGACATCGGTTTCTCTTCTCACTATATATGACCGACGTCAGCTGATCAGACCGATGTTATTTTCTCTACAACTCAACAACCTCCTCCATGTCTGCATCAATGAAGCTTATAGATCCACAACCTAACACAACATTCTCATATCGACACAAGGTGCCTAGTTTTTAGGATTTATGGTCTTAAAAACTCTAAAAAGACCAATTTTGATCCCTTAGGGACCTCCAATAGTTAATTTAGTTATAACTTTAGTTACTCCACTGACCCCTCTTGTTACAATTAGATGATATCTCCCCCTTTGGATTTATCCTCTGGTCCTTAACCAACAATTGCTTTAGATTTCCTTCTATGATTTTTTTATCAAGCCAAACATTGGTTGATACTTGGTATACAAAGCCTTAAGGATCAATAAATTAATATACATTTTAAATTCCATACCAATTATATAAGTGGTTATGTTTCTATTTTTCCTAAGTGTAGGAAATCCCCAAAACATATTCCATTCTTAAATAAATTTCTTAGAAGGTCAATACAAGACATTACCTTAATTTTGTTTTTTATTAGTGGAAGTCTTGTATTTTAATAGGCATTAGGTCATCTATGTACTAATTCTCATTTTAATAAATTTTATCTTGAGTATAATAAGGTACTAAAAACTCCACATTATCCCAAAATGATGAGTAGTGAAGGAATTTGAAATCTAGAGCACTTTCTGTATATTCTTGTCATCCAGTGAATGAGTACACAAAATGAACTAGAGGATGAATCTAGTTTGAAGAGGAGTCCATTCCTTTAAATTAAATTGTGTAATTCCTCTTAAACATTAGTTGGTTCATGCTTCACTTTCTCACTAGGAAAACTAGGTCTTTCTAGATGCATGCAAGCTCAGACCTTTGATGTTTGATCAAGAGAGTAATGGAAAAATGAATTTCCTTCACATGGATTTTTCATAGATCACTCTAAATTTTGAGTCTTGATTTCATTCATGTGTTGTCAATGTAAATAAAAATATTTATATTGAGTTCCTATTTTTGTTTGAATGTCCTATCCAATTTTGGCAGGTTCATTTACTTGCCAAATGGTAATATTTAGTTAACTTTATATATCTAGTCATCCCACTTTATATAAATGTCCCTTATTAAGTTACTTTCTCTTTTGATTTATTGATAACCTTATTTATGTGTTACTTGATCATGCTTTATTTAGGTTATAATTCTTGTTTGATCTCCATTTAGCCATGTTTTTATGTTTGTAGTTTTGTTTTGTATGCTCCAAGGATTTAAGTTAATGTGATCAAGGCATTTGGAATAATCTCAGGCCTATGAGAACTTGAAATGTTAGAACCATGGCTGATTATAATATTAAAATTGTTTATCTCTCAAAAGTCTCTAGGTAGTAGAATGATGATACATGGCATGATCTCAAATACTCAGAGACTCATAAACTCAAGGCCATGGGACCATTGAACTATTTTAGTTGTCTTTTATACTTACAAAACTATGCCTGAAAGAAAAGGTGCCAAGTGTTATCTATCGTATCTCAATAGTTCATAACCATAAGGCTGTGTTAATCCTTATAAGGTTTTATTTGATGAAAATTAACAAAGTATCAAATGCTTATAACCTTGGAATCTTGAAACCATTGGACTCCCATAGTTGGACCCATTGGATTATTGACAATCTTTAGTAAAGTTTATATGTTTTTGGGTTCATGATAATACACCATGTGCCAAGTTTTTGGAGATTGAGGACTCAAAGGATTTAGAATTTCCTTTTAACTTTAAAGGATTTTTGTAACACCATAATGCCACCTAACAACATTTAAAAGCCTAGGATCATTTAAAGACTTAGAATTTCCTTTTGAGAAAGATAGAGGCTTTGAGCAACATTGTAGTGCCACCTACCACAATAATGTGTAACATATGTAAGGTCTAATCATGTTTGAATAATAATTTTTTAGCTAATGGTCTTCTAATCATATATAACACATAGGAATAATAGGACAAAAGATATTAATTCCATTAGTTGATAATTCAAAGTATGAATTTTGAAAATAACTTATGAAAACACAAGCTTTCGATTAAATTAAAGTGATCATTCAATATTTTATTTTCATGATTCAAATTTCTATAAATTTTGACTCATGGAAAAAACCTTATAATTTACATTAATAACATCAAATTATGCAATTCTAAGGTTTATGGGTCCCCCAAATAGTGGTTTCCAATAATGATGGGTCCTTTTTTGAAATTTTAAAGTGGGGTATGTGTTAGGGAACAATAAATTGTGACTCATATGGTAAAATAATCATGATTATTTTAATAACCAATAATGTTAACAATGTATCATATCAAAACTATAGCCCTTCCCATACCAAAATAACTAGACTAGACCTTGAACTAGACTCCTACTTTCTCATGCAAAATAATAAACCCTTCATTATTTGGGCCTAAGTGTGTGATTATTTTGAAATTAATTATTTATTTTAATGAGAGTTTTGATCAATTCCTAGATAAACATTTTAGATTTTATTTTGACCTTCCAACTTCATAAAAAAAAGTAAGTGAAGCTTAGGCATTGCTTTATTGCTAGCTAGACATCCATAGCTCTGGTATGGATTTATTGAATCAACTATCCTCTATTAATTTTTAATATTATTTTTGGAATAAAGATATAGAAAGGTTGGGATCCACCATTGACTAGGTTTATGCATAAGAAAAAAACTTATTTGGGGTAATATGTCCTTGTCAGTTTATCTTCAGTTCTATTTTTATTATTTCTCATCCTAGATTTAACATGTAGTAGCATAATGAGCCTTTGGAAAATGCAAAACAATATAAAATTTACAAGATTATATCAAAGTAAATCCCAAAAATACAAGAAACTTATTCAACCCAAGTAGAACTTAACTCAACCATAATACATACCTCAATCCTAGATAATCATGTATAGTTAGAAAAAATTCTTATGAGAACCAATTATGTTTCATTATATATTATCCCATTACTTGTGGCATATATTTTTATTTTAGTATAGGAAGTTGGTTGGTCTGATCTATAATTTAAAAAAGGTAATCTAAAAATCATAAAAATTAATGTACTAAAAGAAAAATGTAGAAAGCAAGAAATCTAATTTAGAAAGTGGGAAATTTAATCTAGAAAGTAGAAAATCTAATCTATAAAGTAGGAAATTTAATCTGAAAATCAAGAAATATAATCTACTTAAAGTATAAATATTTACCTATAGTTTACTCTGATGCATATTTAGTTGGAGCAACCCTGAAGTAGCGCTTCAAAAACTATCCATTGACTTGAAAAGTGACATCATGAACTTGAAGTTCTTATAGTCAGAAGGCATTATTACCTAGGATTTATGATAATTGATAAGTTCTAATCCATAAAGTATTGAAATTATCATTTTTTCCCTTATTTTCATGTATTTTACCCCATAAAATTACTAGGTTTGAGATACTAAAGGCCTTGATATTGGATCTTTTATCAAAACATCATTTGACAATATCCTAATGTTTATCAAAGATATGTAGTGCTTCATTTCTTACATCTTATAACTGGAGTATCTTAACCAATCTATATTGAAATATTTCCTCTTCACCCATATATTCTTTTATGAATTTGTACATTGGTATCTTTAGAGTAATGGAGAAGACTATTTACTTTCCATACACCATCAGAAAAGGTGAAGCCTTGAGATCTTGCCTACACCTACTTCGGTTTGCCCATAGTGCACATTTAAATAGATGATGTCATTCTCTTGGTTTGTCTTATGTTGAATTCTTAATTTCATTAATAATTTTTTGTTAGTAAAATCAACTAATCCATTTCCTTAGGGATAATGGTTTGAAGATAAGTTAATTATGATTGATTTTCATAATCCCAATCTATAAGTTCAAAAAATTTAAAATTTGGACCATTATCATAAAATAAGGAAATGAGAGTGACAAAACTGGTCAATATATTTTCTTTCATAAATATAATTTCATTAATTACCTTATAATTCTCTTTTGCTACAAATTTTTTCCATATGGTGCAGGAAGTCATAGGTATGAGGACAAACCTATGTCCTATTGAGTAATTTGGGTGTTTGACCCCAATAGAATTGAGGTCCTATTGAGAAAATGGGCATCTTTTAATGATTGATTGAAATGGTATGGTAGTATTAACTTCTCTTTTTTCAAACGCCTTACACTCATGGCATGTGCTAATGTGATTATACACATCCTTGAAGATTATGGGTCAATAGTATCCCATCCTTAAAATATTATGAGCTATATTGTTTATAGAAGGATTTCACCTACCAATATTTTGATGTAATTTAATAAGATATTCTTAGCCTCTTATTTTTAAATAGGTCTTAGATAGATGCCTTCATAGTTATTTCTATATATAACTCTCTTTGTTATCATGTAATAAATTTATTTGAGCCTTAATGTTCATCTTTTCTTTCTCTTAAGTTATATGGGACATATACATGTGAGTAGGTAATGGATGATCCATGACTATCATTAGTCCCAAACAACTTAAGTTTCATTTATTTATTCAATATTTTTGCATGGAGCAGTCTCAAAAATTAGCTAGATGATTCCCTAGGCTTTCACCATTTTAGCTAGTCAAATCTTAAGTTCAAACTCTTGAAGTTTGGACATACACTTTCCTCTTCTTTCATGCAACTCATTATTTCCAAGCATGAGATTGACAGTTGGATTTGGGATGATGATTAATGTCTTGTTACTCAGAATCTAATGCCTAAATTTCTTAACAACTTTGATCAAGGCATATATTTCTTTATCAATCATAGAGTATTTCAACTCCACAAAGTATTTCAACTCCACTGAGTATTTAAAATCCACACCCTTTAGATTGGTTCTCATCAAGGTAATGAGATGTTCAATATATTCCACATTTTATGTAAATACTAAAACAACAATATGTTTTGAGGAAAATGAATAAAGACAAATTTTTTTTGAAATCATGTCTAATTAGAACTGAAGCTTGATAAATTTCTACCCTGATGTTATAAAAATATTTATAGGCCTAGATTGTCCATTATATTTTGGCATCTAATTTTAGCATAAAATTCAATTTATTGACAATATCTACAAAACCATAAATAAATTTCCTTACAAAGCTAACCTTGCCAAAGAAAGGATTCAACTTCTTCTTGATGTGGGATGGATTCAACATAGAGATGTATTGAACCTATTCTAGATAAATGGATATCTTATCCTTAGTGATAATATGGCTTAATATCTTTCCCTTAGTAATCTGAAAGATGCTTTTGTTTGGGTTTAGAGAGACCCCATATCTTATACATATATCAAGCACTTTCTATAAATGGTCTATGTGATCAACTATTTATTTTTAAAACTTAATAAGTTCATCCATGTAGAAGATGATAAAATTACCCATGAATAATTGAAAGGTAAAATAAATTACTCTTTTGAAGGTGTCTCCCATTTTTTTATTTGAGGATTCAAAGAAGACCTTTCATTAATGAATGGTGATTTACTCCTAGTTCCTTGGGCTAGCATCTGCCCCTAAACTTCAATGCATCATCGAGTGTCTGGTAGGAACTAAAATCAAGACCTAGGTGACCAAAGACATTGATCCTATCCACTTGAACTAACCCTTAGGGCTAGGTGTCTCCAATATTAATTAGGCATAATGATATCCTTTTATATGTGAAATTTCCACACTTTGTAGTGAAGGCAATCTTCATCATATCGTATGATTTGACCAATACCAAATTATATCCTAAGAATACATCTAAGAAAGACCTCCTCTAATACCCATTAACCATTTTAATTAAGTAATCCAATGAGGTAGAGGGTATTTGTCTTTCTCAGAGGATTTTTATTTAAATTCTTGAAATCAATACAAATTATAATTTCTCTATTCTTATTTTTGATTGGTATGAGATTGGCTACCTAGGTTGAGTGCCTAATTGGGAAAACAATTTTGGCATATAGTAGATTCTATAATTTAGTTTGAAAGAGAGGTTCCATGATTAGATTCACTATCCTTTTCCTTTAAATGAAAGGCTTATGCTTTGGATTCAGTGGAATGGTATGAGTGGTCACCCTAGGTCACATGTATTCAAGTCATCATATATCTATGTAATGACATACTTATACAGTAAAAATAGCCATTCAACCTCTAATTTTCACTTCATGTGAAACCTAGACCTAAATTCACTAGTTGGGGATGTTGGTCAATTCATAGGTTCTTTATGATGAAATCAAATTCAATGGTTTTAAGTTATTTTTGATTCTGAGCTTAAGGATCCGTATCAAAAGTTCATTCTAAGAGACCATGCCTAAAGGGATGAAATTATCTTTTAGTTATAGAATAACATCTTTACCCATGTCCTCAATTTACATCATCTAAACCTTTCCTTCATCTATTATTTGGAATTTAAAAGCTCCATAATTGTTTAGGTATTGCATGATTTGTTGATCATCCTCAAATACTTGGAATTTGTCCATGTTATCTTTAAAATAAGGGCATGGGACCAACTCCACTAACAATTTATACATTTTTAACTCTTGAAGTGGTGCCAAATTAGATACTAAGGTTGTTAATGAATCTATTGTCTAGTTCTTCTCTCTTGGGATGGATATGACGTTAAACACTTCAAAAGACATAATCAGGTCCCAATCACAATGATTTCACTTCTTTAGATAGGTTTGTACTAGTATTTATTTATGATCTAGATAACAACCAAATTAATGTTTTTAAATATATGTAGTTTCTTGACATTATGCTTTAATGTAAATTATAGGCTTATTATTAGAGATTCATACTCAACTTAGTTGTTTGTGTAGGGAAACTATAACCTGCAACTAACTAGGTAATGTTTACCTTTTTGATATATGAGGGATGCATAAACACCATAACCTTGTTTTAATCTAGATACATTAAATTAAATGGTCTATATCTAATAAGGACCTTTAAATTATTATTTATAGAATACATTCTCTTGTCTAGTGGTAAATGTATACACATCTTCATGGGAAGACATGATGTCTACTTTCTCATTGGTGGAATTATACTTTGTAATTAGACATTCATCTTTGGGTCATGATCCTCATAGATCTATTTATGCATTCCCTTCTAGGGTAGCCACATGTGTGATAAATTATTGGACATGTACTCATTTAATGCCTTTAACCAATCTCAACTTAGTAATAGATCATATGCTTCTAGAATGTCCATGACCAAGATATTGATGGTTTGTTGCACATGTGTTTTATATGCCAACCAGGTGCATACATTTATTAATTCACCAACACATGGGATGGAATATTTATATAATTGAAGTATGGCTCTCTTTGAAGTTCTTTGATTCAAACCTTACTTTTGGTGGATAGCTATTATAATCACATTGGTTGAGACCCTAGAGTCAAAAAAATAGCTAAGTATTTTTTGCAAATATTTATAAGGTTAATAGGAATGGTGGAACTTTTGGCTTGTACTTATATATCATGACATTTACATGTGTATCCTTTTATTTATCAGACATCATCCTAGTTATATCTATAAGTAATAATTCTCTTTACTCAATGATCTGGGCCAACTCATGTAGGTTGATTTTAGCCTTGATTTTTTTCATATATTCAACAATGTTATACCCTCCTATTTTAAGTGGTTTTATATCCTACAACTATTCATCTCTCTTGGGAGGGGGTAGATTATTATTAGCCTTTGGATCTAGATGGGTAGTATTACTACTATTAAAAAGCATTGAATTAGTCATAGGTTATTTACTCCTCAAATTGTAATTGTTCCTTGCCTGATGATATTGCTTAAAATCATGGATCTTGTCTATGATGTCCTTTGATTCATTATCATATTATTCTATAAATGGATAATAATAGGTTTAAATACATTGGTGATACTTGGATGTCCTATGTTAGTAAAGGAGGATGGTAATGCATGATTTTTATAACCTTCTTTTTTTTCCATCTCAATATGAAATATTTTGAAAGATTTACAACATTTGATGTAGTCCAAATCACCATGATGTGCAATGTTATATACACAACATTAGTTAGGAAGTGTTGGTTACATGATGTTCATATATGGTCCCATGTTATATGACACTTGCTATTATTGATTATTTTAGACCTATTAAAAGTCCTATTATACATTTAAAATCAAAATATTTGATTAGTGTTCTAGCCCCCAGTGTTTCCCATATGCTTCTACATGCTTATAAATTCATTACTAAATTTATTGACCATTCTTTACATTGATTCTAACTCTCTCTTTTTATAATTATAATTAATACCATGTTTTATTATAGTATTAATTGGTATTAAAGATTGAATTATGTTTTTATACTTAGGTAAAAAATTACTTAGGAAAACTAAGTGTTGATTCGGTGGAACATGGGTTAAAGGAATTGAGGTGTACACTTGGTTCTAGTCTCAGATTATAGTTTTTTCGTTTACATTTGTAAGTATACTAAAATCCTAGAAAACAAGACCAAGATTAAGTGGGGTTAAATACTATGATTGAGTATTAAATAGCTTATCTATGTTGATAGCTTCATCATAGGCCAAAATTAGTGTACCAACACTGATATCTATCTAGATAAAAACTATAGTCATGGGGTCTAGGGCATTCTTATACATCTCTAAGGCCAATGATTCATTAGGTTGGTAAATGATTTAAATATTTTTATACATATTTTCAAATATAGAATTAAAGGCCTAAATTAGCTCATTGGGATCTCACTTCATATTGGAAAAATGTTGATAAACAACATAGGCATTACCTAGTCAAACTATGCCAAAAAAGTATCCTTTAAATAGGTCTAAGATGTAATGGAAACCTCTATAATATTTAAAAACCAATCATAACCTAAATCTTAAAAGTTGAAAATAAATAATATGCAAGCCATATCTTCATGGGTTACAATAAAGATTCTAAAAGGGGTTTTGAAGGCCTTGATGTGTTCTTCTATAGTCATTCCTCTTGAGGGAGAAATGGGAGGCATATATTTCTCAGGGTTTCTAGGTTAATCATGGACAACTCCAATAATTTTGATATAAAAACCTTTGATCCAAGTAGGAACCTTAGGGGGACCTTATGATAAAGCTATCAAGAATAATAAAAGATGAAGATATCTTATTGAAGAGAATAATTGGGCTCAAGGTTGTCTCAGGTTGATTTTTTTAATCTCTTAGGTGTTTTTAGTGTAACTCAAGTGATTCTTTTCAATGAAAATAAAAGTAGAGATTCAGTATCTCTTTCTATAACTAGATGAAGTTTCTATTTATGTGGGTTTTATCCACAGCATAAATACCTGTATTAGGTTGAATTTAACATTTTGGGATCGATGAAAGATTTCATTCTAAAACATGATTTGTAGGGTATTCAATTTTATAACAACCTATAGGTATAATACCTAAGTGATAAATATTATTTAACATGGATGAATTGGATATGGATGAAACTAAATATACTTTTATTAGATGGAAGGATTATGGTTTAAACTAAGGTAGGTAGGATTCTCAAAGAAAATCAAACAAGAAGGAAATGAAGGGCATAAAAGAGGTATGTGGACCACACAAGATTAAAAAGTTTCAAGACTAGTATTTGACCTAATTTTTGGATAATAAAAAAATGACCAATATATACTAAAATTTTCTATATCATACCAACACTCAAACATAGTTATGAGTCAAAGGTAAATAAAACATAGTAAAATTAAACATGCAATATTAAAGGTTACCATGTTTATCATATTATTATTTCTAATCTATAAGGGGGAAAATAATTAGAAAGCAAAAGTAATTAAAATAAGCTATTTATTAAAGTGAATAATTGTATTATAAATATAACTCTTTCAAAATTAAATGACTAATATATAAAAATAATAACACATCCCACATAGTCCATAAATTTGGAGAAGAATTAATATTTACACATCAATATCAAGTGAATTTGAACTTTTCTAAATTTCCTATTAATCTCAATAGAAAAAATTATCCTCCCTTTGGGACTGGGAGGTTAAAAATATATATAGACTTAGGATGGGGAAGGCTTCATCTCTTCAAGCTTTGTCTAAATTTATAATTTTAAAAATAGAACAATGTGTTCAAAATCATATAAGTCATGCATGTATAATGATAAAATGTATAATAGACCCTTCATCTAAAAATATAGGTACATATCTTAGTAAATAAAGGTCCAACTTGATAAGAACATGCAGATACATATGTATTTTTATCAGGGTGCTGATGTGGCACTATTAGATGAAGAGGTGAATGTAACAAATAAATTTACAATTAAAGTACCTATTAGAGGCCCCTAAAGGATCAAAATTGGTCCCATTAGAGTTTATAAGTTATTTAATCATAAAAAATAGACACCCTATGTCAATTTCACAACATTTATATTTAGTTAAGTGGTTGAAACTAAGGATAAATCCTTATCCTTTTCCTTCACCTCTTCAAATAATGTATTTACTACACAGACACCTTATTTATAATGTGAAAATTGAGTAGGGAAGGATTTAAGGTTTTGAAATCTTGAACCATTAACCTTTCTTGCTCAAATTTTGAGATCTTCAATACAACTCTTAAAGCTTCAGCTATTGCTACACTATCTTTGGAAATTACCGATTGCAAAACTTCTTCATTGGTTCTATATATGGTGCTTTCAAATTTCTCCTTGATGTTATTGAAAACTACCTAGAGTATGTTCTCAAAATTAGTCTTGTTGATGAGCTCACTTGTAGGAGTGATCAATTTAGTGACCCTCATATCTCCCAAAATTTTTAAGGCCTCACTTTCATGTCTAGTAATATTTCCTATTAATGGTTTCCTTTGATTATGCCAATTAAGTGAAACATCCATTCTTGAAATGATATAATTTAAACACTAGGGTGTATCTATGATGGGCATTATGTTTAATTGATTAAATTCTATAGTTATAAAACATTAAACCAATAAATATAATATCTTTTCAAAATCCCTCGTCTAATGTTAAAACTTGGTGACATTCTCTCTATTAGACTAACTCCTTGCTATGGAAGTCTGGATGTTATTAAAAATATTATACAACTTGGTAGTTACACTATGTACATCATCAATAATTTATTGAGGATCTTATATGTTTTGTATCTATTATAACCTTATTAAGGCATCCTATCTTCTCTAGTATATATCTTTCATGGCTTCACTTGTAGTATCCACAAAATTACATAAGTCTTATGTATACTCTATCAAATCAATTGGGTTCCACCAAGGTTTATTTGATAAAGGGAATAGATTTTCCATTTATTCAAAATCCATCTATTCTAATATGATAATATTCATTGAATTCCTCTTCTTAACCCTTTGGATAGTTCAACTCTTCTTATAAAACTAGGTGGAGATCATGGGTAGATCATTAATAACCAAATTATGTCTCTCATCTCTTACACCATGCATTTACTTTACCCATTGGGGAATAATGAGTTCACTTATTTTTCATTTGAAACTTGGTATTGGGATGTATAAGGTAGAGCCATTAGAGGGGGTGTTATTATATGGGGTCTCAATAATCCACTTATTTGAATGAAGAATTAGATAAGTGAAATAACAACTCTCTCCCATGGTGATGATTACCTTATTAGGGTGACTTTAGTTATAAATTTGGTTAATCAATAGCTCATTTCCATATTCATGGTAGTTTATGGCATAGGTTATGACTAGGGCATTTGAAGCTATTATTTGGTTAACTATGTCCTTGATACTGGTGTAATTTTAGGGTTATAGGTGGAAACCTTAACCTTACATTAAAAATGAACCCCTTTCTTTGGGATATTTATTTACTTATGGGTATAAAGAATAAATGTATTAACAAAATAACCAGATACAAAAATTCTAGGAATAGATGGAGGTAGATATGTATCTAGAATTTCTATGCTAATAACATATGAAATAATGGAAGAGACTAACTCATTAATGTTTTCTCTCTATTCACTTGTGAGGATTTGTTGATCTAAGGTGTCAACTAGGGTTTCTTACACCTATTGACCTTTAATATTCATGGATTTTTCCTTCTCCAATTAAGCCTCTTCATAATCTAGAGGTGCGTATTCACTCATTCTTAGTTTTGATCCCTTTACTGCTTCTACATCCTCTAATTATTCCTTAGTTGGATAATAAACTAAATATATAACCTACTTGGGATATTATTCATTTACTTTCTCTAATTATTATACTTAGTTTTCCTCTTATTCCTCCATTACCTCTTCTATAGTGGGAAGACTAAGTGATGGTATTTCTTTTAGTTGTTTCACCTTAGAGGAAGTTGATAGGTCCATATTTTTCCTTTAGTAATTGAATATGGGGGGAGGGGAAGGTGGATGAGATGGTAATAGATCTTAGGGAATACTAGTGGTAGAAGGTTTTATCAAAGGTGGTGGTGAAGGAATAATTAGTGTGATAATAGTCGTGGTATAAATGGTGATGGTACGGTAGGGAGATATTAAGGAGAGGTCTCCTCATTGATGGTTGTGGAGGGTCATGAGCTTGTAAGAAGACACTTAAGAGAATTAGGAGTAATTAGAATATACATATAATAATATTGAATAATCTCAAGGAGACTAACTTGAGTAACTATTATAAAAAGTAGTAGTGGTGTCATTATAAAAGTGTTCTTCCTCTAATCCCCTAAAGGAGATGTAGACTTTTCTTTCATTATAGATGTGCCTAGAGCTTGAGTGGTATCAAATACATATGTAGAGGGGAACTAAGGAGCTGGGAAGCCTCTTAGAATATTCATTATAATTTTATTGTTGAATTCTTTTAGCTATTAAATTCTTATTCTTTCCCATATATTTACTAGGATGGAGGCCACTGGTAACTCTATGCACTTCATGAATTTTATTTTGTCACCTCAAGATCATATTGAAGGGTCTGAGCCCAAATCATAGACATAGGCATTTATTCATCTTAGTACACACATTTTTGTCATTTGATGCATTTATAAAGATAACATTATGATCATATTCTTTATGGTCATATGATATGTTTACCTTTTTCTTCTCCTTAATGTATTAGAGGTATCCCCTCATCTTGTTCATAGGTTCCCACTCCATAATAATGACACATTATATTTATAATAGGTTTTATCCTTTCCAACTTTATTTACATGTTATATGATCACATATTGTAGATACATAATGCTTAAACGAGTTTTAAAGTAATAGTCCAAGTGTTTTTGACCAAATTCTTCATCAATGTTGTTATAGATTTGAAACACTATTTCATACTTTACTATTTTATCTATAACATGGTGTGTTAGTAATAGTGATTATGTCAATGTGCCCTCTATATTGATGATAGTGACATTGGGGTAATACCAATAGTCCCCATTTTGCTAAGGGTTCTCATTATTTTGTCATACAACCTAAGTATTGAAGTGTCATGATATCCTTGAAACACTTGATGATATACCTCATCACATATTCTCTAAATTTTATTCTTGTAGTTATATATGAGCATAAAATAATGGTTGTATCCAAGCCTATTTTCAAAATATTCATTTCATGGTTTCCATATTTTTCCATGGGTCTTATAGATAGTGCCTAATATTTCATCTAGTAAATAGTACATCATATAAAAATACCATCATTTGGGCTATAATAATGATGAAAATTTTGTCTTTAACCAAAAACTTATGATCTTTCCCAATGCCACCACATTATTAGATGTTAAGAGTATATATATAAATGAGACCCATTCAAACTATACATTTACAATGTTGAAAAGCCCATATAATCAATTTAAAAGAGACATATTTATCTTAATTATAGGTCTAAAATTGATAATACAATTATATTATATCTCCCCCTTTAGATTCATCATTTAGCCCTTAACCAACTATTTCTTTAAATTTCACTCTATGGCATTTTTATTTATACAAACTTTGGGAAAGACTTGGTTATATGCAGCCTTGGGGACTGACAGTCTAAGATAGCTTTTAAATATCCTACTAGATATATTAGTGGTTATGTTTATATTTTTAATAATGTGCAAGTAATCACAATAAGATGTTAAATTCACAAATAAATTTCTTATAAGGTTTATGCAAGGCATTACCTCTAGTTTTATTGCTACTTGGTGGAGGTATTGTACTTTAATAGGTAAAATTCATCTATGTGCTACTTCTCATTTGGAATTTTTTTTTCTTGGGTAGAATAAGGCACCATAGATTCCACTTCATCTGATAGTATTGAGTAGTGAAGGAATTTGAATTATATAGAACTTTTATAAAACATGGTATCTATATATTCTTACCACTGAATAAATGAGGACGTGAAAGTAACTAAAGGATGACCCTTCTTTGAAGAGGAGGCTAGTGTTTCAAATTGAATTTTTTAATTCCTCTTGTAGATTATTTAGTTCATGCTTCACTTTCTCACTAAGAAAACTAGGGCTTTCTATAAACATGAGTGATTGAAATTATAATGCTTGATCAGGAGAGTAATTTCAAAATGACTTTCCTTTGTATTGATTTTTCATATATCACTATAAAATCAGAATTTTAAATAAATTTATGTGTCATAAATGTAAAAAATGGCATTTATATTTAGTTTTATTATTTATTTTAATGTTCCATCTAAATTTCATAGGTTCACTTGTTTTCAAAATTTAAATATTTGGTTAACTTTATATATCTAGTCATTTTATTTGAGATAGATGTCACTTTTTTATTTACTGGCTATTTTGATTTACTATCAACCTTAATTATGTGTACCTTGATCTTTCCTAATTCAGTTTTTAACACTTGTATGATATCCATTTATTTGGATATTTATGTTTTTATCTTTTTTTCATATTCTCTAGGTTTTAATATAACATGATCAAGTAATGCGAAACAATATTGGGCCCATGAAAACTTGGAAGGTCAAAACCTTGGCCGATTATAATATTAAAATTGTGTATATCTTAGAAGGCTCTAGGTAGTGGAATGATAACACATATAATGATCTAAGAGACTCAAAATATTGAATAATTGGGTCCATGGGACCATTTAACTCTTTTCTTTTCCTTTTATACTTCAAGAACTGTGATTTAACAATAAGGTACTAAGTGTCATCTATTAGAGGTTGAAATCTTGAAATGATTAGACTGTAGACCATTAAAGTGTGTTAATCCTTCCAAGGTTTCATTTGATGAAAATACATTGTGTTAAATGCTTAGAAATTTTAAATCTTATAACCATTGTACTCTCATATCTTGGACCCATTGGCTGATTGTTAATCTTTTGTAAAGTCTCTATGTTTCTTGGTTCACAATAACGCACCATGTGGTATGTTCTTAGAGCTTAGGGACTTGAAGGAATTAGAATTTAATTTGAAAATTAAAGGATATGTGTAATATTTTAATGCCACTTATCAACACTTATAATCCTAGAATCATTCAACAACTTAGAATTTCCTTTTGATAAATCTAGAGGCTATGTGTGACATGGTAGTTCCACATGTCACAATCATGTGTAATAAATGTAAGGACTGATTATGTGTAAATAAAAAGTTTTTAGTTGATGCTATTTTAACAATTGATAACACATAGGAACATTAGGATATAATATATTAATTATATTAGTTAATAAATCAAATCATCAATTTTTAAAAGAACTTATGAAAACCCAAGATTCAAAATAAAGCTTTTATTTTCATGATTTGAGTTTCTATAAATTTAGACTCATGGAAACAACCTTAGGAATTTAATGAATAACATCATATTATGGACTTATAAGGTTTATGTGGTCCCCAAATATAAGTTTATAACAATGATGGGTCCTTGTTTAAAATTTTAAAATGGGATGTGTGTGTGTTAAGGCATAATAGGTACTTCCCCATGCCATCTGGTATATGAAAAAGACCCATCCTTTCACTTGAACCTAAAAATTATGGCCCTAATATTCATTAAATATTACTTAGGGGTTGATAATAAGATAGAGGCTCACCTCTTAAACTTTATATAGCTAGAATAAAAATTTGTTTCAACCCTATTGCACTTTAAAAAATGTCAAGGAGTTGTCAAATATTTATTTGATAAGCGAACCAAATAAAAATATTTTTAGATCTTTAACTTAGTCTTGATTTAGGACAAGACTAATGAAAATAAGGGTAAACATGAAAAATGTCATTCCCTTTGACCAAGACCCTTCAAAATATCTAAAATCTTGGGCAAAAAATGCTTTTTACCCAAGGAGTATAACTAGTGAGGATGTTCCATTACTTGAAAATGGAAAGTTCCTCAAGCACTAATTTCAAACGTGAATTAACTTAGGCTGTTCCTATAAATATTTTCCCTTAATTTCCTATTTTTGTTGGTTTTATTATCCTATTTTATTTTTTTACTTGCATCTTTTTTTTTTAATTGTTTTTATATTTTCCTTTTTGTGAATGTTTCTGACTCTTTTTACTATGGTTCCTTAATCAATGCCATGATAAATAATGGTAGGAATATGATTAGGTAATGCAAGTGATATGATATTGTGTAGGTAATCATAGTTTTTTTATATTGGATTTAATCTTCAATCATTTCTAAAAGATGTGGTTGTTTTCCTATGTTTTTAATGTGTTTATTTTGATAATTTGGGGATGGGTTGTATAATTTGTGAAGATGTATAAAAAACCTATCAAAAATAAAATTTTAATTATTCATGGATTTACGTAGATAAAAATATTACATCCATGGTCTAAAAGTGAAAAATATATCATTATAATTTTCATTTACATCCCCAACTTAGTATTTAAATGTTTAGTAAAAAAAAAATAGAACAAAAAAAATCAAATCTAGAAAACTCAGTTCTAGGCGACTCAAACAACCTCTACTGGGGATATGAACACTTGGATGATATAGACACTTAGTTTTGGCGACTTTCATGCATAAACCAAGGTTTAATTTAGACATGTATAAACTTATAAATTACATGTATTTCCCAAATTCATCTATGTAATGGATTTAATTACCCAAAAACATGATGAGGCTATCTTATTTAGTGTATTATCGTGTGTGCAACAAAAAACTTGTTTAGTTCTAATCCTATTCAAATTAAAATGTAGTAATTTGGAACTTTTAGCTTATCTAACTATCAATTAAAAAAAAATTAAAAAAATTAGCAAAAGAAAAAAACACTAAGCAATATTAATTACATTATAAATATAAATTAACATGCCTAAACAGAAATTCTAAATCAAATTAGTGAATTTCATTTACCAAAAAAGGAATTTTTATCCAAATATGAAGTCAAAGGTAAAATGAGATAATAAATTGATTTATTATCTCCAAAATATTAAAAAAATATGAGTCACACCTCCCACATATCTAAAGTGAGTTGTCATGCCTCAAAAATATATGAAACTAAGCTATGAAGATTTTATGAGTTCCTTAACCCTACCTAGGGTTAGATTGACTCAACCTAGATTAATTTATACTCAACCCAAGTTATAATTTAATGTAAACTCCCAAGGGTTAGAGTTATTTATTTGAGCTATAAATACAAGAGCCCACACCATATTCCAAGAAGCTTTTGTGTGTATGGGTATTATGCTAGAATACCTTTTTGAATCCTTTGGTAGCAGTGTTATAATGCCCAATATATGCCAAGCTTCACACCAAGTCACAAGTGAATATTGGATATATTTTACCACCATGGAAGAACATTGATAGAAGACATAAATAATCATAGGTCATGCAAAAACATCCTAATGATAAAAATTAATAATAAAATTTGACAAAGTAAGTAAGAAATTTTGGATCTTTGTCTCTATTTGTGATCTTGATTATTATGTTCTAACCTCCCTAGTTATTAGTCAAGAGTGTTTAGTCTTAGTGTATTATTGTGCTTGATTTTTTTTTAATTTGGAATAACAAGGGACTAATATATATATATATATATATATATATATATATAGTTTACTCTTCAAACACCTAAAGTACATAATGAAATTCCTAGTGAGATGATATATCATATATGGCTAAGGAGAATGATATGTGAACCCTAGTTTAACTAAAAAATGCATTTAATTCTTTAAGTTTAGAGTTATAGATTCCAAATATATGTCATTCTATTTTTTGATTAAATGGTGGAATACTCATGTGTAATAGCGAATTTTCCATTTCCATGTCTATTTATGATATTTAGTTCTATATAAATGGTAGTGTTGACTTTCTAAATGGTAACTTTGTAGAATCAATGACTTTGTTCCTATTGAATGGCAGCTTTGCAAGGTGAAATTACTCTATGTTTTAATATTTTAATATTTTTTTTAGTGGCTTCACCTGACCTAATTGGCATATTCACCATGCTAAATGGAGGATTCACGAAAGTTTCCCTCTGTCTATGTTTATAGAAATCAGCATCTTCACCTTGCTAAATGACAACTTCACTCTTTGTTTTTTCAAAACTCAAGAGATCAAAATGGATTGTTGTTTACTCACTTAATTTTTTGTTTCTAAGTAGGCAAACCCCCTAACATTTTTCAGGAATTAAGGTGTAAAGAGAGAAGCTTAATCATAGTTAAAAACTCACATACATTTTTTTTGGGTGCTTAGATTCCATTTAATCACACTTATATTTTAGCTTTTTAATCTTTTACAAGTGTAAACAAAGACAAGGGGCCAAATTTTCAATCTTAATTTAATTTGGAGCTATTAGAAGGAACACACCTTTTATTTATATCTCTTAAGAGATTTTTCATTTTATGTATGTTTTTCATTATTAGCTAAATTTCAAATCTCATCAAGATAGTTTCTCTATTTGTGGAAAATTACAAGCTATTGCATGTATCTTCTCCCCCAATACCCTTTTTAGAACTCAGTTGACTAAAAGAACTTATTTTATTTCCATTTTTTGATAATTTTTATTGGAAATAATGTCATGTATGATCTTACCAAGCTATAAATAACTTGGGTGACCAAAAAATGAACTCTAAATTATCTCCAATTTATTTTTTTACATCTCGCTTGTGGGTGGAGTTCGCTTCTCCATCACAAGTATATATGGGTGCATTGACCTGGGGTTTTAGTCCCAAACATTGTACCAACCCCACTCCATAGTTGGGTATACAAATTGGGAAAACTATTGGATGTGGTAGTGGTCATTAGTTAGCCTAACCATCCCAATTGGTACTTAGGCTATGCAACAACCATACATTAGACTCCACTAAAAATTATATAGATGGAGTCTCTATGCAAAGGAATAGACCCTTACATAATAAGCTAGGTAGCTTGGATTTAATTGATGTGATTGTTCCCTTATGTTAGACACACTTCAGACCATTTAGTATGTTCAATATTTATAGAGTTTAATCGAAACCCCATATGCCATAAAATTTCTTACAAAATTGTCAATCATCCTCAATCTAAATTTTGTGCCACATGTCAATAATTAAGAGACAAAGGGGGGACATAAAAAATCTACACCTTTACATTAATTTTTGGATTAACACTTAATTTATCAAAAACATTAGTATATTAGTGGAAACTTTGGTAGAAGAGATGCACACCCATGTCAGTTTTAGATATAGGATGGGCCATTAGTGCTACTTTTATTTATCTTTGATTTATGTTTGTGTTTTTTATTTTAAAAATGTTTGTTTGTCTTGTTATATCAAAACTAATAAAATAATTACATTTTTTTCACACCACCTTAGCCTAAGAAGTGTTACTCTATCTATTTACGTCACACTTGGTGCCTTATAAATTTTGTTCTAAAATCATCTATGTATCAAATGTTTCAATGGGGCATCATTACGCTACCCATTTAATCCCAAACATTTGCCTTGGATATTCTAGTCCAAAATAATTTTCCATGACATTTAATGAAGGAGCATTTTTACGCTACCTAAATTATTCCAATCTTTTGTTTCTTTTGAAACCAAATTTTGAGACATTATTTTACCTCTATTATTTTAAACCCATGGTTATGTTTCTTGTTTTGGTCTAGATATTTTACCTTAAAAATTTGAGTCTTTTTGTATTAAATCTACTCAACATTTCAAAGTGTATAATTCCTAAACTAATCAGGTTCATTTTAAAATCCTCATCTAATTCGGGCTTAGGTAGTTTACCTTTTCATGTTTGGATTGTGTTACTTCGGTTTATTTTATATTTGATCTTAAAGATACCTTACCTAGACCTAATATTTATTATATGTCTTGTGCCCTATTTAGAGAGTCATTTTGACCCAAGTTATTGCCATGAACTTTGTCTAAAGTTTATTATGCCAAATATTTAGTGTATTGGTTTCATTATTCCAAAATTTTCTTGTGAATCAAATATTGAGTCTTAGTGAGCCAACTACCAAGGGTCATATGAGTCAATTACCTTAGTTTAGTTTGTTTTTGAGTTCTTGTTTAGGTTCTTTATTTCCAAGTCTAGCCTTGTATTGTGTTAATGATTATAACTACCTTTGAGAAAATCATTGATATCTTTTGGTGCTAGTTCATAATTATTCTACTTTGTCTACACACTTTTGTCACTGATTATAAACACCTTTGGAAAAATCATTACTTTAGCAATAGACAAGTTTGATCTTGTGTGATAATTTTACTATTGATTATAACTACCTTTGATAAAATTATTATTATTTTGGTAGACCAATATCACATTTGTTTTTTTTTTGCTTTGCCTAGTTTAGTTGTTTATCCATTTGTGCCTCTTTTACAGAGCCAAAATACTTTGTTTTTAAACTTTGATTGTTTGTTACCTTTGGACGATTTGTTTTTCATGTGACCTATCCATGGATTTAAACATGCCTTGTTACACATGTAGCAAAATCATGTATAATCCAATTTATGAGAAATTTGTGACTAATGACCCTTTTATTCAAGATTCATATGATGAATTAACTTATGAGATGAAACCTTATCAATATTATATCATCCCATACATTGAAAAAAGGTAATAGACCTTCAACATAGTATTTGGTAATTACGCCTCCTTATCCAAGATAAGAACCAAAGAAAATGGCATAATACCTTTCTCAAATGATGCCTAATATTGAAAAAAGCCAACAATAAGAGCCATGTTATGTTATGATGCCTACACAAACAAGATATTATCCATACTTATTTGAATGTCATTTGTTAGAGAACAAAGACAAAGTATTTTTTAGAGTTGTTAAAGTAGGGGCCAAGTATCTGCCATACTTCCCTCATGAAAGACTAAGTAGTTCTATTATAACCCATAGTAATTCACATTGAATACAACCATTCTAATAGACATCAACTAGTTATAGTCAAGATCTAGTCTAAATTCCACAACAAAACAAAAATACAATTGAAAAAGGGAAGGGTATTATGGATGAACAAATGGAATAGGTAAAATAGGCATACCAAACCTATATCAACCTAGCTCAAAACCTCTATTCAAGGGATATTTATAGCACACCACTTATTGAGATATCTCCATCAACATGGAAATAAATAGACATCTTGGGTTATATAAACTAAAATGTAGACCCATTTCGCCAAAGCACATTGGTTGGTGATATGTGTAATTTCCATATTTTGATAAAATATAATGCTACTTAAATTAAAGATACTAGTCAAAATATTATAGATAACACACAAGTACATTATTATTTAAACCAAATTGGGTCTACTTTAACACCAATTACTACATAATAGATTCCTATGAACAATGCAACAAGTGGATTGTAAGAGCAAGGAATAGGTATGCCTATTTCCCAAAATCAATAAGTAACCTCCACTCCCCAACCAGTTGCTTCCTTGAATGTGCAATAGGGTAAAAAATCCAACAATAGACCAAATTAACACTATAACAAGTGAATGACACTACATCACCTCAACAAGTGCTAGTAAATGTTCTACCATAACAAGTGCAAACCAATATACCTTATCAGTCATAGCCATTACCTCAACAATAATGTATTTTTATTGGTTAGAAAACTCTAGTTGGTAAAAAATAAAAAATGCCAAACCCCCAATGCTTGCCAAACCAATCATTTCCAAACTTACAATAAGTTTCACCTCAACAACAAGTACCGATCCAATAATAGGTGTTTAGACAACAATAAGGTTCTTACTCACAACATGTACTACGTGATAAGAAACAATCGTATTTCATCCAATGGGTATCACACGTACAACATGGATATAAATACCAACACTTTTAATAGTAAGTATCTAGTCAATAATGTGTTACCTATATATAATAGGGTTCAACAAGTAGGAAACAAGTTCCCTCCTAAGTCCAGTAATACCCACACATTATACAAGTCTAAATGCTAATATTATAGCCACAATTCACTAGCTAAGGTTATGTAGCCAATCCAAACCAGAATTTTATTAAATATAAGCATATTGTGTGCCCACAATATAAACCTAATACATGGATATGTGTACTTGGTTTATTGTATAATTGAACTCGCATCCCATAATATACCTACCCTAGTCAAGGTAATCCACCTTTGACCATGAAACCTACACAATAACATGCCACTACTTCTAATTTCCTTGCACAAGAGTTTTAATAGATTAAGGATTCCATTCAAGATATATAGGTTGGAAAATAAACAAATAAATTCAAACTGTGAGATTTGATCCTACCTATTCAACATGGAGTATCTAAAAATGCCATTTTTGATAGGTTATGAACCACCCACATTTAATAAATATAAAGGAAAAGGTGATGTTATAGATAATTCTAAGGAATTATTTTTTACCTTCCATTTAGTGGCCTATAATGATATATACTTGATTATACTTTTCCCAAGGAATCTAGTTTGATAAGCCTTGGAATGGTTATTGAAATAACCAAAGAAATATGTACCCTAATTCAATGATCTCTGGGAGAAGTTTCTACAACACTTTTTATATAATCTCAGGCATATGATTACTATTATGGATTTAGGACAAGATAAATATAAGATTGGGGAAATATTCACTATATATTTGTAATGGTAGAGATACCTAGCAAGCTAGTTTACTCACAATCTACTAGATAAATAGTTGGCCATGGTATTTATTAGTAGCTTACATATTGAGATATCCTATCATCTCAAGTTTTAATGTACTCACACATTTGAATAAGATATAGTGAAATAAATATAGATTGATAAATCCCTTGTCAAAAAAGGCATAATCAAGCTATCCTCTTCTAATCAAAACCAAAACCAAAATCAAGACAAGAACCATAATCAAAACCCAAATCAAATACTAGCTTCAACATAACCTCATGCCACAATAATGAAATACCTAAACCCTAAAACCATAATAATAATGTTGTTAGAAATGGGTTACTAAATCATGCCATGTTCAGATGGCACAAACAACCACTTCCTCCATACATTCAACTAAGACCTCCATGAAATCAACTACCATAAAATAAAAACCAATTTCAAACCCCTCCTTTGAGGAGAAGACCACCCATTACTCAACAATTTAGTGACCTTGGTGAACCTATTGAATTTATGTTTTGAAGATTGGTTTAAACAAATATAATCATTTGGCCAATACCAAATCAATTTCCTAACATGATTCCTTTTCTTGATTGGTACAAGCAACATGAATTTTAGGAGTTTCATCATGTCAGAGGACACTCCATAGGATGGTGTATCCAACTTAGACATATGATTGAGAACAAGATGGAAAATAGAAAGATATAAAGAGACACCCATGCTATTACAAATAATTATAACTTGGGTATCTAATGGTATTTTGTGGTGGAGTTATGTTTCACTATTGTTGTTATTATTAGTATTATTTTACTTTGAAGTCACTATAACAAACCATAGAGTTAAATGTGCCCTTGTAGATAATGGTTTGGGTTTTAATATTGTGTCTCTAAAGTTGTTCAGACATCTTAGATATACAATAGCTAAATTGTATCTAAATACCATCATTATCAAGGCATATGATAACAAAAAATGGGAATATAAAGGTATGATTAGCCTACCATTGGTTATTGGGACATTAAACCATGATACTCTATGCCATGTTTTAAATTTGGAACTATCTTATAATTTGTTATTATGCTGACCCTGGATCCATGAAATTAGAGCTATACCTATGATATTACATTACTATATTAAAATAACACATTTAGGAATGTAAGTGACTATACCAACTAAGCTTCAACAATATCAATATTGTAAATGCCTTAAAGTCAAGTATAAAATATATAATTACTATTTTATCATGAATCTTATACCCAAAATATATAGAGAAAAAGATGACAAGCAAAAACCCATTGAATTAGGCCTAAAAGCTAATTACATTGACCCATATAGATTAGCCTCTACCTTAGCCATGCCTACACCAAAAATTTCCAACCATTTCTATGTCACTAACAAAGGTCTTTGAGAATATAACACCTGTATTGCATTTCATACTTCCAAATTTCCAAAAAATCCTAAAGCTTATGGGAGACCTAAGGCCAAGACTACTCATATGGAGTGGGAAACCAAAGTAAAATCTTATTTGAATAATCCCATTTTTTAAAAATTGGCCTCTAACCTAGAACATGACCCATTAATAGAAGATATTTCATGGATCTACACTTATGAGTTAGACGATTATTACCAAATCATGAAATATCCTATTCACAACAAAATTATGGATCACCTAACTTATGAAGGTAGGGGAATTAGGCTACACAAACAAGGCATGATTGAAATAATCTCAATGACTAAATATAAGGGAACCTATTGTATCATATTTAACCACCTGGGGGTGACCTGCATATCATATTCACATTCCAACACCCACAACTAGTGATGATGATGCTGATAGTGATGAAGGGTCTGATTATATAATCTATGATGACCTTAACACTATAAACTTTTTTAACCCGAAAGACATTTAAACCATTAGCCCTATTTTTCAACCTTCTCATTTATCCCTTTACCATTCGTAATTGATAGACTGGGACTAAAAACATTAATAATTCCATTAAATGACATAAATAATAATGAGTTCATATATGACTTTCTAGGATTGATGAGTCACATACCTCTTAGAGATCATAAGGAGGGTTTTTATATTATATTAGATCTTTCTACCTCCTTCAAAGAGTGAGTTAACTTCCCTAGCCAAAAATTAAAATAAAATCAAACATTGAGTTCTGAAAGTGAAAACCTCTTTGGGGCACTTTCTAACCAAGGAAAAAGTAAAGAGAAAGGTAGGTCTCTTTTTGGAAATCAATTTTTGGCACTATTAGATATAGATTTTCACCCCTCTTCCTATGAATGATATGAGATATCTATCATGTAGTCTATTTATGAATTAAATATCATTAATGAGGAGTGGTAGTCTTTTGCATAGATTGTTCAAGAGTGCATGGAGATATTTATATCATGGATTATGCTAGCACTAGGATATTATAATTCATCATTTTTAGGATAATTAGATGAGATTGTCAATCTATATGACTTTTCCATTGCCAATTAGCTCAACTCCATACAAACTATTCTAGATGATGGTTCTACACTTCTTGTGGAAGACACTTCAAAGGTGAATATTGGGACTCTAGAAGACCTAAAGTTAATTAAACTAGGCACATCCCTCACTTAGGAGGAACTTGAAGTTTTTACATCCCTTTTAATGGAATATATTAACATATTTGTATGGGTCTATTCATACATGCTAGGTTTGGATGTTGCCTTTGCTATACACCATCTCATTGTATATACTAATGCCAAGTATATTAAACATAATTTGAGTAAGATGCATCCTCATATTATTGTGTTAGTAAATAAACAATTGGAAAAAACCCTATTTGTAAAATTAATCAAGTTAATTGACTATTAGAGTGGATTTCAAACATTATACTAGTGAGCAAGAAACTAAAAGGTATCTAGATCTACACCAATTTCAATGATATAAAACAAGCCTACCTAAAAGATGACTTTACTATGCCTAATATTGAAATGAGAGTCAACACAATATTTGGCTATGAAATGCTCTATAATGGATGGATTTTCATGGTATAATCAGATCAAGATACCACTATAATACCAACATAAGACAACATTCACTACTATGTGGGGAATGTTTTGTTATCATGTAATGACTTTAGTACTTAGTAATTTTGGAGAAACTTATCAAAGAGATATGAAAGTGATTTTGAATGACATGATGCATGACATTATTAAGGACTATGTTGACGATATCTTGGTTAAATCAAAGAACCCTATCGATCACCCAATTGTGTTATGAATAATATTTGAGAGACTTCATGAGTATGATGTTAGGATTAATTTAAGTAAATGTGTATTTGGTGTCCCTTATGTAAAACTATTGGGTTTCATTATCTCTTTTAGGTGCATTGAATTTGAACCAGTTAAAGTACAAATAATTATGGAGATGCCACCACTATATACCTTAAAGTAGCTCTATAGTTTGTAGGGAAAGATTCAATATATCAAATGTATCATCTAAAAATTAGCAGATAAATGTCATCCATTTATGACCTTGTTGAATATCAGTAACCGAAAATGCCTTAGGGGCACTTTTAACATAGCATGATGAATAGGTAAAGGAACATGTCATGTATTATTTGAGATGAACATTAGTCATGTTTGAACATAATTTTATGTTTATTGAAAATTCGTATTTATTAATGGTGTTCACAACCCAAAAAATTTATCATTATATGCTAAACAAAAAGACCATTATTATCGCTAAGTTATATCCACTCAAGTTTCTACTTTATAAATTAATTCTAAGGGCCTTATATCAAAATAGATCATGATATTGAGTAGGTTTAAAATTAAATTTTCCAACCAGATGAACATTAAGGGGAAATATACTCAACTTCTTACATTTTAATTCCTAGATGAGGTCATTATAACCATTGAAGAAGTAGATGCACCTCTTGAGACCGCACAGTGGAAGATGGTCTTTGATGGATCATGCATGACTTGAGGATCAGGTGCCATAATATTATATTTTATTCCATAAGGGGATCTCATTCCCAAATAATTTCATATTTTATTCCCATATACCAATAACATAGCTAAGTATGAAGTGATCATTATAGGTCTTCATCAAATAGTATAATAAAATATTTAACATTTATTGGTGTATGGTGATTCACAACTAATTATCAATGAAGTCATATCCCAATACAAAACTAAGGATGAGAATTTGGTACCCTATAAATATATTATTGATACTCTTAAGAAACATATTACTAATATATAATTTGAAAGAATACCATGGGTTAATAACATAATATATGATGTTATGGCCACTAGTGGTTCCATGATCTAGATCACCAACATAGACATGGATTATCAATTTATTGTTGAACATCTCTTAGAGCAATCACATAAATAATCATCCATCAATATGGTTTATGACATTTTTGGTACCAAATATTCTTTGTACTTAGATATATATGTCTACCTTCATGATAAAACCATGCCTCCTAATTTATTATGTAAAAAACAAAATGCCTTCACCCACAAAGCCTATTGATATACCATACTTGGATCAATATTGTATCATAAAAGATATGATGTAAATTTTATTCATTTTTTACCTTCTAAATAATATATATTGGCATTGAGGGAAGTCTATGAAGGAGTGTGAAGAGCCCATACCATCAAGGGAATCTTAGATAAAAGTTATAACATACCTATTATAACTAGTCAATGATGAAATTATATGTAACTACATATGTAAAGAGGTGTGTCAAGTGTCAAAAGAATGATTTGATTAATGTCCCTACCAAAGAACTCAAACTATTGAAGAAACCATTATAATTCTCAACTTGGGGACTCAATATCATTAGGAAGATCAATCCAACATTTTTAAATGACCATAAACACATCCTAACTGCTATTAAATAATTCATTAAGTGCATGGAAGATATTCCCCTCACATCACTGGTAAGTAGATATCCAAGTTCATATTCAACCATCTGATTTGCTATTATGGCATCCCCTCCAAAATTATATTAGATAATGATAGATCATTTGATAATTAAGATGTGAAATCACTTTTTTCTTAATACCTCATAAAATAACATTTCTCTACCACCTACTATCTACAAGGTAATGGCCAATCTGAGGCTTTTAATAAAATAATTATCATTATTATGAAGAATATTATCAATGAAATTGGTAATAATTGACACTTTTTGCTATTTAATACCCTTTGGTCATACCATACCACGTTTTATACTCTAACAAGAGCTACACCTTATTCACTTACTTATGGAACTGAAGCCATTCTTCCCATTAAGGTTGAATTAAATTATCTATAAATTATATTGTAGCATATCATTGATGATGAAGACTTTTTGGTTGTCTATATTGCAACCTAGATGAGATGGGTGATTGTTCAAGTCCTCATACTCAAACCTATTCCAACATGGGACTGAACCTAGGATGTGGGTCACCTAAACTTGGGTCAGCCCTCTAGAGAAGGCCAGATTCCTTTTGGATATATCACATAAACTATACCTAAGCTAGCTCTTACTTGGAGAAGGGGAAAGAGTTTACAATAATCTATGAAAGCATATAGAAAAGAGGTGATGCACCAAATGTTTGATCCTCACACCTACACAAGAAACACTAGAGGACACTTTCAAAACTACTAGACATCACTTCATTTTATCTTTAATCAATTTTCACATAAGTGTTTCATAACAAGTCATTAATTAGATAGCAACCTAACATAGGAGGGATGTTATCCACTTTGACACTGACCAATAGATTATGTATGTACTTAGAGTGACCTATGATAATTATAAAAACACTATATGAAGGTGAGAAAATATAGGTAGAGGTAAGGAATGCATAGATTCACTTAACCACATAAACGATCTCATGAAACACACTTCAACTAAATTTTTAAATAGAGGAATTTAATCTTTATTACATCAAAAAGGTGTTACATTACAAATCTTGACACAGTCTAGTCATGCCCAAGATAGGGATCCATTGTTAAGGATTATAAGACTCTATATGTAGTAGAAAGAGATGGAAGAGATATGAGACTTCTATGGGAGAGTGGAGAAGGGGGTTTTTATCAACTAAGATCATGTAGTTTCCTCGATATCCTCAGCATTAATACCCCTATATCCTTTTTTATCATGATGGAGAATGTGAATATCAAGACTTAGCTATAGAAACCAATCCCCACCATCATATGAATCTCTCTCAAGCTTTTCAACATTAATTCCTTTCACTATTTTCATTGATCATGATCAATATTCATTACATTACTAGGTAGTTACTTGAGCTTTCTCATGATGTTCTTTCTGGCATTCCTTGTATAGTCACCATTCTACCATTACATCTAAATCTTGAATATATATATATATATATATATATATATATATATATATTATGGATGAAAACATATCTCCTTTATTGTTTTTCATATAGTCATTATTGAAAATGGAGGTCTATAGGCTAGGGTCTCCTGAGTCTTAATGAAACATAAAACCTATGTCTAAAATCTCTGAAAAAGCTTTACAGGGCTTTGATAACATTTAACAATATTTTAAGATCTACTCCTATTTATCTAGATCATGTTTGATCTTGAATTTATGTATTTTACCTACTTAGGGTGGTAAATATCCTTTGTCTAATGTGTCTACTTTCATGACATGTTTTTGTTTGAACTTGATCCTATTCAAGCTCAGTTCCTTTATATTTATTATTCCTAAGTTGAAAACTACTTATTTTACCTCCAATAAAAAATATCCTAGGCTTTCCTTCACTCATTGGCTATCAATTTTCACTCAATCCTATTAACCCCTTGACCCATCTCACACCATTGATATGATTGGTACAAATGTTTGTGAGCCATAGATCTTCATGGGTCGGCTAACTTTGTAGGGTGCCACACACCATTAGATCTTTAGTAAAATTAAATTCAAACTATTGATATGATTCTTTTGAATCCAAATGGCTATTTCACAAGGTCCAAAATTGATGTCTACATGTCCATCTTTGATGTCTACATGAACATTTTTTATGTCCATATGAATGTCGAAGGATTTCTTTAACCCCAATGATTATTTTTTGTGGATTATTTTTGACATCTATATGCCCATAATTAATGTATGTGATTCCATCACTGATGGTCATGATTCCATCACACATTGAACCCAAAATGGTTAATTTTTTAGGCTTGATTTTGACATACATGTTCCCATCATTGACATCTGTGTGAATGTTTCCATCTGTTTGTCTAATTTGAAATATTTATATCTAAAAATAGAGAGTTCATCAAGACAAAAAATTCTAAGATGGTATTTTTGGCATGAAATGCATCATGTCCATGTGATATTTTAGCTCTATGAAGCATCTTGTGCATTTGTAAAAAAATGTACAAGTAAACCAACCTATTCATTCATACATGATGTGTAAGATGACTTGGTTTACTTAGGCTTGAATCAATAATTTTTTATTTAAAACAAGGACACTATGGGGCATATAAAAATAAGCCAAGGTAAAGGTCATCAAAGTTTTTAATTATAGGGTTTGACATTTGGTTGGTGAGGCAAAAATATTAACATTTTTTGTGGCTCTAATGGCTTGAATAGCTTATTGGTCATGGAAACTAAACACTTTTATGACAAGATGATTTGATAAAGAAGCATAACATGATGACTCTCTAGAATTAATTTCACTCTTAACACCTTAGATACTTTTGATATAAATAATATACACATAGATAAGGAAAGGAAATAAATCTAGCACTAAAAAACACACCTAACAACTAATAACCAATATGGTAAATAACTAAACAACAAGACACAACCTACAAACATATGCAAATCACTTACTTGGATAAACCAAAAAACTATAAAACTAACCTAAACTTTGATTTCATTCCCCCAAGATCAAATGGGAATATGTTTTGATCACTATGGCACCCTGATGTGGAGTTATTACATGATTATTTATGTGCAATTAGACTTTGTCTAATGTGTGACAATCTCCATCTATAGATAGAACTCTCTTGGTCACTTTGAAATGTGGATGGAGCATCTATCTTCATTTCTAAGTGCATGGGTGGAATATAAGGGTTAAGAATCTAATCATACTCCTCCCAAATCATTTTATTTTGCATTATTAACCTCAGCTCTTCTTCAGTCAAGAGTTGCAAGGTGTTCTACTCTTTGGTTCAAGATGATCTACCATCAAAGCACCCTCGATAAGTTCTTGCTATTCAAGCTTTAAAAAGTACAAAGGTGAGGTATTTAATTTTAGGCTGAAGTCTTCCAAGTCCTCCCAAAAGGAAATTTCATATTAGTTAATGAACAAATCATAAAGCTCATTCATACTTCTACCATCTAACCTGTAATTCATTAAGTTGATTACTCACCTATTTCATTTTGGTAGGGTCATCATAAGGTTCTTGATCGGCTGAAGTTTGCTCATCCTCATCCCCAATGAAAAGTGAAAACTCATTAGTCCACTCAAGTAGAATCTCTTCTTGAAGGGGCACCTCTTGTGTTGTATTTCTTTCCTCATTTGAAATATTGGCCTACTGTTCAACTTCATCACTCAAATATTCCTTTCCAAGATATTCCATTTCATTCAAGCTCTATTCATACTTACCATGTTATCTAATGGAGTGCACATGGGTCTTGATTTAAATCTCTTATTTAGAGACACTAGAAGTGTCTTCTTCAAGGTGCCTTTGATACTCATCTACAACTATATCAGTATCTATCTCTTGAATTTTTGTCCCCTCCTTTACCAACTTTGATAGCTTTTACATCATGCTTGAATGATCCAATTCTAATTTTGGTGTACTTGACTTCTTTTCAAGAGGGGAGAGGGTAGGTGGGTAATAGATATCATTATGTTTCTTGATGCTTGAAAGGGTATCCTTGAAACTAGGGATCTTGAATGGTTTCTTAGGAAGCTCTTGGTATTGAGGAGGGATGTGAAGGGAGAAACATGAACTTGAGTAATAGCAGATGCATGAGTAGTAATAAATTTCACACCTAATTTTCCTTCCTTATCCTAATTTTTAAGGGTTTGCATGATGAAATTAGGATCCATGGCCCATGAAGGCTTATATGTGGGTGTTATTTCATGGTCTTTGGTAGGCATCATATCTTGAACACAAGTGGATTGATTTGTATAAGGAGAGTGAAGTTGATCTATCTTTGGGGTGATTTGAGGAGGTTTCAGAATGTGGAATCTAAAGAATGACTTAGACTTGATTCTCACTTCCACATCATGTGAAATTTTTCACACTATATGAGAAAGGTCTTTGAAAAATTACCCTCCAACCTTAGTCATTAGGTCATTACCCCAAAAAAATTTAAAATGAGGTAAAAAATCTACTAAAATAAGATCCTACATAGATAAAAGTTTGGGGTAGGCATGAAAAATGAGTTGAAGGTTTCTGACAATGCCAAATAATTTTTTGGTAGATCTATTCCATTGCAATTCAAAGTCAAAAATATGTTCATACCTCAGAGTCGAGGTGTCCACCACTGATTTAGGAACAATTGAAAGAATGTACTTTTCATTAAGTAAATAATTATGAACCAAGAAATATCCTATGACTAGAGAGGCAAGAAAAGTAGATGGTGTAGCCAATTTAAATAACTATGGTTGGTTTGTAAGAGTATTTTGATGAGGAACAAGAGCTTGACATTCAAATCTTTTTTGTTGTCTAAGACTCTCATGTAACTTGTCCCTTTATTTTTTAATCTCTTAATCTCTAAGTGTAGATAATAAGTTTTTGGTGCAGGTGTATTACAAGGTGTATCAAGCTGATAATAAGATTAATGATGAGGATGAGGAGCTTTCCATAGAGT
The DNA here is from genome assembly GCA_037957365.1 of Torreya grandis. Classification (NCBI taxonomy): domain Eukaryota; kingdom Viridiplantae; phylum Streptophyta; class Pinopsida; order Cupressales; family Taxaceae; genus Torreya; species Torreya grandis. The sequence continues at coordinate 2,280,197 of JARHVA010002906.1, forward strand.
TAAAAGAGGATAAAATAATGGTGGATGGTCTTGGTAGTATGGAGGATGTGGATTATATGTTTGGTAAAGATCAATGTGTGGATCATATGGGCTATAATAAGGTTGATATAGGGGTGGAGGGTAAAAGCCTACCTCATGGTCTTCCATAACTCCTTATGAAATATGTGTGTCAAAGAAAAACCTTGACTAAAAACATTCTTACCTCTACAAATATGTAACCACTTGTATCTTTGAACCTGAGATTGATTGAAAACCTTCCAAAGATGTTTGAGTTTGCCTAAGATGACTAAAAATGATGTTGTTGATGTTTTCAAATTCATAATGTCCTTTAATATCTTTATAATATTATTTTGGGCACTTGAAATCTATCCCACTGGGTATGCCAAAAAATATTAGAGGTTTTAGTTTGCACCTTGGTTGAGTAAAGGATTATTCAGGTCCTCTTACTTAAACCTAGTCCAACATGGGACTGAACCTAGGCTGTGGGTGACATAAACTTGGGTAAAACCTCTAGAGAAGGTTGGATTCCTTTTGGATCTATCACCTAAAATATACCTAAGCTATTTATTGATCAAAAAAGGGGAAAGAGATTGACAATAATCTATGAAAGCATATAGAAAAGAGGTGATGCACCAAATGTTTGATCCTCACACCTACATAACACACACTAGAGGACACTTTCAAAACTACTAGACATCACTTAATTTTGTCTTTGATCAGTTTTCACATACATGTTTCACAATAGGGCATTAACTAGTTATCAACCTAGTATGAGAGGGTAGTTGTCCACTTTCACATTGACCAATAGACTATGTATGCACTTAGAGTGACCTGTGAGAACTATCAAAACATTGTATGAAGGTGAGGAAATATATACAAAGGTAAAAAACATATAGATTCACTTAACCACATTAATAAACTCATGAAACACACTTCAAATCAGTTTGTAAATGGAAGAATTTAGTCTTTATTACATAAAAGAGGTGTTACAGTGCAAATCTTATTAAAGTCTAGTCATACCCAAGAGAGGGATCCATTTTAAGGCTTAGAATCCTCTATATATAGTATAAATAGATGAGAGAGATAAGTGACATGTGTGGGAGAGTGGATAAAGGGGTCCCATTGACTAGAATCATGTATCATCCTTAAGTTCCTTAAAATTAATGCCACTATATCCTTTTTAATCATGATAAAGAATGTGAATATCAAGACTTAGCTACAGATAGCAATCCCCACCATTATATAATTCTCTCTCAAGCTCCTCAACATTAATTCCCTTCACTATCTTCCACGATCATGCTTAATATTCTTTATGTTACTAGGTAGTTACTTGAGCTTGTTTATGATGTTCTTTCTAATGTTCCTTGCATAGTCACCATTCTACCATTACTTATAAATCATGAATATAGATTTATTATGGATAAAAACCTATCTCCTTTATATGTTTTCATATATTCATGATTGTAAATGGAGCTCTATAGGCTAGGGTCTCTTGATTCTGAATGAGATGTAAAACCTATGTTTAAAAGCTCTTAAAAAGCTTTATAAGGCTTTAATATCATTTAACAACTTTGTAGGATCTTCTCCTAGTTATCCAGATCATGCATGATATTTAATCTATGTATTTTACCTACTTAGGGTGGTGACATAATTTTTCCAATAGGTATACTTTCATGGCATCCTCTAGTTTGACATGGATCCTATTTGATCTTAGTTATTTTGTATTTACTTTGCCTAGCTCAAAAATTACCTCTTTGACCTCCAATGAAAAATATCTTGGGATTTCCTTCACTCATTAGTTATTGATGCTGACTCAAGCTTGTTGACCCCTTGACCCATCTAACACCATCGATCTACTTGGTACAAATTTTTTTGAGCCATAGATCTACTTGGGCACATTAACTTTGTCAAGTGTCATACATCATTATATCTTTTATATGATTAATTTCCAACTATTGATATGTTTCCTTGAATCTAAATGCCTATTTTAAAAGGTAAAAAATTGACATATGTGCACCTATATTTGACATTTGTGCAAACATTTTGACATCCACATAAATGTCTAAGGATTTTTAAACCCTAATAGTTACTTTTCATGTCTTAATTTTAACATCTATGTGCCTATCATTGACATCCATATGACCACCACTAAAATCTATGAGGTTGTCACACTTTGAATCCAAAATGGTTAATTGATGAGGCTTGAATTTTATGTCTGCATTCCCATCATTGATGTCCATGAAAAAATCTCCATCTACTTTTTAATATTTAAATATTTATATCTCAAGATAGAGATCTCATCAAGATACCAAATTTACAAATGGTACTTTTGGTATGAAATACATCATATTTTGGATATGTGAAGAGCCCCATGTATTCTTATAAAATGTACAAGTAAACTATCATGTTCATTGCTACATGATGTGCAAGACATCTTGGTTCACTTAGGCTTAAGTCAGTCATTTTTCATTTTAAATAAAGACACTATGGGGCATAGAAAACAAAGCCAAGGCAAAAATCATCAAAGCTTTGAATGATATGGGTTGACATTTGGTTGGTGAGGCCAAAATGTTAACAAGAATATAGAGTGGATCACTTGTAGGAACTAAACCTAACTGATGGTATATGCTTGGTCTTTGTTAATAATATTTAGGCTTATAAAAATTTATTAATAGGTCATTATAATAGGTTTATTCATAATTATGAGTTTGATCTTGGTACTAAAGGAGAATTATAATAATGTCAATGTTGATTCCAAGAAAAAGAGAAACTTCTAACCAAATTGGTTAGGTCCCTATGTTGTTATTACCCACTATGGTTCTAGACCATATAGGCTCACTACACTAGAGGGAGATGAACTTAATGAAACAATGAAAATAATGCATCTCAAATGTTACTACGCTTGAGGGATTTATATTATTATCTATTAGGATCATCTAAGTTAAGCCACATTATACATAATTTTCATATTATACCCCTTACCATTCTATCATACCCTTAACCCTTCACCAACCAATTATTTTTTGCTAACCCTACCTATCACATTTTGTCTTCATTTTGATTCATTTGTACTTTAGACATGTTTAGTGGTTGATGATAGATTTAGTTCCATTATTGGTTTTAGAATTAAATGTTTGAATGGTAGCTTATGAAAGTAGTATGACAATGGTCCTAGCAGTTTCATCCTTCATTTATTATTCGGTTCCCACCTTGTGTTACTAATTATAACCACCTATGGTCAAATTAGTATCACTAACATTTTATTTTTGTTTCCTAATTATAACCACATATGTGTAAATTATGGACAACCATTTACCATGTATTTCTACATCACCTTGCCATTACTACTATCACTTTGCCTTTCCATTTGCATTTTACCTAAGTTTGATGGTACTTAATTGGATTCCTTTTTTGTGGGTATAAATACAATGACTTTAGATATTATAGGGTTGTGTAGGTAGTGCTTGATTGATATTGAGGTTATCTTAGTCACCCCTAGGCAATGCTCTCTCCATTTTATGAGTAATATAAGCCACACTCTCATCCTTTTGAAAGCAACCTAAACCATGGTCTCAATATTTTATGAGAAACCTAAGCCAAAATATCATCATTTTATGAGTAATAATATTTTGTATCTCATTGTTATTAATTGAGTTAAGATTCTTAGAAACTCTAAAAACATTTGTAGTAGTTTCAAAACCCTTAGACATTTGTAAAAATATTCTAAAATCTTAAAAATCACAAAATCATGAAAATTGGCCAAGAATTTCTATGTGAGATATAAATCCATCAAAATTTTATGGGATGGGCCATCTTATCTATTAAATTGTATTTATAGACCACCTTGGTATTTTCCTTCCCATTTATAGGAAAACTACATTACCCTGAGGTCCACACAGACTATGTTGACAACACCTGGATAAAGGGGGTATCTTAGGTTAGCTCTATTGCACCTTCCTTTCTTTTTCAATCACTTATTTGCCTTAAAAATACTATAAATATTAACTATTTCATAATTAACCACTTATCATTTAGTTTCCCCATCCTTATTGGCCTTGAGTTGCATGCTTTTACCATTTTGTGCATTCATGTTGTAAGCATTGTTTATTCAACTTTGATACACTAAGGATCACTTGGATTTCCTTATGCTCTCACCATTTTGAAAGAAACTTCATCTTACACTTTAACCATTTTGTGAGCTCATTATCATTCTAATCCTTAGATATAGTAGACACTATGAATGACCATTTCAATCCATTAGTGTGGTTTAAGCCTAATCCATGCTCTCACACTTATGAAATTTATTTGTGTTGACATTTTCATGATTATGGAATGTCATACCCTCTTTTATCATGAACACACCATTTTGTAAGATCATTCCTATTTTCATCTAAAATTAAATCATGTTTATCATTCATTTTCTCCTATCCCATATCCTAGGAGAAGTACATTTGGCCTAAAGTTCATATTGGATCTTGTGTCCATAGATCTATGTACATAACATCCACTTGCCTAGTGCATATAGAGTCAACAAGACCCAAAACTATATGTTAATTTATCTCATATGCCTTATACATAGAATATATATACATATCAAGATGGTGTCTCAAAATACATAAGTGTTGATACAATGAGTTTAATTTCATTAGGCCTAAAACAATACCAACTATGCCAAATGCCTAGATCCCTGTAATCAACTTTAGATCTGTGTATCCATGGGACCTATAGCTAGAGGTGGCCCTATTGGTCCTAGTGATGGTGGTTGTAGTTGATAAATAGACTAGCCTAAGGTACCTAAATCATGATTCCTAGTCTAAGACTAACCATATCTACTCCCTATGCTTTATGTATCCTAGATCTCAAAAGTAACAGCCTACTACTCTCTAAGAATGATAGACTCAGTGAATCATCTATAGTAGGATGCCTCATACTTAGTCTTAATGATTTATATAATCATATATGACAAGATGGTCCATGTATTCGCTCCTTGAGCTACATCTCACTTTCATCTCAGTCTATTGATAATGACCAATGCTTGATCGTGCTCACTAATGGCCTAATATTTCTTTGTTATGAGTTGGACATGTACCTAAACTATCCTAACTATCTTTTCCTTTAGTTTATTGATATCTACATGTAGCTAAATCATATTGTAATCTATCATATTTACATTTCTATTTATGTTAGGTAACTTATGTTGTAAACTTGCCACCTCTTGTACTTGAGCACTAACATCCTACTTAAACATGTCAATGTCAGTACCAAAAGTTCTTTCCTTTATTAGATCCAAATATATGCCCAAAGGCCCTTGTTGGCATAATCTAAACTATTCCTCTTCCATCACTACCAATATGGGGTCTAATATCATGATGTTTATCCCTTCATCTTTATCTCCTCCATCCCAATCATCATCATCATCACCATCACTAGCCTCACTCTCCTGTTAGGTGTTGTTATTGTTTTTTAAGGTATTGGCCTCCATCTCCTCAATATAAATAGGATCCTAAACCCTAATGGTAATGGCATTATTATCCTAATAGGGCACACTTGTACCCACTAGTGTATAAAAGCTAAATTGATACTTGTATCTATGTTTCCTCTTGCATAGACCCATATAAATTTTTGTATGCAAAGATAGATCAATCTGGCTTCACTCCTTGGGATCATCAAAGTATCCTAACTAATCTCTTTCATGATATGTAAAAACAACTATATATCCTTAAGTACATCTTATGTATAACCAAACATCTTGAGTACCCAATTAGGATGGTATTCCTCAATAATATGGTTTTGCCTCTTAGTAAGAAAACATCTGGTAGTCATGAAAGACATGTACCATCCATCCTAGATACACTATAAATGGTATGTGAGGTAAGGCCTCGAAATGAAAATCTATGGTGTCAAATCATTGAGAATATGATGATATAAGTTTTTGTATCCTATGTGCCATAATAGTTGGCTCCATCTAAACCCAACCATAGGCTAATGGCTCCTCAAGATCTTTCATATTATGTATCTGAATTGGATTCTTAATTACAAATGTGTTCTTAACCCTAGACCATGATAAGTGTAAAATATCCAAAACTACATCTCCCAATATGCTATCAAGTGTGAGTCTCTATATAATTATGTAAGAATAGTTAGTCCCCACACAAACCATGTGGAATCATCTACTATGATCCTAACCATAACACCTATGCCCATATGAAGGTATCATCTACTCTTGTCAGGAAACAATATGCTACTTACAATAGTCATAATCACAACCACCTTATGATTAATCAAGGCTAATGGTGAAGGATCCTCAATAGGTAGATCATCTAGATGAATGTCAGTGTAGGTATCAATTAGTTTTATATCAACCTTCCATTGAATGATGGGGATACCTTGATCGGTACATAAATAATCAAGCATTGCTTATTATTGTGTTAGGGGTATCTATAAAAAGCATCTCCTACACATAAGTATCTTGAGGATTCATCGGGTATCCTCAAGTGTGACATTGGCCTCCCTACTCATCAAGTGAAATATAGACATCTCATTTTGCTATCACTCCATTAGTTCACTCAAATAATCTTGATCATATTAGATAAATGGAATCCATGACACATCATATAAGTCTATCATATATAGGAAGCCCACCATGCCCTCAGTCTAGATCTATAGGGTCCATAGAAAATGAGATCATCTCTTGTGAAAGGTAAGCATTGCCAATCACTCCTGCAATAAATAAAGTTACTGTTAGCTCAACTAAATATTTTTAATTGAGCCTCCACTTATCTTATTCCATCTAGATGATCCTATTTCATAGGTGTGACCCATTCTAGGTCCTCAAAGTCATTTATTTTTGAATCTTAGTGCAAAGCTATTGTTTAACAAGCCAAAGCCACCATTTCAACATTTTCAAATATTTTTCGGTGAAAGTGTCATTTTCATTTTCATGAAAATGATGAATTTGCCTAAAAATGGGCAAAATCACCATTTCAATGATTTCCACCATTTTTTGGCATTCAAACCATTTTTGGAAATAAAGAATTTGTACAAAGTCATCATCTTCCTTGGTGAAGCTACCATTTTCCCTACCACACAAAAGATGACTTTACCATTTTCTAACTTTCCAAATTTAATTAATTTTATTAGTTCTAATTCATGAAAAATGTTAGGTTTACTTATTGATGCCCCATCATGTGTTGGATACACAAGCTCCCTCACTCACTCCTCTACATGTTGTTGTGTGCCTCTATGGGCCATTTTTTCCTAGTACTTTGTGCATAAAACTATAGAAATGTCTAAATAGGACTTGGTGAAAATGAATTATATTTCACCCTAGCAGTGAATTTATAGAAAAAAAAAGATTTTACCCCCCAGGGCCTATAATTCATTTTGATCCCTCCAAAAGGTGGATTGCTGACATATGTGGTCCATTTTTCATGCCATTTGATCTTACATGCCTTATTTCTAGGATTTATTGTAACTAAGCCATCTTTTTTGGCATCCCTTAAGACCCATTTAATGAAATGATTTTTTTACCTATATCCTATGTTCAAATATGCATCTTCAAACTCACATTTAGGCTATAAATGTGTTGTTATCCTTTTCTATCTCATTGTAAATCCATTTTACTAAATTTTCTCATAATCTACCCATTGTCACTCTATTTTACACCCTTGGATAGGTAGTTCAAGCTTTCTCCAAATTGAGTGGAACATAAGATTACCTCTAGGCCTGTGAGTTTCCTATAATAGATCCAAACCTATAGATTGAAGGGTTATCTCCCTTAATATGTTCATTTTAGCTCATCACCTACACTACTAGCTTATCTGAGGCTAAAAAGAGATAAAAGAAACATGAAATAAATCTAATATAATGAGGTGATGTACCAAGTTAATCTCCATTAGACTACCATTAACATGCACTATGAAAGTTTACTTACAAAACTATCTTACACATCCAAGGTTTTTCTAACATAAGTATTTCATATATGAAGGTGATATGCAATGCACTTATCAAGGTGGATGAAAAAGAGGTCTAATTATATATACTAATTCTTTCCTTTACATTTAGAGACAAAAAAAGACATTAACTACACTTCATGTGACCTATTAGAGAGCATACTACTTGCACAAAACATGAAAGAGTAAGGTGAACACAAAGATAGAAGATTATCACTTGTCATTCAATATGCACTACTTCACACACTTAGACAAGAAG
>JARHVA010002907.1:0-17500 GCA_037957365.1 Torreya grandis
CCAAATCATGAAAGGAGAGGGGGCATTCTCACCTATATAGAGAAAGGAATGACTAGGGATAATCATGTAAAATTATTGAAGGTAGATTTAGGCTAAATTATTAAATAAATTATGGGGATTTTTATCAATGATCTATCAATATGCATTAATTATTAACATGTTGCATGTGACCTATACCATATATGTAGTTATGATACAGTCATTCATATATTACATCTACAACATACATAGTACTACATGTAGGTATACCATCATTCATACATGGCATCTACCTCTAGGCATTATAATCATACCATAGATAATATATGTAATCACCCTCGTAAACTCTATCTCCACATAAACCATTAACCATAAACCCTAAACCCTAAACACTAAACTAAGTACCATGTTCAACCCTAAACCCTAAACCCTAAAACATAAACCATGAACCATGAACACTAAATCATATACCATAAAACCTTAAAATCTAAACCATAAATCTGAAACCCTAAAATTAAAAATAATTAAACCTAAAACCTTAAAAACTAAACCCTAAACCTTAAACCCTAGACCCTAACCCTATATAATCAACCTTAAACCTTAAACATAAAACTAAACACTAAATGCTAAAACCAAAATATTAAACCCCAAACCTAAACACCACAACCAAAACCATAAGGACCAAACCATAAAATGATAAACACTAAACCCTAAACCCCAAACCCCAAAGCCTAAGTTCTACATCCTAAAACCTTAGGACATAAAATCCTAAACCCTAAAACCTGAACCATAAACCCTAAACCTCACACCCTAAATCCTAAACACTAAACCTTAAACCTTAAACCCAAAACCCAAAAAATTAAACCCTTAATCCTTAACTCAGAACCTAAAACCCAAAAGCCTAGCCGTACTCCCCAAACTTTAAAATCAAATATAAAACCCTCAACAATAAAACTTAAACCGAAATCCCTAAATAAAACCCTAAAACCTAAACTCAAAAGCATAAAGTCTAAAAACTATACTACAAAATATAATTTAAAAAACCTAATTATTAAGCCTTAAACTTTAAAACCTAATATCCAAATCCTACCCTAACTTTGAACCCTAAACACCAAACATCAAGATTACATTCTAAACCCTAAAACATAATCCCTAAACCTTGATCCCTAAACTCTAATAAATTATCCCTAAAATTAAAACCCAAATTGATGAAACATAAACTGTAGAACCTAAACATAAAAATTTAAAATATTAAACTCTTGAATTTTTACCCTAGACCATAAACACTAAACCTAAAATTGTAACCCCATAACCCTAAAACAAAAGCCATAAATCTAAAATTCTAAATCCTAAAAACTAAAACATAAACCATTAACACTAAATTCTCAGTCTTAAACACTAAACCTTCAACAGAAAATTTAAAACCATTAACCTTAAACCCTAAACACAAAACAAAAAACACTAAACCCTAAACTCAAAAACCAAAACCTTGTTCCCTAAAATTTTAACCCTAAACCTTCATTCTAAAACCCTAAGCACTAAAAGTAATTGGAATATTTGATTATTTTATTCATTGTCAGGAAGTCAATTTATATAATGCATAAACAATTACATAACTTAACTAACTTGAGGTTGCTTTTTAGGTACCTACTCTAACTACCAACCAGATTTATAATAACCACCAATGTAATATCTATGCTAACATGTACACTAACATTCCCCACTTAATTACACTATTTTTACAAAAGTATCCCTAAAATAGTTCAAATTTCACCTTGCCAAGTGACTCAGTGATTATATTTACTATTTATGAATTTGTTGGGAAGTAATGGAGATGTGTGTGATGTAAATAAGAGAAATTAGAATTCTTGATTATTTTATTCAATGTTAGGAGGTCAATTTATATAATGTATAATCCAGTACATAATTGTAACTAACCTGTGGTTTCCCTACAATTACCCACTCTATTTACTAACCACATTTTTAATAATTAAAAATTTAATAGCTATGTTAATTACTACAATAACAAGCACTAAACCCTAAAAAATTAAATTCAAACCCTAAACCACAAACCACAAACCTAGAACCATAAACCTCAAATTGAAAACTATATACCTTGAATCTAAAACCCATGAAAATTAAACCTTAAAGACTAAACCCTAAATTTCAAACATAAAGACCTAAAACCTAAGTCAAATACCACAAAAACATAAACCCTAAACTCTAAAACCTAAACACAAAATCATAAACCCTAAACCTTAAACCCTAAACAGTAATACCTAACAACAAATATTAAACCTAAATAAAAATTTATATACCAAAAATCTAGATCCATTATGAGTAAATCCTAAATTGTAAATAGTAAGGCATACACCCCAGAAACTAAACCCAAAACCTTAAATATTAAAACACAAACTCTAAATCTAAATTATTAAACCTCAAACACTAAACTACAAACCCTAAACCCTAAGCCTATAACCCTAAATATTAAAATATTAGCCTAAACTTACAAATCCTAAACCATAAACTCTAAATATCAAATAAAAAACCCTAAACACTAAACTCTTTACCCTATACCATAAAATCCAAACCATAAACCCCAAACCCGAAAACCTTACAACTAAACCCTAAACCTTGAATCCCAAATGCTAAACCCCAAACATTAAACACCTACAATCTAAATCCTAAAAACTAAACCCTAAACCCCAAAACCCTAATCCCTAAGACCTAAATGTTAAACCCCAAAACCTAAAATATAAGAACCATACCCTGAATAATCCCTAATCATCCATAATTATCACTATTCACTCCCTCATCATCCTTATTTATCTTTAATCACTACATCATCATCACTGATTATGCATAATCACACACTCATTGACCCTTATCATCCAAAATCACTCCCTCATCATCCCTCGTCATCCCTCTTCATTCCTTTGTAATCCATCATGTTCCCTCATAATCCTTTGTCACACCCTCATTGGCCCCTATTGTCCCTCATCATCACTAATCCATCTTTGTCTTATCTCTTTCTGCTTTAATAATAGGAAGCCTACAAGAAATATAGTAAGGATTTTTATAACTCATTTTTATTTATCTTGATTATTCACAAAATATTATTGGACCATAGTGGAATTCGTATATGTGAGGCTCATAATTGTATTTAATATACTATTTTTATTAATGAAACTAAACCTATAAACTTAGAATATGTTTATAATATTATAGATGGAAAAGTTATTAGTTACCATAGGTAGAGGGTTTGGGGCTCTTCATATGTTTTTTCCCACTAATACATCTTCATAATTATATTCATCTTCAAAAACTAAATCAATTATAAAGTTTCTTTACATTAGTGGGTTAAAACCCTTCAACCTAGTTGTAGGGCATCTCTTCCTTAAGTAAGAATTTTTGTTCTTAGAATGAAAATTAGTAATGTGTTTCTCAAACCCACTTATTCAAAATATGCAATACTTTTAATAGGACATAGAGATATAATTTAAAACCATCAAATCTCCAAATTTTAATGGATAATGATGCACAAATTATTCCCAGCCCTATAGAAATTTGAGTTGAGTAGATGTAGCCTGTAATTTTAAAATCCACTCCTGCCTACTTGGGCCTTCCATAACCATGTTTTCATTATTTTTTCTAATGATATTTGGAAAAATTTAAGGAGGAATAGGTTATAAATAAGATAATACCAAAGGCATTTCGACCAATTTTAAAAATACACTTAAATCAAAATAATGAAGAAGAATAATTTTGTATCATTGTTAGCAATATTTTTGAGATGTGTTTAATTATAACTTTAAATAGGTTAAGATACCCATTTTATCACCCTCTCTGTATGTGTTTACCGTGAAGTTTATAAAAATTATGATTGCACACTATGAAAACTAAAAAAAGGTTGATTGTTTCCTTATTCTTCATGTCAAACCCAAATGCAAAAGCCTATAAAAAGGAACATAATAATTCAAGTATAAGAATAAGAAAATATTTTTAATAAATAAAATTAATTATGAAAATTAATGACATGTCGAATTGAATGACTATTAATATATGGTACCAATAAATTTTAATTTATTTCTAATTGGGTAGGTTTAATTTTTGAACCTCTATCTTACTTGCATTTAAGGGCCCTACTTCATCAAAAGATTACACATAAATGTGGCATGAATGAATTGATTATTTGAATACTCATTTTATAACTTTAAAACATTTAAATCTCCCTTGATTCCCAGTCTCATGGATTCCTTGCTCTAGATCATTTGTTTTTTCATCCTTCTAGATATTCTTTCATGTTTCATCATCCCTTATGTTGAGTTCTTACTTATTTATTTCTCTATTATCCCTATTTATATCCTTTTCTTTAAGAAATATTACTTCCATTTTAGCTTTTAATTTTAAGGAATAATTATTACTCAAATCCCATTCATAATTTCATGTTTTGTCATCTAGGGAGCAATTAGGGATGATTCAGAATGATGAGGATCAATGAGCATGTGGTTAGGGATAATGAGGGATGATGAGTGAGTAATTTGGGATAACTAAGGATGACGAGTGTCAATGAGGGTGTGATTATGGAAAATTATGGCCAATAATGGAGTGATTAGGGATGATTAAAATGATTAGAGAGTGACTAGGGACAATTATGGATTATGAGGGTTGATGAAGAAGTTATTAGTGATGATGAGAGATGTTGAGGGAGTGATTAGGGATGATAAGGGAAAATGATGGATGATGAGGGAGTGACTAGGGATGATGAGGTATGATGAGGAATAATGACATTATCATTAGGGACAAGATGGATGATGAGGGATAATGAAAATAGATGAGAGAGGGATGATGGACAACGATGAGTGATGAGGGAGTGATTATGATGATGAATTATTATTTACATGCTTGAACCCATTTATCCATAGTTTTAGGGGAGAGGAAGATAATAATATGAGTGATTCTGGTATGAGTATAAGAAAATAACATTCAAAAGCATTTTCCTTCCCCAAATAGTAGTGGTATTTATTGTGGTAGTGGTAGTGTCCTATATGAGTTTGGAATTTTAGAGGATGGATCTAATTTATGTGAATCTAGAATAAATTGGTTAGGAAATGAATGCATGAGATTGGATTGACCCATTGATAAAATAAATTCCATAAATTACTTAGGAATTCAGTGCAAATCCTCTTTTAATACTTTTACCCAATCATCCTTAGTGACTCTTTTCTCTATATAAGTGAGAATGACCCATCTATTTTTAATATATGGATTGCTCAATTCCTCATATATTTTATTTATATAGGTGATAATTAACCCTCTATATTTATAATCATCACTTGATAATGATGACTGATCTTTATCCCTTGATTTAATAATGGATCATAGAATTATTTTAAAGTATGATAATTCTCCAAATCCTTTCAATGTATGTCTTAGGTATTCAATCAAGTGTCGTGCATTCAATACATGGCTCAGGTAAGATAGATACAATAAATATTAGATATGTATATTTAAAATTTTGATATATTTGCTCAGTTATGACATATAGAACTAGGTAGGGAATGCTCAATTAGGTAACACAAGTAGGTAGGTAAAAAAGGATAGGTAGGTAGGGAATATTCAAGTAGGTAAATTAGGTATGGCATACTCAAGTATACTAAATTAGGTAGGGAGTAGTCAACATCGTGATATGGCTCAAGTATTTAGGTAGGGCATACTCAAGATCAAGAAATGGCTCAAGTATTAAAATAGTAATGCCATATACTCATGTAGGTAAAGTAGGTGGGGAATTCTCAAGTACAATAAGGTATGTATGGAATAGTCAAGATTAGGATATGGTTCATGTATTCTAGTAGGGCATACTCAATATCAAGATATGGATCAGTTATTTAATCGGGTAGGGTATACTCAAGAAACCAAAATAGGTATGGCATTGTCAAGTAGGCAAAGTAGGTAGATCATCATCAATGGTATAGATATATTACTTACATATCATGATTCAAAACTCCATTTTGCCTTTTATATTCCAATGTTCAAATTCTAAAAACTAAGTATTGACCAGAATAGATTTTGAAAAAATAACTTCTAAACGGTAATTCTTACAGCTCTATAATAAATTTTTAAAGATGCAGAGTGGCTATAATTTTTTACATTCAAAAAAATAAATTTAAAGTATAAGAATATAAAATGTAATATAAAATTAAATTCTTATTACATTTATTTTACTAAACATTTACCTAAATATATAAAACTCAAACTGACCAAAAAACAACCTATTGTAACTCAAATGGCGTAATCCCTTTGAAATACAAAGAGTCAAAAAATAACCTATTTTAGCTCAAAGGGTTTATGCCTTTTGAATCACATGGGCTTAACACCATTTGAACATCAAAAGGTGCATGCCCTTTGAGTTATAAATTCAAAAAATTCCTCTTCCATCTAAAATAGGGTATTTCAAAGGGATTAAACCCTTTAGAAAAGGCATATTCCCTTTTAAGATTTATAATATTTGAATTTACTATTTCCCACCAAATTGGGCTTGAATTTGGGACTAAGGGTTCAAAACCTAGCCCAATCTTTGTCATGGACTAGCCCATATGAGTTTTTGGAAATGTATGTTTTTTAAAAATCTTTGTGACATATCTGATCAAACAAATTTTATTAATTTTGTAAAACACTATATGGGTTTATAGAGGAAAAAACATAGCTTTTGAATATATAAAAATTCTCATTATTAAACTTTTCTTTGAATTATTACTTCATTTATATAGAACATACATTTTTATGAACTATATACATATCACAACAAATACCTTTACAAAATTTGAACATTAATTTAAAGTGTATAAAATTTATATCTCAATTATGTACACATCCTTTTCTATGCTTTAAGAAAACTAAAATATGATTTTCATGAAGTGCAAGTCAAAAAGTTGTGTTTGTACACTTATAGTTTCAATTTTCCAGTTGTCTTGAATTGTGAAATTATTTTTAAAATACATATATTAAAAATTTAATAAAATATATTATAAAAAATATTCAACACTTTACCTTTTCATATATGAAATTTCATATAACAATTCATCCATTTAAAAAAATGTGTGTTCATACACATGCAGTCTCCTTATATTTTCACAAAAAGAGTCAAGTCATTGTCATAAATGCAACCATTTCACACACTTTTACCATATTTGTATTGAAAAAAATTATATATTTAGAAATAAAATTAAAAAATTTTACAATTCATATTCATGAGTCATTGTCAATTTTTTTCTCCAAGTGTCTCTATAGTTCTATCCAGGTTAAAATAATGATATTTTTAGAAAAAATGTTGCTTTAAGCCCCCAATTTTTATCCCATTATCTTGCGTCAACCCATGTAGGAAATATGGGAATAAAATTCATTAAATATTATTTATATATAGGTGATGAAATGATTTTGTAATGGTTTTCTTTGAGTTCATCGGGTATCTATATGATTCAATAAGGGGAGAGAGGGAGCTTTTACATATGACAACCATAGTGAAAAATGGATCCTAGTAGTGAAATCGGTCAAGATAGTCACTTGTATAAAGTTGGGTTATGTGACACTTGAAATCATGAATACTTTATGTATTATGATTAGATGGCTAAAATAAAAATGTAAACAAATATGTTTTAATGTATATTACTCTTCAAAAGACCATTAGTAATATAAATAAACTTCATGATCACTTAAAGATGAAAGTGACGAAATGAAAAATGCCACATAAAATATAAAATACAACTAAAATGGATCCACATTTAAATGATAATTTTGAATTATCATTGATTAAACCATAATCCTTGTGATGGAAAATTAATCAATGTCCAACTAATATAAAATGAAGCCATGTGATATAAAAATGATATAGTTATTTACCAAATGGGAACAAGGATGGAAAACTCACTGTTGGTAGTGGATATATTAGTGACCAGTGATGATAGATGTGGCAGTCTAAAACAAATAAGATATTAGTAGTTGAAAGGTCTTTAATATGCAAGTAGACTCTATGAACATCAAGAGACAATAGACTCCAACACACGCAACAATTGAATAAACAATTTTCTATAAATAAGTATGTAATAGAGAAAGAAGGGCCCATAAAAAATATTGAAGTCAAAACAACATGCTGATCACCTTTCCTCTTTTCAATGGAACTTGAGCAAATGACAAAAATTGGTTCCACCAATTAATGTATGCCATGACATGTTAAGGTAAGAAATAAATAATAAATAAAAGGTATATTTTGGTATAAAGGGCTCATGAATAGAGAGGACCATGTAGTTGTTTAACTGGTTCAGATGGAGAAATCACCCAAGATGAATTTCTTTACATGGGATCAATTATCTAGTTGTCCGAAATTGGATTGAGAATATATTGATAATAAGTGAATCTATAATAAAATTTGTGAGTGACATGGAACTATCACAATTTGTTAAGGTAATTCTTATTACTATTTCAAATACCTTACCTATTTGTTGAAGTTTGTGGCTTACCCTCATGATCTAAGAATATTATTATATTTTTATAATTTCCATTATTTTGGATGTTTGCATTTTATGCCTTTCTAATTTTATTGAATATTTTTGATGTATTGAATGATCTAAGGATCTTTTAATGTTGAATTCTTTTTAATTTGTGGATATTTACATTTCATGATAGTGGTTGGACCATTTGAAGTTTTCATAATATTAATTTTCTTGATTTGTATATCCTTCCATCCTCTATTATTTGTTTGTGTGGCTTAGATTTAGGATAATATATTTTTAAATATGTAGTTCCTTTGTATTTATCAACTTATATTATATCTACTTAGCATAGGTGCTTCCACTATGGTGTTTGGGGTGATGGTTGAATTCCAAAGTTGGTGTTTTTGAATTTTGTGGGTTTAAATTTCTCCATCATCTATGAAAACATTTTTTTATCAAGCATGTGATTATATGCCATTGACAACATTTGGATTTTAGGAAGCTATTGCTCAGGGACCTCATTTTAATATGACATTAATCCATCCTTTCAATATTTCATGATATATTTATGGATCTTTTTAATTATATCTACCATTTCATTATATATATATATATATATATATATATATATATATATATATATTATTGATTGTTATTTTATATTACTCTTGTGATATTCCATCTTCATCTCATTAATGTTTATTACTTATTGTTTTGTGTAACCCGTACACATCTTATCACCATTGTGTATCCCTTCCCCATTTTAAACTTAGTGATTAAGTTAGATTTAAATACTGAGGGGATGAGAAAAGAGTGTGATATTAGCTTCGGGATAAAATATTAAGTTTGCACTCACTGGGTTTAAAAGTGTGTGTATTTATATGGTCATGGAGAATTCAAAGGATTCTATAGTATTATATTATGATCTCTGTGCATACATCATGATGGTCACCAAGTGTTTCATGGTAACAAATACATTTCATGACTTGATATCTTTGTGATCTTTTTAAATACTAGCCAAGCAGTTAGTAAGGATCACAATTAGTTGCAAACATTTTGACATTGAACATTGTCATACATTGAGATATAACCTAATATAGTCTACACATTGAAATGAGTACTAGAAATTTATATTTTGAGCTTGTTACATTGTACTCATTTCCTTGAATTGGATATGGAATTTGAAACTATAAGAGCCAAAATGAAAGTCTTATCACTCAAAGATATTGGTTGATGTCATAGTGATTTTTTTTAGTGTTATTACTCATTTTATGTAAGCAAATATGTTAAATATGAACCATAATAATGAGTGGGAGTAAGGAATAAATGATCACATAATAATAGTTATAGTCATTTTTTTATAATTTATTAATGTATGCTTAAAAAAATGGACTATTATGTTTAAGGATTAATGACAAGGCTACAAAAATAAAACAACTCTTCAATAATAAAATTGAAAAGGCATGCTTTAATAAATGAAATCACATAGACATGATTTTGTGGCCTGAACATGTAATTGTGAAGATTCTAAATTTAAGCCATGTAAATGCCTTAAATCATGAAACAATGTGTTGGACATTGATAATCATTGTGACTTAAATGTATAAGCCTTAGCTCCTATCTGCTAACGACAAACTCCAAATGATTTGCTACATGAATTTGATGGTGTGAAAATATTTCTATGAAACCTTATCCTTCCAATGACCTCTTATGTTTAGTTGAATCAATTTGTGTAAATTACGGATGTAAAATGGTCACAAATAATAAGAATATTATGATATTGGTTGCTAGAAATATAAGCCAAGAAAATTAACTTATTTTGTGGGTGATCCTACAATTACGTGTTTTAAATACCTTTTTGATCACCTATAGGAATCACAACTAGGGGAGATCTACTATCTTTTTTATCCCCTTGAAATCAATAATCCATTTTCATTTTGTGTTCAATAGTCATCAAACCGAACGGGCTAAAATATAATAACTGATTGCACAAGAACTAAGTGTATTAGATCATGTCCTAGACATTTTTTAGATTGACACTGATTCACAATGATTTGAGGAGAATAGATTCCATCATTGATTTTATATCATTTTGAGCTTCTCACTCTCAATGGGGAGGTCTTTGTGTTTAACTTAGGATCAACTGACAAAGGCTTTTGATCTCCTTGAAATGAGTGGTTATGAATTTGCCACTTGGCACAATATTTTTGCCTTGAGGCAACAAAGTGATCATACACATTCTTCCAAACCTTTGAATTGTATGGAGTTTGTGACCTTATAAATTTATGATGGTGATGAAAGTCACAATCCCAATAGTTGGATCTTAGTGTTATCCTTGTGGGTTTTAAGAAGAATAAAACTGTTTCTTACTGAAAATCTACTAGTCAATTGACTTAGATTTAAGTTATTGTGGGAACCTCTATGTGATATTACCATGTGTCATAGATATTTTTGTTCGAAATCATGTTGTAATATCCTTGTGACTTATGCATTGTGGCCACCACCATGAAGTTTGTGAGTCTACATATGTGTTGTATTATAAAATCTAATTACGAACGTGAATTGAAATGTGATTCAAGACATAGCTGACATTAGTTAAGTACGACCAATCATACTAAATAGTCACTTTTATATGGATAACATAAGATTTTTTTTTAAAAATTGTAGATGGTTCTTAATGAGACCATGTAACACCCATCCTAAAGTCACGACCACAAACTTTCCCCCACACACACACACACACACACACACACACACACACACACACACACACACACACACACACACACACACACACACACACACACCCACACACACACACATTTTGAGTTTAATGACCCAAAAAAATATAAATCATAGCTTAATAGTTTTGAAATCTACAATGACCATAAATAATGGACACTTATATACACGATAAATGCTTCACGGAGAATTCCACATGAATACATGGAGATATTTTCACAACAAATAAGTAGTGGTCATACATCCACATAGATACATGAAAATATTTTGACAACAAATAAATAGTGACCATGTGCATCCACGAAGGTATTTTGACAACAAATAAGTAGTGACCATGTGCATCCCATCAAATGTTATGTCTGAATCCGTTGACAACTTCGTGGAAATCGGTCGGAAGCATGCTATAATATGAGGTTAGATTATATATATATATATATATATATAGAGAGAGAGAGAGAGAGAGAGAGAGAGAGTTTAATGACTCAATAAAATATAAATCATATATATATATATAGAGAGAGAGAGTTTAATGACTCAATAAAATATAAATCATAGCTTAATAATGTTGAAATCTACAATGACCATAAATAATGGACACTTATATACACGATAAATGTTTCACAGAAAAGGCCACGTGAATACATGGAGATATTTTCACAACAAATAAATAGTGACCATGTACATCCACATAGATACATGAAAATATTTTGACAACAAATAAATAGTGACCATGTGCATCCACAAAGGTATTTTGACAACAAATAAGTAGTGACCATGTGCATCCCATCGAATGTTATGTCTGAATCCGTTGAGAACTTCGTGGAAATCGGTCAGAGACATGTTATAATATGAGGTTAGATTTAGATGGGATCATGTCCGCAAACTTTAGGTGAGCCCATGTGAATTGTTTAAACTATGAACAATTTGAAAAGAGTTGTCTCCTCAATAACAAATCCATATTATTTCGATTGAAAACTTGATAACTAATCAATATTATTTCCGTAAAATTGATCATAAATAAAAATAAAATATTGTTATTATAGATTAATGTAAATTATACGGTGATATACTTATCTAGCAACGCTAATACAATTAATATTAATTAAGGAAAACAAAACATTGGTTTTAGAGTCGCAATGGAATGTCCTAAAAAAATACCAGTGGATATCGGACAAAGATAATTTCCTTTTCAGCACAATAATCGTTCCAATTATTATTGTAGTGCTGGAAGTATCGCCAATTTCAAACCTCCATCTTCACTTGCATAGGGCAACCAGAACACGGCGAGGCGGCTTAGAAGGCCTGCGCTCATGCATTACTGCCAAGTTATCAGCCAACACCGCATCCCCTGCTTCCCACTTCACATCTACGCATTCCTCATTTATTACTTTCCTGGTTTCCTCTATCACTCTGCTCGGAATGGGAGACCCATCTCCATATACAATTCCATTCGTGCCTGTAGCAAAACAAATATAGTTAAACCACACCTTCCTATCACCATACCCTTCAAATATTTTCGTTCCAGGGACGGGCCCTTGTAGGATGCTTGCGCTCCCGTCTTCCATCCACTTCAACTTCCAACCTTCGTCTTGAACCCTACAACCAACACAACAAAAGCATTCCTTGTATAAATTCCCACAAAAAATTGTGTAATTGTGAGCATTGAGAAGCAATTTAACTCACCTTCTGCGGACAAGTTCTGGATCTTTAGTCTGAAAAAAAGATTGCCAGCTTTTTCCACTGAAATTGCCCAGGTTGTCTTCCTTCGGGAGTATAGTCGGAGTTAGTAGTCCTTTTGTGTCAAGTTCTACTAGGAGCCCATGGAACTTGTATTCCATGCGAGAAGCTACCCTGTGGCTCAGCACCACCGCTGTTTCTCCACCCTAAGGAGGCGGAACGTCGCAGAAAAGGAATATTTTTGATGGAATTTCATTGAACTGCATCATCATATAACATAAAGTTTAATTTTATCCTATGATATATACATGAACAAAACATAAGGTAGCTGTAAAATTATTTATGTAGTTATTTACCATCGCCATTTCATGGTGAAATAAGATTTGTTGATGGAGAGGAACTTCATTAGCGGACCACACTCTGCCAACAATGCTATTCCGGGGATCGAAGCCTTTGTACCGCTGCTCTTCCCATCCAAATGCTTCCACAAAATGATTGAAATCATCAGCAGATCGTATTGCGAATCCTCTGAACAGAATGGCTCCGCATTCATGTAACTCTCGTTCAATCCATACTTTGTTCTTCTCTGATGTAATGGACTGTAACACAGCCGCGATACCTTCCCTCTGACAATTATTGGCAGGAAGGAGGACATTGGGAAACAAACGACCATATTGTAGCTTTTGCCCTTCAATTTTACCCAGCATGAAATTATCCATTATTTTTCTTTATTGGAGTCTTACAATACAATACAGACTTCGACGAAAATGCTAATGAGGGGCGCCATTTTATAGCTCGCAGTTTCCCCAGAGGTGCAAGTTAAATTCGGAAGTGGGGTTTGTGATTTGATGTGATGTGATTTATATAACTAAAATCCAATTGTGGATTAAGATCAAGCATAAGTGACCGTCACGACGCCACAGTCCAAAATATTATAAAACAAAATGCAAGAGTTAATGCGCTTGGCATCGTTACAGTTCGTGTCTCCGAGGTGTCCGGCTAAATTCGTAAATCTATAAAGAGTCCATGCGCTTGGCACCGTTACAGTTCGTCGGCTAAATTCTTAAATCGATACAGTCCACGCACTTGACATCGTTACAGTAAATAATGCCTCCCCTGTACGTGTTTTTATGGGAACAGGTAATTTTATTTTTATAAATAAAACACGTAGTACCTATCTAAAACTACCTTAACATAGAAGGAATCGAACAGAATGCTAGAGGAAAATGAACTTGCATCGTTACTAATTTCTTAAATCTATAAAGAGTCCATGCACTTGCATCGTTACAATTTGTGGGCTAAATTCTTAAATCGATACAGTCCACCCAAATGGAACGTGGAATCGAACATAATTTTAGACAAAAATGAACTTTAGCGGCAACAACATTTAGCGTAAATTTTATGTTATTTGTAAACAGGCCGCACGCGGGAAACAACAAGGGCCCACTTGTTAAAATTTGTTAGCGCAACTTTGATTTCTTTCATAGGGGTTTCCATTAAACTATATGAATTTAAAATATAAGAATTGATTGTGGGAGGTGGAGTGCATGGGACAACTAACCCTAGATTGACGTAATGAAGGATATATGTATGTTTTTTACTATTAAAATTAGTAATATTTTGTTGTTTGCTATGTTGGAGGCATTTTATCTGAACAAGTATGTATAGATTCATTTTGCGTTAAGTTATATTGTCTCGTTATACCTATAAAATCTAAAGTTTTTAATACCTATCATGTAACATCACATGTGGAGATGTAGGGAGGTGTTATTTGTCTCACAATTTCAAAAACGAACAATTTTATGCATTTTTGATTGACCATCAATTACAATGTGTCGGCCTTCCAAGCACCTAAACAAGACCAATGTCAAATAAAGTACGACCTCATGACCAAAACAAATAACATGCTAGTGGCTTTCTATTTGAAAAAGTATGCATAGATTCATCTCATGCTAGGGTATTTTCCTCAGAGTGTAAATTTTTTAATACCTATCATCGAATTCCACATGTGAGGATGTAGGGAGGAGTTATATATATCGTGGTTTCCAAAGTGGTTGGTTTTATGAATTTCCAATGACCAACAATTACAGCATGCTCGTCTTCCAAGCGCCCAGAGAAGACCAAGGCCAAAACTGAGAGGATGTAGGCATATATCTTAACGTGAGATGAGTCTATGCATACTTCAAATAGAACAACTTCAACGTAATAAATACATCTTTTAAAACTTACTCCTTCCACATTAAACATTTACACATTTTATATTAAACATTTACACATTTTATTCTATAAGAAGGAGTACTTAATCTACACCTTATTTAGGTCATAAACCTTTTCATTTACTATATAATATTCATTTTCATGTAAAATTTCTTAGAATCTTAATAGGTAAAACATTTACATATTTTATATTATGTAAATTAGTATTTGAATTCTTCCTTATTTAAATCATAAACCTCTTCACCTTTTATATAATATTCATTTTTATGTAAACTTTTTTGGAATCTTAATATGTAAAACATGTCACTAACACTTTATCTATCAAAATTACATTTAAAAAAAGTTTTATTATATTTTTTAATACAAAAACTTCTCCACCTCAAGATAAACATAAAAATAAGAAAGCCATGTTAGGTGGATGTTTTAGAAGATGTTTATGTTAGTGCTCCATTTTTAATTTTATGCAATACTTCTAAATTGTACTTTTTTCTATGCACCATACATCAATTAAAAATTTCAAATACCAAATATCATGTACTCGATGTGAGTTCATAAATGCATCGATGCATAGGTGCGTAAGTGCATAAGTGTTGTGCTACATTAAAAGCACCAATTTCATGGTTGAGTGTAAGCACTAGTGTTTATGGTGAAATGCAAGCTTCAGTATAGTGGTACAATAGAACTTATAATTTTTGATAAATTAGAAACACCGATTTATTTAAGAACGGACACTATTAATTTAATAAGAATAAGACTTGGCTTTTTATACATGTTGTCAATATAAAAGTTCTTAAAACCGTATTTGTTTGCACACAAATAATAATTATGTACATATATTCATCTTCAAAAGTGAAGACATTAACTTATGTGTTTGTGATCTTATTGAAGTTTTATATAAAACCTATATTATATTTTTGGATAAATAATATTGGACAACCATTTTTTTTAAAAGGAATATATATGTTCTCCTTACTTCATTTCACTATTGTGTTTCTCTTCCTCCTCAAAAGCGAACAATGTAGATGCCTTAGGTATTGTAGTCTTGGTTCTTATAGTCAAGTTTATAAGAGAGATATTTGATTCTCTTTAATTTTTTTGCTTCTCTTATCTTTGTCATTTATTATTTTTCAAGTTTTTTAATCTTTCAATAAATAAAATAAAGTTGTTCTCCTTTCCTTGATTCCATTAAATATTTGTCATTTCACTTTGTGTGCTTTCAAAAGAGGTTATCCTTAAGTATGAGCTCATTGAGAGCATTTTTAAAATATAAAATGCAAATAATTTATAATTTATTGTTGGCTTCCTATCCATGAATTTGAAAAATTTTATAGACAATTTCATGTTCTTCATCATCAATCCAATCTTTGATGGTTTTATCCCATAAAGACCTTTTTGCCACATATTTCTAAGAAAATGAGATTTGATACAATGTTCATTTTCCATTCAGACTATGGGTATTAGGATTTTATCAAATTTCTTCTCCTTTAAATTATTGGACATGTGTCTAAAATGTCATTTCTTTAGACCTTACAATTGTATTGAATGTACCCAACACTATTTACTTATTTTATTGTAGTGATGCAGGACACTCTAAAAGTATCAACTTGTTATGTGGCTAACTTGGTGGAAAGATATGTTAACCCTTACTACATATCATATCTAACTTTTATTTCTAATAAATACCATATATACTATTATTATTTTTTTCATCTTACCATTTAGATGTTGGTGATTCAAAACCTCTACCCTATAATCTCTCTCACGCCTCATAGAATTTAACTAAAATAACATATTTTATAATAGATACTAACTAGAATATAGTGAATACCAACATTGCTAATATTTGTTTTTTACATATTACCTTTGCATATCACTCTTCCATCTTAAACTCATTTGCCTATTTTACTTTTACATTTACAATAGACCCACTTTATAATTGTAACTTATGATACCATTATATTTGGTCAATGGATCCATCTCCATCTAGTAGGAAACAAATAAGAACTCTAAAAACCAACATTGAAAATAACTAGCACAACTACTAATGTTTTTGTCATACTTTATTTTTTTACTTTATAAGAAATTTGGGGAGTTGAAAAATTAATCATGGCCTACCATTTGATGTTAAATGTATAAAAATGTAATGGGTATTTCTATTTACTCTTATATAATGTCTCGATATTGACTCATAATCAATTTTGCTACAAATTTCAGTCTCATTTACAATCTCTTCTATAAAATTTATCACCTTCCTATGAACCTTATATATTTATTTCACCATTAGTTTCATATCAGGATTTTAAGTTTTATATCTCATCAAGGGTTGTCTTCCATTGGCCTACAATGTGAATATACACCATTTTTGTAAGTGAAAATCAAATTTTCTCATCTTATAA
>JARHVA010002907.1:22500-67500 GCA_037957365.1 Torreya grandis
GATGAATTGGGACCCATATAGACCTTGCTAATACATATTTTTCAAAATTAAATTTGATGTAAGGTATATTTTTTGTTTGTAATATTGGCACTGGGATTTAATCAAATTTTTACTCCTTTAAGGTATGGATAGGTGCCTAAAAGGGACTTAATTTATTCCTTATGATTGCATAAAATGTAACACACTATTTTTTTTTTTTTTTTTAAGAGTGGTGGAATGTACTACAAAGTTACCATCTCATTATTGCTAACATGGTGGGAAATATATATCAACCCTTATTTCATGCAATATCTTACTGTGTGAAAAAAAATTCCATGCATACTCTTACTTTTATTCTTCATTCATACTTTCTAATTGGCAGTTAGTGTTTCAAAATATATGACCTTAGGGGTCTCTCTCATACTTTCTAAAAATTTCTTAGAAGAGCATATGTGATAGTGTCTATTGAATATATTATAGTGATTACCAACATTGATTAAGAATTTTATCTATAAAATTCAGACTTCCATCTTATATTCCTTCATCTATTTTACTTTTTCCTTTACAATAGACTCACTTTGTAAATTTGGTATGATACCAATATATTGGGTCAATGGACTCATCCAAATCTAGTGTTTTCCATTGAGATAAATTAAAAAATACCTATAAAAATGATAGTAAGTTTGGTGAGTTGAAATATAGATGAGGGTATATCATATGATGCTAAATGTATAATAATACAATGGGTATTTATTTTTAACCTTGTGTAGTGCATTTTTATCGATTCATAATCAATTTTGATACAAATTTTGGTCTTGTCTGGAGTTTATTCTACCAAATTTATCAACTTCTTATGGACCTTATATATTTGTTTCACCATTAATTTTATATGAACATTTTATGTTTTATATCTCATCAAAGGTTGACCACCATTATCCTACAATATGAATATACACCATTTTCTTAGTCATAATTAAATTGTCTCATCTTATAGACCAATTTAGTAATTTGGGTTGGTTATATGATTATTATTTATTCATTTCATATTTGAGTTTTTATATTTTTGTTCTAATTCTTTCTTTTTTCATTTTACAACTATGTAGGGTTTGAGGTGATCAATTTTACATTAAAGAATATTTTCTTTCTGAATGGTAGTGTATCATTTCTTTACAACATATTTTGTTGTCTTTTAATTTTTTATTTTTTTAAAAATCAATGATTCTATTTTACATTTATATTCATTTAATTTTTATAAATATTTATTAAATATTTTACAATTATATCTAATGGATATGTTTGAATAAAAATCATGTTAAACCCACTTAATATAATTTATTTCATCAAATCAGGTACCTTTACTCTATATAACACATCTCATGACCATATTCACCTAAACAATATTTATAGGGAAGGTAAAACTCCATTAAATCCACTAGAATACTAATATCTATTTTTTTCTCATTTTTCATGTATCTTAACATGGGAAATTACTTTTTCAAACATTATGTGTTACTAATTTAGAATTAAAATTTAATGAATTATTTATGAAATAAAATGTCGAATAGAATAAAATATTTCTCCTTAACAAAACAAATATGAAATTACACTTTAATGTATTTTAATGTACAAATAAATACATATTTTTAAAGTTGTTCCTTATACATTAAACATCTACACATTTCGTATTATGTGATTTAGAGCTTTAATTATGCTTATTTAGGGCATGAAACTGTTCACCTCCTATGTAATATTCAATTTAATTTAAGGTTTCCTGTAATATTGATAACTAAAACATGTCACTATAACTTTAATTAACAAAATTGCATCTGAAGGGGGTTTAGTTTATTTTTTTAATGTAAAATATTTATAATACTTCTTAAATATCCAAGTGGAGTTTTATATAGATATTTTTTTACAATAAACTTTAAAAATAATAAAATCATGTTAGGTTGATGTTTTAGAGGATGTTGACACTAGTGCTCTTTAATTTCTAAGGAATATTTATAAGAATGTATTTTTTTTGCACCATACATTTATTAAAGAATTCAAATTCCATGTAACTTATAATTGATATGTGTGAGTACATCAGTTTTGTGCTTACACTCTACCATGACATCGATGTATAGGTGTGTGAGTGAATTAGTTTTATGCTACATTAAAAGCATCGATGGCATGGTAGAGTGTTAGCACTATGGTTTTAGTGAATTGAAACCTCCACTCTAGTGATACAATATAATTTATATGATTTAGTAAATTATATCACCAATATTTTTAATAAGGGGTACAATTAGTTTGATAAGAATAAACCCAAGTATTTGATACATGTTGTCAATGTAAAGGTTCATAGTGATGTATGTGTTTGCATAAAAATAACAATAATGTAGAAATACTAGTGTTCAAAAGTAATGAAATTAACTCATATGTAGGTGATGCTCAATAAATTTAAAAAATAACCAAAATATATTTTTCAATAGATAACTTTGGAAAAAATTATCTGTAAAAAAGGTTAAATATATATACTCCTTAATCCATTATAATTGTATGTTTCTCTTCCTCCTCCAAACCCAATAATTTAGACGCCTTTGAAACTATATAATTAGTTCTTGTAGTAAAATTTATAAGAGAGATATCTAGATATCTTTCATTCTAATCGTTATCTTGATCTTTCTCCTTTCTTATTTATTGTTTTTTTTTATTCTTTCAACTTGAAAAAAATAATTATTTTCTTCTCCTTGATCCTATTAATTATTTTTTAGTCCACCGTATGTGATTTCAAAATATGTTCTCCTTAAGTACACGATTGATGAAAATAATTTGTAAAAAAAATGCAAATGATATACAATTTATTTTTGGGTATTGTCAACTTCCTATCTATGTAATTTAAACTTATTATATAAATTTTGATGTTCTTCATCAGTTGTCCAATATTTGAATGTTCTTCCCAATTTAGACCTTTTTGATAAAGCTTTTTTTTAAAAGATATTTTATGCAATTTATAATTTTTATTAATAATATAGGCATTATAATTTCCTCAAATTCATACTCCTTTAATGTGTGGTTAAATACCTAGAAGGTACTTAATTTAGTCCTTATACCTGTATAAAATGTAAAACACACTATTTGCTTGATTTGTTAGATAGGTGCAAGGAAATACAAAGGTATCATCTCATTATGTTCTAACATGGTTGGAAATATATATCAACCCTTCTTTCATGTATAGCTTGTATTGTGTGTGAAAAATTCCATACATACTATTCCTTTACATTTTCATTCATATTTTCTAGTTGGAGGTTTTTCATTCAAAACCTATGCCCCTAGGGTCTCTTTCAAACCTAATATAATTTACCTAGAAGAGTATAAACTATAATTGAATTTGAATAGATTATAATGACTACCAACATTGATCAAACATTACAATAGATTAAATTTATAAATGTGGTATGATACCAATATATTGGGTCAATGAGCTCATCCCAATGTATTTTCTTCCATTGCAATAAACAAAGAAGACTTATAAAAAATGATATTGAAAATAATTAGCTACACTACTAGTGTTTTTTTGTACTTCTATTGATTTTATTTGATAGTAAATCTAGGGAGTTGAAATATTGATGATGGTGAACCATATGATTCTAAATGTATAAAAATGTAATGGGTATTTATTTTTATACTTATGTAGCATCTCGATATCTATTCATAAGATCAATTTGTCTATAAATTTTATTCTGATTTTGAATCTCTTCTTCTAAATTTATCAACTTCCTATGGAACTTATATATTTTTTTGACCACTAGTTTCATATGAGGATTTTACATTTTATATCTAATCAAAGGTTGTTCTCCATTGGCCTACAATATCAATATACACCATTTTTGTAATTGATAATTGATTTTTCTCACCTTATAGACTAATTCACTAATTCAAGTTCATTATATGATTATTAGTTCTATCATTTTATCATTGAGTTTGTAGAATTTTATTTCAATAATTACTTTTTACATTTTCCATCTATGTAGGGTTTGAAACGAACAATTTTATATTAAAAAATATTTTATTTCTAAGTGCATGGCATTGTATCATTTTTTCATGCATTATTTTTTCTTCTTATAATTTGTTTTTGTAAAATTAGAGATTCTATTTTACAATTATATTCATTTAATTTTTATAAATATTTTTTATACATTTTAAAATTATAGGTAATAGAGATGTTTTAATAACTATTATTTAAAACCTACTTAAACTAATTTATTTCATGAAATGAGGGGTCTTTAATCTATATAATACATATCATGAATATATTTAGCTAAATTATATCTAGAAGGGGAGGTACTACTCAAATAAAACCACTTAATGTAGAATACTAAATTTAAAAATAGTTTTGTTTCATGTTTCATATCTCTTAATCATTTTTTGTTAATGTATTTCAACAAGGGGAATTAGTATTTCAAACCTTATTGCTACTAATTTAGAATTAAACTTTAGCGAATGCTTTATGAACTAAAATGTTGTACAATTTAAAATTTTCTCCTTTAAAAAATAAATATGAATTGCCACTCTAACCTCCTATAGTATACAAATAAATTTTTTTTTCTAAACTTGATCCTTCCACATTAAACATCTACAAAATTAATATAATGTCAGTTAGTACTTAAACTTCTCCTTATTCAAGGCATAAACCTCTTCACCTCCTATGTAATATTCATTTCATGTAGAGTTTCTTTTAATATTGATAACTAAAAAATGTCACTCACACTTTACTTGCCAAAATTGCATCTATAGTAGGTTTTAATGTATTTTCTTAACATAAAATATTTGTAATACCTCATAAATTTCCAAGTCAAGGTTATTCAAGATATTTTTTTTGATAATAAACTTCAAAAAAAATAAAATATTGTTAAGTAAATAATTTAGAAGATATTTATAATAGTACTCCTTATTTTTGTATATAATACTTCTAATAATGTAAGTGCACCATAGATCTATTGAAGAATTCAAATTCCATGTAACATATACTCAATGTGTGTTATTAAATACATCAATGCATAGGTGTGTGAACACATCAGTTTCCTGATACACTAAAATCATTGATGTCATGTTAGAGTGTAAGGACTAGTATCTTGGTGAAATGAAATCTCCACTCTAGTGTTTTTCATTATAGGAAACAAATAATAACTCTAAAAATTTGACATTGAAAATAACTAGCTAAAATACTAATTTTTTTGTCATACATTGATGGATATTATTTGATAATAAATTTGGGGAGTTAAAATGTCAATGATGGTGTATCATGTGATTCTAAATGTATAAAAATGTAATGGGTATTTATTTTTACCCTTGTGTAGTGTCTTTATATTGATTTGTAATCAATTTTGATAAATTTTTGGTCTCATTTAGAATCCCTTATACCAAATTTATAAACTTCCTATGGACCTTATATATTTATTTCACCATCAGTTTTATATGAGGATTTTAGGTTCTATATCTCATCAAAGTTTGACCTCTGTTGGCCTACAATATAAATATACACCATTATTTTAAGTGGTATTTTAATATTGTCATGTTATAGACCAATTAACAAATTCAAGATGGTTATATAATTATTATTTCCATTATTTTATCTTTGAGTTTCCAGATTTTTATTCTAATTCTTACATTTTTCAATTTCAAACATTGCAGGGTTTGAGGTGATCAATTTTATGTTAAAAAATACTTGATTTGTAAGTTAGTAGTATTTTATTATTTATTCATGTGGTATTCTATTGTTTTATATATTTTATAACGGTTTATAACTGTGTTAATTTTTTTTTAAATATTTGTTTGACATTTTATAATTATATCTAATGGAGCTATTTGAATAAATATTCTATCAAACCCACTTAACATAAATTATTTCATGAAATGAGGGGTATTTAATATATAAAATACATCTCATGATGATATTTACCTAAACTATATTTGTTAGTGGAGGTACCACTCCATTGAAACCACTTAATGTAGAGTACTAAAATTTAAAATATTTTTGTTTCATGTTTCATATCTCTTAATCATTTTATGTTGATTTATATTAACATGGGACATTACTCTTTCAAATCTTATTTCTAATAATTTAGAATTTAACTCTAATGAATGATTTATGAACTAAAATGTGCTATAAGTTAATTTTTTTCTACTTTACAAAATAAATATGAAGTCCCACTCTAACCTCCTTTAATGTACAAATAAATACATCTTTTTAAACTCACTAATTCCACATTAGTAAACTACAAATTTCATATTACATGAATTTATACTTGAAATTATCCTTATTTTATCCATAAAACTCTTCACCTCCTATGTTATATTCATTTTTATGTAAGGTTTCTTGTAATAATGGTTACTAAAACATGTCACTAGATCCTTACTTACCAAAATAACATCTATATGAGGTTTTAGTGTGTTATTTTAATGTAAAATATTTCTAATACCTCCTTAATGACCAAGTGGAGGTTATTAAAGAAATTTATTGATAATAAAATTCAAAAATATTAAAATTGTGTTAGATGGATGTTTTAGAGGATGTTAACATTAGTGCTCCTTATTTTTTTATGCAATAGTTCTAATAATGCATTTTTATTTACCATATATCTATTAAAGAATTAAAATACGATGTAACCTATAATCTATGTATTTTATTAAATACATTGATGCATAGGTGTGTGATTGTTTAGGTTTTTTTACTACATTAAAAGCACCAATGTCATGGTAGAGTATAAGCAGTAGACTTTTGTGGCAATGCAAGCTCCACTTTAGGGATACAATAGAATTTATATACTTTTCTAAAGTAGACCATCAATATTTTTAAGAAGGGGTTCTATTAATTATTAAATAGTAAGCCTTGATGTTTGATACATGTTGTCAACATAGAAGTTCCTAATAATGTATGGGTTTAAATAAAAATAGTAATAATGTATGAATATTCATGATCAAAAGTGATGACATTAACTTATATATACATGACACTATGTAAGTTTAATAAAATACAAAACTATATTTTATAATAGATAATATTGGACAACATTATTTTTAAAAAATTATACATATTTACTCCTTGCTCCATTCTAATAGTTTATTTCACTTGCTCCTTCAAACCCAATAGTTTAAACACCTTACGCAACATAGTATCAGTTTATTAAACCAAATTACTATTAAGATAATAAAATAATAATAGGAAAAGCTTATAAAATAATAATCATTATTGATTTGTATTGAATGATTCATATAATTACAAACAATGCATAAATAAGCTGAACTCAAAATTTGAGTTGACATGCAAAATTCAAAACAAAAATATAATAAAACTTGAACTATTATTTTTAGAAACTACTAATTTTAGAAAGTTTCACATGAAAGCATGCATAGCTCTTAAAATATCCAAAAATAAACTAAAAACTAAAATTAACCTATTGGAATAATATCAACTGAAGTTCAAGTAAGGTTAGAAAAATATATAATTTATAAATTTAAATAAATACTGAAAATAATATTAAACTATAATTTTGAAGCCTTGGATGGTCACATATGGCCTTTAAAAACTATCAAAAACGTCCATAAATGGACAAGAGGGATATTTCTATATTTAAGTTTTCAATATGATGATTTTTATGTGAAGATGAACTCTTACAAAGCTATGGATCAAAGGTTATGGCCTTCATATGTTTGGCCTCTTTTTCTCCATCATTCTCCTTTGTTTGAAAACAACTCAAGGCTTGAAAGTTACTCTAATTTTATAGATGCCATTTATTATCATCAATTTTATTTACCTCCCATTATGTTATCCAAGTTTTTTCTTACTTATTTAATCTTTCTCAACGTAACAAATACCTATAACTTATATTCCTTGTGTTTACTATTTTTATCCATAAAGTGCACTATATTTTCCTTCTTCTTATTTCGAATCTGTTGTTTTGAATCTACTTATTCATATTATTCAACTTCACCATTTTATCCATAGAAAATGTATAAATCTAAAAAATTAAATACTGGAGAGATATCAAAATTTTGTGGTAAATTTTCCTCATAATCATTATCATCAATTTTCTTCACAATTCTACATGGTCCAATTTTATTGTATTTAAAATTATTATATATGCCTCTCATAAATCTCTCTCTCCTAAAGTAAACCATTAATAAATCTTATTTTTCAAATAGTTTTAACCTTCTTTTGACATTTTTTGTTACTTTATACTTCTCATTACATTCCTGCAAATTTCTTAATACTTATTTTTAAAATTATTGTATATGTTCTACAATTGCTTTTGCATCGTCACTAACTCATTATGCAATTGGTAACTATACCAAATCTAAAACACTCATAGGATTTCTCCCATAAAAAATATGTAATGTTAATTTTCTTGTTGATCTATTCACGAAACTATTATATACAAACTCAGCTTGCAATAAAGATAACTCCCATTACTTGGACTTATCTTCAACTATGCATTTAAATAAATTTCCTAAATTATTGTTTACAAATTATGTCTATCCATCTATTTTGGTGTGGTATTCACTACTAAATTATATCCTCACCCCCTTATTCCTTCATAAAGTCCTAAAAAAATGACTTAGAAACATTATGTCCATATCTATAGTGGTTTTTAGAACACCATAAAATCTCACAATATCCGTAAAAATAGTTCCAAAATTATAATGACATCATTGGTTTTCATAGAAGAAATAAAATCAACCATATTATAAAACCTATCTACAACAAAAAAATAATCATTACCTCTCTATGTGTTTGGTAATCCCAACACAAAATCCATAATCAAATCTATTTATGCTACCCTTGGGACTAGTAACGGCATGTACAACCTTATTTTTTGTGTATGTCTTTTTACCACCAAACATATCCTACACATTGAAACATATCTTCTCACATCTCTCTTAATATTTGGCTAAAATTACTTCTCATACACTAAAGACATTGTCATTGTCTTATCAAAATGTCCAACTAAACCACCACTACATAATTGTCTTATAATATTATCTCTTAGAGACTTAATTGGAATACATTATTATTTACCTTTGAAAAGATAACCATCTTGCATAATAAAATATTTGTAAACATTACTTGTATTATCTATCAATGGATTCCTACATTGCTCAACTACCTTGGAAAAATCTATATCAGTATTGTATACTTATTTAATATATTTAAATATAACTATTCTAGTCACCATAGTAGTTATCAACTCCATTCACCTTCTCAAATCATTATATACCTAATTATGTTTCCCTAATTTATGTCTTAACACAAAATTATAACCCTAGAACAAATACACCCACTTGGCATGCCTAATATTTAACTTATTTTGAGTGTTCACATACTTCAAATCCTCATGATCAATAAATATGATAAACTCCTTATGCACTAGGTGATGCCTACAATGTCTTAATGCTTGTATAATGACATAAAATTCGATATCATATGTAGAATATTTTGTTCTTACCTCACTTAATTTCTCACTATAATATGCTATTGGCTTCCCTTGTTGATTC
The DNA here is from genome assembly GCA_037957365.1 of Torreya grandis. Taxonomy (NCBI): domain Eukaryota; kingdom Viridiplantae; phylum Streptophyta; class Pinopsida; order Cupressales; family Taxaceae; genus Torreya; species Torreya grandis. The sequence goes on from JARHVA010002907.1 coordinate 32,017, forward strand.
AACACAATACCAATTCCCACAAACGAGTCATCACATTAAACCTCAAATATTTTGTTAAAATCTATTAATGCTAAAACAACTTTTTCTATAATTTTATTCTTCAAAAACTAAAATCTTTTTATTGCTGCCCTTGTCCATGTAAATTCTTCTCCTCCCAACAATTTTTTATTGGTGAAACAATACTATTAATTTTTTTTATGAAAAATTGAAAAACCATTGAAAATTATTACATCTATGATGTTTTTGGGTTTAGGCTATTCAACAATTGCCTTTACTTTTTCTTCATCCAATCTTACACTATTTTCTAAAACTAAAAATATCAAAAATACCAAACTATTCCTTTATAAACATTCACTTCTTTAAATTTTAATAGATCTTCTCTTTTATTAATAATTATAATACCATTATCAAATGTTGTATGTGGTCTTCTTTAATTTTACTGAATATTAATATATTATCAAAATCATCCACCACAAACATACCACTATAATCTCATAGCACTATGTTCATTACCATCATAAATGTGCTCCATGTATTAGATAATCTAAATGACATAACAAACCACTCATATAAACCATCTCTAGTCTTGAATGTTGTTTTCTATTCACCTCCGTCAGAAATCTAAATCTAATAATATTCACTCCTTATATAAATCTTGGTAAAATATTTTTCTCCAGCAAGAACATCCATCATATCATCTAAATGAGGTATATGAAACCTATACTCGATTATAATTTCTACTATCCACACACATATTCCACCCTCCATTTTTTAATGTCATCATTACTAGTGTTTCACATGGAGTCATGTTCTCCCTTAATACACCCTTTCTCACCAATTCAAAAACCTATGTATTTAATATTGCATGTTATATTAGACTCATCCTATAAACTACTTGATTAGGTAGAGCTAATATAGGAATCAAATTAATATGATGTTGAATATCTCTCTTTATTATTAAACCATCTATTCATTCATCAGGTCTAACATCTACATATTCTCCTAATATTATTTCTAATTCTATTAGTACTTGCACCATTTTTGTGTCTTCTTTATACATTACTAATGCATAATAAAAACTGCCATCTTCATGTCTTTGATAAATAATTTTTTATTGAACATGATTTTAGCCTACCCTTATTATTTAAGAGGTAAAAAAACTACCTTCATACCATCTTACTAAGAACTATATATGTTCTATGACCCATCATGATCTAATTTTCTATAAAATTTCCATGGTCTTTCCAATAACATATGACATGCATCCATTTGTATTACATCACACCATATTTTATTCTTGTAGGTTTTGCCTATAGAAAAATTTACAAAGAACATTTTATATACTATAACTTCATTAACCTTTTTAAAACATGAAATTTAATAAGGGTTAAGATGTTTTTCACACTACAAACCTATTCAATCATGTCTTTATAAACCATATTTTCATAACTATAGCCATTTATAATTACTTCGCATATCTTACCTCTTGAAGTACACCTCGTCATAAATATATTTATTTTTATCCATGCATCACCACCTTATTTACTTCTCACATGTTCTTTCCTTAGATAAATCATTATTCTTCTGATCACAATATTTTCTCCAATATCTACTATTGTAACTTCAATATTTGCTCTTCTATTTCAACTTAAACTAAACACATTATTGGAAGATCCTCTTGCCTCCTTTATTGATCTTGGTAGTGTGAAAACACAAACACTCCATGGTCTTTTTCTTCACATCTATAAAAAACATAACACGTACATTGATTTGAAAACCATCCTCTATAACCAACATAGCTTTATCCTCTCTAAAATCCTTTTCTTTGTTACTGATATTAAAACCCTTGTCTATTATCTTCTTGTCTTTCTGTAGCATGTGATGATTTTTATCTAGTGGTATTGAACCCACCTCTATTTGTATTAAATCCATCTAGTCCCCTTATTATATGGGATTATCCTATTCTCATCCGAATATATGTTCTTCTAAAATTTTATCTATTTTATTTTCGTCTGCCTTCAAAGATAATTGATAAGCTTCCTGAATGCAAAGTATTCTATACATGCTTAATTCATCTTAAATAAGAAACTTAAAACCATTTACATAACTTGCAGCCATCTACTCTTTTATTTCATCATGATCAACTAATACATAAATGTTATAATACTCATCTATATACTCTTGTATATTGTGATACTTCTACCTTAAATTTTAGAATCTTATGTATAGGGTTTTTTTATAGTCTATAATAAGAAATTTCCCCCTCATCTTCTTCTCCATCTTTTTTCATTAGTTAATATTTACTTTACCTTTTTCTATCTTTATTTCTACATGTGATCCCAATAAATCATTGCATGAACCTTTAATTTTGTGCATGATAGCTTTACCTTCTTGTCTTCTCTCATAGTTATCCATTCAAAACAATTATCCATGTTGTTCATCCAATCTATCAACTCTTATGGTTTTAAACATCCTTCATAGTTTAGAACATCAAGCTTGATTTCTTCATTCCTTCCTTCTAAATCTGTAACTATCCTCCTTCACATTGATGTTGGTTGTTCCTATTAATCCTCTTACAAAATTTATTCTTCAAGATCTTTTAAATCCTAGAAATCATCTTCTTCTCTCCTTTGTCTTCGATTTAAAAATATATTGGTTAATTTTTCTACTTTTCTATGTAACTATTGCATAGTAAAGTTCATTTGAGTGATTCCTCCTCATCCTCTCACCATCTCTTACACATCTGAGATTCAAACTTGATATGATAGCAAATAATGAACATAATTACTATGAGGAAAACAAAATAATAGTAATTAGTGAAGATGCTGAAATAATAACCAATATAAATTCATATTGAATGGTTTAAATAAGTACAAACCATGCATAAATAAACCTCAACTTAGAATTGGAGTTAGCATGGAAAATTTAAAACTCCTAAATATAATAAAACTCAACTTTATTTTTAGTAGCTTCTGTTTTTAGTAAGTTTTACATGTAACCACATGCAACTCTAAAAATATCAAAAAGTAAATTGAACACTAAAATTAACCTATCAAATGAATATAAATTGAATTTTTAGTCTGGTTAAAAAATATATAATTTTTAAATTTAGAAAATACCAAAAATAATATTAAACTACAATTTTAGACCCTTAGATGGTCACATATGACCTCTAAAAAACATTAAAAGATATCCATAGATGGACACAAAGTACATGGCTACGTCAATTTTTATGATAAAATAATTTTGACATGAATATGGGAAAAAACAGAGCTATGGATCAAAAGTTATGGCCTCTAGAAGTTCAGCCTCTTTTTTTGCATCATAGATCTTGTAGTCAAATTTATAAGAGAGATATTTGAATCCCTTTTTTTCTTATGCTTCCATCATAATCCTCCTTTCTTCTTTCTCAATATTTTTTAATATTTCAATGTGAAAGTAATTAATTATTATCTTCTCCTTGCTCTCATTAATTCTTTGTCATTCCACATTATACGCTTCCAAAAAATAGTTCTCCTTAAGTATGAGCTTGATGAGAGTAGTTTGAAAAAAAAAGAAGCAAATGATCTATTATTTATTATTGGGTTTAGTTGGCTTCCTATCTATGTATATGAAAAAATTTATATAAAATATCATGTTCTTCATCATCAATCTAATCTTTAATGGTTTTGTCCCATTGAGAACCTTTTGATATATCTTTTTATAAAAATGATATATGATGTAATTTATATATATTATATAATATAGGAAATGGTATTTCCTCAAATTTGTACTCCTTTGAGTTATGGATAAGTATAAAAAATACATAATTTAGTCCTTAAAATTGTATTGGATGTAAGACACACTATTTACTCATTTTGTTAGAGTGGCGCAAGGAACTGAAAATGTATCATCTCGTTATGTGCTAACATGGTGGTAATATATATCAACCCTTCTTTTGTGAAATATCTAACTTGTATCATGTGTAATAAATTTCATACATAATACTATTTTTATTATTCATTCATACTTTTTAGTTAGTGGTTGTTGATTTGAAATATATGACCCTGGGGGTCTCCCTCACCTACTAGAATTTACCTACAAGAACATAAGCTATGTGTCTATTAACTAGATTAAAATGATGACCAACATAAATCAAGCATTTTATCTCTGGAAGTCATTCTTCCATGTTAAACTCCTTTTTTTTTTGTTTTTACTTTTACCTTTACAATAAACTCACGTTCTAAATGTGTTATGATACCAATATATTGGTTGAATTGAATCATCCTAATTTAGTGTATTCCATTGAGATAAATAAAGAAGACCTCTAAAAAATGGTACAAAAAATAATTACTTGCACTATTAGTGTTTTTTTTCGTAATTTCATTCATTTTATTTGAAAGTAAATTTGGTGAGTTAAAATATTGATTATGGTGTACCATATGATGGTAATTGTATACAAATGTAATGAGTATTTGTTTTCACCCTTATGTGGTGCCTCATTTTCGATTCATAATCGATTTTGCTATAAATTTTAGTCTCATTTGCAATCTCTTCTACAAAATTTTTCAACATCTTATGAACCTTAGATATTTGTTTCACCATTAGTTTCATATGAAGATTTTAACTTTTATATCTAATCAAAGGTTGACCTCCACTGTCCTACAATAAGAATAAGTACCATTTTTTAAAGTGATAATTGAATCTTCTCATCTTATAGACCAATTTAGTAATTTAGTTGGTTATATGATTATTAGCTCTATCATTTTATCTTTGAGTTTGTAGATTTTGATTTAAATTCTAACTTTTTCCATTTCCAAACTATGTAGGGTTTGATGTGATCAATTTTATATTAAAAAATATTTTATTAATAATTAAGTGGTGTTGTATCATTTTCATATGATAATTTTTCATCTTATAATTTTTATTTTTTTAAAATTGAAAATTATATTATACAATTATATTCATTAAATTTATTTAAATGTTTGTTTTATATTTTATAAATATATTTGAATAACTATTATGTCAAACCTACTTAATATAATTTATTTCATAAAACAAGGGGCCTTCATTACTATATTCATCTAAACTATATTTATAAGGGGAGGTACTACTCCATTAAAACCACTTAATATAGAATACTAAAATTTAAAATATTTTTGTTCCATGTTTCATATTTCGTGATCATTTTCTGTTAATGTGTCTTAACATGGGGCATTATTGTTTCAAACATTATGTGATACTAATTTAGAGTTAAATTTTAATGAATTATTTATAAATTAAAATGTTTTACATGTTAAAATATTTATGATTAAACAAAAAAATATGAAGTGCCCCTTTAACCTCTATAATGTATAAATAAATAAATCTTTTTAAACTTGTTCTTCCACATTAAACATCTACACATTTCATATTATGTGATTTAATACTTGAATTCTCCTTATTGAGGGTATAAACCTCTTCACCATTTGTGTAATATTCATTTAAATGTAAAGCTGATTCTAAGATTGATAACTAAAACGTTTCACTACAACTTTACTTACAAAAATTTCCTCTAAAGGATGTTTTAGTGTATTTTTTAAATGTAAAATATCTATAATACCTCTTAAATGTCCAAGTGGAGTTTCTTCAAGATATTTTTTGATAATAGAGCTCAAAAATAATAAAATCATGTTAGGTGGATGATTTAGAGAATGTTTACATGAGTGCTTCTTATTTTTGTATGCAATACTTCTAATAATATATTTTTTGTGCACCATACATTGATTAAAGAAATCAAATTCCCTGTAAACTATACTCGATGTGTATTATTAAATACATAGATGCTTCGGTGTGTCAGCGCATCAATAATTTTCTACACTAGAAGAACCGATGTTATGGTAGAGTGTAAGCACTAGTGTTTTGGTGCAAGCAAGCTCCACACTAGTGATACAATAAAATTTCTATACTCTGTAAATTAGAGAGAGAATATTTTCAATAAGGGGCATTATTAATTTAGTAAGAATCATCACTGATGTTTGATACATGTTGTCGATGTAGAGGTTACTAGTAGTGTATGTGTTTGCATATAAATAACAATAATGTACAAATGCTAATGTTTAAAAGTGATGAAATTAACTTGTATGTAGATGATGTTCTGTAAATTTAAAAAAACAAACAAACTATATTTTTGGATTGACAATATTGGACAACTTTTTTTTTTTAATAATGGAATATTATATGTACTCACTCCATTCGAATAGTCTATTTATCTTCCTCCTTAAAACCCAACAATGTGGACACTTTAGGAACTACAGTATTGGTTCTTGTAGTCAAATTTATATGAGAGATATTTGCATTTCTTTCGTTCTTATATGTCTCTCCATCTTCCTCCTTTCTTCTTGCTCAAGTTTTTTTTTAATATTTTAAAATGAAAAAAGAACTATTCTCTTCGTCTTGCTCTCGTTAATTCTTTGTCATCCCACCTTATGTGCTTTCAAAATATGTTCTCCTTAAATTTGAAAAATAAAATGCAAGTGATCTATAATTTATTGCTGGGTATTGCTGGTTTCTTACGTATGTATTTGAATCTTTTTATATAAAATTTCATGTTCTGCATCATCAGTCCAATATCTGAAGGCTGTGCCCCATTGAGACCTATTTGATACATTAAAAAAAAAAACCCAGAGATTTATAGCAATGTATATTTTTTATTCATAGTATGGGCACTGGGATTTCCTCAAATTCATACTCCTTTAAGGTATGGGTAAGTGCCTAAAAGGTACTTAATTTAATCCTTGCAATTGTATCAAATATATAACACACTATTTGCTTTCTTTGTTAGAATCGCGCAAGGCACTACAAAGGTATCATCTTGTTATGTGCTAGCATGGCTGGAAATATATATCAACCCTTCTTTCATGCAATATCTAACTTGTATTGTGTGGAAAAAAAATTCATACACGCTATTCCTTTTAGTCTTCATTCGTAGCTTCTAGATAGAGGTTTTTGATATGAAACCTATGCGGGTTCTCTTTCACACCTGATGGAATTTATCTAGAAGAGCATATACTATATTGGATATTAACTAGATTATAGTGACTACCAAAATTGATGACGAATTTTATCTTTAAAAGTCGTTATTCCATCTTAAAATCCTTTGTGTCTATTACTTTTTCCTTTACAATAGACTCACTTGAGTCTATTTTGGTATGATACCAATATATTGGGTCAATGGACTCATCCCAATCTAGTGTCTTCCATTGTAATTAACAAAGACGACCTCCCAAAAAAACGATACTGAAAATAATATGCTACACTACTAGTGTTTTTTTGGTACTTTCATTGATTTTATTTGATAGTAAATTTAACAAGTTGAAATATTTATGATGGTGTAGCGTAGTCCTTTATCTATTACATTATTTTGTTTACCTCTTTGTTATTAATTATAGGGTTGGGTACCGTAGCAGTTTGGTAGTTACAATTATGTAACTGTTTCGACAATGTATTTATACCCCTGCTTTGTTCATCAATAGACATATACGCATTCAAATTCCATGTGGTATCAGAGATTTCGAAGCCTGATCGACGCACAATAGAAGTGATAGACACTTATCGACGCGCAGCAGAAATCCTGGATGCTGATTGACGCCTGGTAGAATCATGTGCTGAAGAAGAGGCGACACTAGAAACATGAGAAGCTGATCGAAGTGCTTTCTCTAGTCGGAAAGGGTTAAACCATCCAATCAAGATATGCAGACACGTAGACCTGTTGGCAGAAGGTAGTTGTTTGCGTTCGAATCCTGAGTCCGTAAGCACCACATAGTGGAATGGATGGCAAAGTAATTAAACGGCCAAGAGAGAAGAAGAAGACGCCTGCACAGCAAAAAGAGGCAGTCATCGACGTCGATAAGAAGTGAAGAAGTGCTGGAAAAATATTAAACTAAAAAACAAATGCTGTACACAGAAAATAAACCAGAAAAAATTATAAGTTAAAACAAGAGAGACAGAGAAGCAATTTGATATACTTGCTGCAAAATTGTCTTCATGCATCTTTATTGAAAGGAAATAGAAATATATACACAAAACAGCAACTACAGAAAAAGAAACTAAACAAAGAAGGGAAACTTTCCATAAAAGCTAAGATGGGAAACTTTCCCAAACAGAAAAAGAAATACAGAAAAAGTTAGGAAACATTCCCAACAAAAAAAGGACAAATCTGATTTTTCTATTATTTTAACATCCTCCCTAAAATCTGATTTGTGGGATAGCTTCTCATCCCTAAAAGATTCTTCAGACTATTGAAATCTTCTTCTTTCAAAGGTTTTGTCAAAATGTCAACAACCTGATCTTTGGACCTGCAATAAAAAAGTTTGATTTCTTTATTTTTAACCAGCTCTTTGATGAAGTGAAATTTGATGTCAATGTGCTTGCTTCTTCCATGAAAGACTGGATTTTTAGAAAGTGCAATGGCTGATTGATTATCACAAAATATAATTGTTTCTTCCATTTGAGGCTGCATCAAAGCTTCAAGCATCCTTCGTAACCAAACTGCTTGACAACCTGCTGAAGTGGCTGCCACATATTCTGCTTCTGCTGAGGACAATGCAACAATGGGTTGTTTCTTTGAAGACCATGAAATTACACCTGACCCAAAATTAAAAGCATACCCAGAAGTACTTTTTCTATCATCTTGATTTCTAGCCCAATCACTATCTGTATAACCAGTTAACCTCAAAACACCCTTCTTTTCATAAAAAATTCCATGATTTGCAGTCCCTTTTACATACTTTAGTATTCTTTTACCTACTTGTAGATGAGTATCATGTGGATCCTCCATGAACCTACTTATCAAGCTTACTGCATACATGATATCTGGTCTTGTTGCAGTTTAGTACATTAAACTTCCAACCAAACTTTTATACAAAGTAGAATCTAACTTTTTGCTTTCATCATTTTTGCTCAACTTCAAACCCATGGCAATAGGTGTAATTGTTGGTTTGCTATTTTCCATCTTGAACCTTTTCAAAATATCATTTGCATATTTTTCTTGTGAAATGAAAATTCCATCACTATTTTGTGTTACTTCAAGACCAAGATAATAGTGCAACAAACAAAGATCAGTCATTTCAAATTCACTTTTCATTGCCATTGAAAATTCTCTAAGCATGTTTTCATTATTCCCGGTATAAAGCAAATCATCAACATAAATACAAACTATCATAACATCTCCTTGCTGATTTTGTTTTATGAATAAGGTGGGCTCATAAGGGCATTTTTCAAAAACATTTTTAAAAAAAATATGATTCAATCCTTTCATACCAAACTCGAGGTGCTTGCTTTAAACCATACAAAACTTTCTTTAGTTTGAGCACCTTGCCTCTCTGACCTTTAATCTCAAAACTAGGTGGTTGCTCAATATAAATTTCTTCCTCCAATACACCATTTAAGAATGCTGATTTTACATCCATATGAAAGACTTTCCAACCCTTTTGTGCTGAAAGAGCTAAAATCATGCAAATAGTATCCATTCTAGCAACAGGTGCAAAAACTTCATTATAATCAATACCTGATTTTTGTTTGTAGCCCTTTACTACCAATCTGGCCTTGTATTTATTCACTTTACCTTGCTCATTGTATTTTTTTTTTACACCCTCTTTACTCCAATTGGCTTCTTATGCTTAGGGAGATCTGTAATTTCCCAAGTTTGATTCTTTTCTATGGCTGCAATTTCTTCATTCATAGCTTTAATCCATTTATCATCATTTATAGCTTCTTCAAATGTAACAAGATCACTATTGGCAAAAAATGCAAAATGACAAAGATCTTCATTTACCTCTGTTGTTTCTTTATATATGTCAGACAAACTCCTTGTTTTCTGCCACTTTTTTGGAGATTCTGAGGTGGATAATGGAGAACTACTTGATGAAACATGTCTATTACTTGGTGGAGATGAAGAAGAACCTCTTCTTAGTGCTAACTATTGAATGCTACTACTGTTGGCTCCTGTGTTAACAACTGAAATTTGTTGTTGATTTGTAGCTCTATCTTCAATGTTAACTGTTTGATATTTCTCTTCCAATTTCCAACACCACTCCTGATCTTCAAGAAACTTTGCATCTCTACTTATCACCAACTTTTTTGTCTCTGGATTGTACAACCTGTATGCCTTGGATTCTTCACTGTATCCAACAAAGATACATTTTTCTGCCTTATCATCCAATTTCTTTCTAAGTGCATCTGGAACATGAGAATAAGCAATACAACCAAAAATTCTTAAATGACCTACCCGGGGTTTGTATCCTCCCCAAGCTTCTTCTGGTGTCATGCCCCAAACTGAGTTCATGGAACATCTATTCAAAATATATCCTGCACAACAAACTGCTTTTGCCCAAAAAACCTTAGGTAAATTTTTAACATTAAGCATACTCCTTACCATATTTAAAATTGTTCTATTTTTTCTCTCAGTGACACCATTTTGTTGAGGTCTATACCTTGTTGTTAGCTACCTTTTTATGCCCTTTTCAATACAATAATTATGAAAATTATGTGAAATATACTCTCCACCCCTATCAGTCCTCAAAATTTTGAGAAAATAACCACTTTGATTCTCAACTAATTCTTTAAATTCTCTAAATTTCTTGAAAGTATCAGACTTATTTTTCAAAGGGTACACCCAAAGTTTCCTACTATAGTCATCAATAAATGTCAAAAAATATCTCATACCAGATAATGAAGTAACCTCAATTGGTCCACATAGATCTAAGTGAACTAACTCTAATGGCTTTGAAGCTCTCCAAGAATCCCTTACTGGAAAGGGTTCTCTATGGTGCTTTCCAACAATACAACCTTCACATTCTTCATCTGGTCTTTGAATAAATGGTAAACCTGTTACCATGTTCTTTTTATACAAAAGATTTAGTCCACCAAAATTCAAATGACCAAACCTAAGATGCCATAACCACTGTGTGTCTTTTACAAGAGCACTGAAACTTAAATGCATATTGTTTCTGATACTAAGAGAAAACATCTTATTAGCAGTCATGGGTATTTTAGTTATCAGCTTGTTTTTACCATCAACAATAATGCATGAACCATTTTCAAATTTGACAGTGTGGCCTTTTTGCACAAGTTGACCTACACTTAACAAGTTATTGTTTAAGCCTAGTACATAAAACACATCACCAATATATTTTTTCTCACCTTGTCTTGTTGTGATTAATATCCTCCCTTTCCCCATGACTGGTGCAATTGTATTATTTCCCATCTTGACTTCAGATATGATAGACTCATCCAAATTTTGAAATAACTCTTTGTGTCCTATCATATGATTACTGCACCCACTGTCAACATACCATTTGTCATCATTTACTTCCTCCTTTGTGCTGCATGTTAGCAAGACATATCCTTCCTGCCCTTCACCTTCATTTGCATATTGGGCTTCTTGTTTACTTTCATCTGGAAACTTTTTCCTACATTCAGATGTAAAATGTCCATACTTTTGATAGTAATAACATTGTAAAGATGATTTATCATACCTTTGAAAACCTCTTCCTCTTTGCTGAAAATTTGCTCTACCTCTACCTCTTGCTTGAGTGAAACCACAATTTTCTTCATCACTTATATTGCCTCTTTGACCTCTGCCTCTTTGTTGAAAACGTCCTCCTCTTCCTCTTGAATTTCTACCTCTTCCTCTTTGTGCTGAAGATGATTCTGGTGTTGTTTCTTTTTCTTTAAAAAATACCTTGCTCTTTAAAGCTTTCTCAAGTGGCTCCTTTGTTGATTTATTTATTTTATGTTCATGTGTGTACAATGAACCCATAAGCTCATCTACAGATAAAGATGTTAGATCTTTTGATTCTTCAATAGCTATAACTACAGGATCATATTTTTCAGGCAAACTTCTTAAAAAAATTTCAACAATTTTTTGATTAGTCACAACCTCACCATTTGATTTCATCTGATTAACTATACCCATTGTACGAGTACAGAAATCTCCTAAACTTTCTGAATCTGACATTTGTAAAATTTCAAAATCTTTTCTAAGAATTTGAAGGCGAACTGTTCTTACTTTTTCTGTACCTTGAAATGATTGTGCAATGAGATCCCACGCTTCTTTGGCCTTCGAAGTCGCTGTAACTCTTGGAAGAAGAGTTTCATCAAGACCCTGCACTATGAACAATAATGCTTTCTGATCTTTTTTTCGATTATCCCACAGTAAATCCCTTTCATTTTGTGTGAGGGCTGCTAATGCTGCTGCATCCACTGGTTCTGAATACCCATTCTGCACAAGATCCCATAGCTCCTGTGACCTGAACAAAAATTTCATCTGAAAACACCAAAAATCATAATTTTTTCCATTAAATTTAGGAATTTGTAGCTGTGTACTGTTAGCATTTGTTGTCATTTTGAACCTTGCTCTGATACCATATGATAGAAAAATATTAAACTAAAAAACAAATGCTGTACACAGAAAATAAACCAGAAAAAATTATAACTTAACACAAGAGAGACAGAGAAGCAATTTGATATACTTGCTGCAAAATTGTCTTCATGCATCTTTATTGAAAGGAAATAGAAATATATACACAAAACAACAACTACAGAAAAAGAAACTAAACAAAGAAGGGAAACTTTCCATAAAAGCTAAAATGGGAAACTTTCCCAAACAGAAAAAAAAATACAGAAAAAGTTAAGAAGCATTCCCAACAAAAAAAAAAAGACAAATCTGATTTTTCTATTATTTTAACAATATTTATGATGGTGTAGCGTAGTCCTTTATCTATTACATTATTTTGTTTACCTGTTTGTTATTAATTATAGGGTTGGGTAGCGTAGCAGTTTGGTAGTTACAATTATGTAACTGTTTCGACAATGTATTTATACCCCTGCTTTGTTCATCAATAAACATATACGCATTGAAATTCCATGTGGTATCAGAGATTTCGAAGCCTGATCGACGCACAATAGAAGTGATAGACACTTATCGACGCGCAGCAGAAATCCTGGATGCTGATTGACGCCTGGTAGAATCATGTGCTGAAGAAGAGGCGACACTAGAAACATGAGAAGCTGATCGAAGTGCTTTCTCTAGTCGGAAAGGGTTAAACCATCCAATCAAGATATGCAGACACGTAGACCTGTTGGCAGAAGGTAGTTGTTTGCGTTCGAATCCTGAGTCCGTAAGCACCACATAGTGGAATGGAAGGCAAAGCAATTAAACGGCCAAGAGAGAAGAAGAAGACGCCTGCACAGCAAAAAGAGGCAGTCATCGACGTCGATAAGAAGTGAAGAAGTGCTGGAAGCGCTCTCAAGGCAACCATAATTATGACTGATATTCGTAGAACTACTGGAAAAATCTATTCGAGACTGCAGAAGCGTGGAAGTCTAAAGCGGCAAAGCAATATCGTTGATTGATTTGCAGTGCTGAGTGCTGAGGTGAGTAGGAGGTATATGTAGAAATTCGTTGAAGTGACGGCATTTTCCAAATCTACAACCACCAACATAACATTCTTTTAGGACATGTGAAGCGGTTGGCTACCATTAATAAGGCGAGCAAAACTACGAAGTCTGCAGCAAAGGCCCCTGCAATAACATTGGAGATAGGTGGCGCCGACCGTTGACAATACTACGGCCAAAGCAAAAGCCTATGAAGGCTACCACAGCTGCTCCTCCGAAGGACCAAAAAACCCGCGACTGCTGCTCCCAAGAAGGCAGCCCCTGTTGCAAGAGAAAAGAAGGTGCTTCCAATAAGGTACATTTTTTTCCATACAGAAATTTGAAGCAATAAAATTACTGTTTTGTTAGCTTGGTCAAATCTCAAATAAATGAAAAAACATTTCTGCACCAAAATTACTCTTGTCCGATTCCCAAATTCTCGAAGGGCTAAATTTTGCTCAATGGAAGATGAAGATGCGAACTATTCCTCAACTCGAAAAATTATGGGGTATCATCATTGGTACAGTGACTTGTCGTTTTGGAGCTGATGAGAGAGTGAAATATGAAAAGTCAAATACCAACGCCTTCATGTTGATCACACTAAGTCTCATCAATGATGTTCAATTTCATATTCGGGATGTGTCAACATCAAAAGAGGCTTGGGACATTCTATCCACTATTTATGAGGCAAAAAACCAAACAAAGATCCTCCATCTTCAGTCCAAGCTTCATACTCTCAATATGAAATTTGGAGAGAAAGTTGAAAATTTCTTACACCATGTGGTAGAACTATGAGCAGAATTAGTTGCACTTGGAGAAATGATCGAGGACAAGATATTGGTTCTAATCACATTGAAAGCTCTCACTTCTCAATTTCACACATTTGTCAGAACATTGAACATCACAAAGCAAGTTATGTATTTCGAAGAAATGGTGAATTTACTTCAGTAAGAAGAAGCCATCCCATTCATGCAAGATGCATTCGAGGATAAATGCATGATTTCCAAGCAACATGGTCCAAAATTATTGAAATGAGCACTAAAACAATCACAACAATAGTAGAAATATGAGAAGGTAAAAAGATGGTGTCATATTTGTCATACCAATTTTCATGACATTTATCATTGTTGGTATAATGCCTTGACACAAGGCTCATCCAGTCAAGAGCATACATCCAGTGGAGATGATTCACATTAGTCCAAAAGATGTCCTCAATGATCGAAATAGTGCAGCCATTTAGTGACACAACATCAATAGGATGATGAATCTTAAGAGGAGGTGTAAGTAAAAGAAGATGGTGGTAATGCGTATAAGGATGAATATCTTGTCTCCTAAACCTCGTCACCAACAAGCATTGTTTACTCTATCGACTTTGGCACTAGCAATCATATGATAGTGTTCAAGGAACTCTTTGATTCACGGATGAGTTAACCCATCAGAGATTGACATTGAATTGCAGATGATAAAGAGTATGTTATAGAATGAATTGGAACTATTGCCATTTCTCTCAGGATGAGAACCTAAACTATCACAATGGTATTGTATGTCCTTGGCTTGACAACAAATCTTTTCTCTATAATTCAGCTCTTGAATCATAAGGTTAAGGTGGAGTTCATGATCAAGAATGGCACAAAATCCTTGTCTCCTCTCATGAGAAGGTAAGGTCATTACTAGAGATATTTTTAAGGATTGATTATTTTCCCTAGATGTAGTTTCATTTGATGTAGTTACTCTCTCTGCCCCTATGATATAATCTACTTCAATATGGCATTATCGATATGGTCACCTTTTCATTAGTTATTTATCCCACCTTATCTCTAAGGTAGTGGTATGTGGACTTCCTCAGTTGTCCCATTCATTGCTTGTATGCCTTAGATGCCTTTCCATAAAACAACATAGGGTTCCATTCAAGTTGAGTTCCTCACAAGCCAAATATCATCTCGATGTGGTACACACCAATGTATGTAGACCCCTCTCTACTTCCTTCCAAGGATTTAAGTACTTCCAATTGGTTGTTCATGGTTTATGTCACAAGACATGGGTTTTCTTTCTCAAGAAGAAGAGTGAAGCCTTTAGTCATTTTAAGGTCTTCTACTAGCATGTTGTCACCAAGTTAGGGAGGCCACTTCATCTCCTTTTCTTAGCTCAAGAGGAATAATTCAAATCAAAGGAATTTTTGGCATTCTTGAAGTAACATGAAATCAAACAACACATGACTACTCCCTATATACCTCAGGAGAATGGAATTATAGAGTGATGCAATTATTTAGTCATGGAGATGGCTCATTGCATGCTTTCCACTATGAAGTTAGAGATGCCATTATGGGTAGAAGTAGTTCAGATAGTTGTATGTCTTCTCAATAGATCACCTAGAAATATCTTACAATGTAAGAAACCATAAGAGGTATGGAGTGGTCATAAATATTCAATCTCCCATCTAAGAATATTTGGTTGTACATCATATATGCATGTCCCAATTAAAAAAAGGAATAATATTGAACCAAAGACACTCTAATGCCTTATATTGGGGTATAGTACTACCTCAGAAGCATATCATCTCATGGATATTGAAACATGTAAGATTTATGAATGTCAAGATGTGGTTTGTGATGAGTCACCATTCAAATCATCATCATAAAAGGAGTCATAACATACCCCATTCATAGACTGTTCTCATAGTTTGATGGTGAGAATGAAGAATCGTGTCATAAAGAGGGTGAGCTATAAGGAGAATTATTCATTGACCTTAGAAATTTAGAAGACAATTATTCATCAAATCAGTAGTAGCATTGACATCTAAAATGTGTAGAAAGCACCATTAGGGACTCACACCTAAACTCTAATCCAGATACTTCATCAATAGTTTGGATAATAAGACATGCAATAAATGAAGTTAATCTTGCATTGACGAGTTCAGTAGTTGACAACATCGAACCAAAGATAGTTTGAGAGGCTTTATGTCAACCTCAGTGGAATAAGTCAATGGATGTTGAATATGATGCCCTCATAAAAAATGGGATGTGTGAACTTGTCATCTACCTATAGCAAAGAAATTCATTGGCTAGAAGTGGATTTTAAAGACAAAATATAAGGCAGATGGATCTATCGACAAATACAAAGCACAACTTGTTATAAAATGATATATTCATAAAGAAGGAATTGATTATGAGAAGACATTTTCACCCACTTCTAAGATTTAGACCATCAAAGTTGTTTACACACTCATATCACAAATGTGATGGTATCATCAATAGATGAGCATTAAAAATACATTACTTAATGGTGATCTCAAATAAGAAGTGTATGTGACCCATCCAGAAGGCTTCACTGATGAACAATAGCCATAAAAGGTTTCTCATTTAATTAAGTCACTTTATGGATTTAAAAAGCACCACATTCATGGTACATTCAGATAGATGATCATCGATTGTAATATTGAATCATTTGTAGACCTTCAGATTCAAATTTGTATATAAAGAAGGTAGGCACAAAGATTATCATTTTTGTTTTGAAAGTGGATTATCTTGTGATCATAGGAAGTTCAAAAAATCTCATTGAATATGTAAAGAATGACTTGAAGAAATCCTTTGACATGATAGAAATTGGGCTACTTCATTAATGTCTTTGCTTTGAGATATGGCAAAAAAAAAGAATCATATTTTTATCTCACAAATGGAATATGCCAAGATGCTACTTAAAAAATATGGGATGACAGATTGTAAACCAATGTCAACTTCAATGGTATAAGGTTTGTAACTATCCCAGTTTTAGTATTCACCTCAAGTATATGAAACCCACTATAAGAAGCTTGTTGGGACTCTCATTTATTTGACATATACCAAACCAAACATATGCTTTATTCTCATCTATATTTAGAGATTCATGTAAAATCCAAAGAAATGTCATTGGGTTGTAGTGAAGCATGTTTTGAGATATGTCCAACGTACAATATATTATGGTCTAGAATACAAAAGGTACTCAAATTTCTTCTTGCAGAGTTAAACAGACTCAGACTATACTAGATATGTTGATGTCAAGAAATGACCTTTAGGATATATATATATATATATATATATATATATATATATATATATATATATATATATATATATATATATATATATAATCATGGACTAATTTTGTAGATTAGTAAAAAGTAACCTTTAGATGCTCTCTCATTCACACAATTAGAATACCATGTCTTATGACGAGCAATGTGCAAATCAATTTGGTTATGCCACATTTTTTTTGACATAGACATTCTCAAAGATCAATCACCAATTCTTTTTTATGATAATTAGGGTGTGTTGAAGCTTGTCAACAATATAGTATTTTATGAAAGATCCAAACACATTGAGGTCCAGTGCCATTGTATTTGAGAACAAGTCTTGAACCACCACATTCAGCTCTAGTATTGCCCAACAGATTCAAAGATATAAGATATACTAACCAAGTCACTTGGCAAGGTGAAATTTGATCTATTTTAGGGGTACATTTGTAAAAATAATGCAATAAAGTGGGGAATGTTAGCACAATCATTTATCTATTAAATTATTTTGTTTACCTATTTTTTATTAGTTATATGATTGGGTAGCATAGCAGTTAGGTAATTATGGTTATGTAACCATTTATACACCTTGTTTGTTCATCAATAAACATCAAAGAATTCAAGCTCCTTTAGATGATAAACATATAAAATGTAATGGGTTTTTATTTTACAAGCTCATGTAGTGCCTTGAAAAGGATTCCTAATCAAATTTTCTACAAATTTTAGTATCATTTTGAATCTATTCTACCAAATTTATCAACTTCCTATGGACCTTATATATTTGTTTCATCATCAGTTTCATATGAGGATTTTAAGTTACATATCTCATCAAAGGTTGACCTCCGTTGGCCCACAATATGAATATACACCATTTTTTTAAGTGATAATTGAATCTTATTATCTTATTGACTAATTCAATAATTCAAGTTGGTTATATGGTTATTATTTGTATCATTTTATCTTTGACTTTGTATATTTTAATTCCAATTCCTACTTTTTCCATTTTTCGCCTATGTAGGGTTTGATGTGATTCATTTTATGTTAAAGATTATTTGTTTTCTAAATGAATGACATTGTATCATTTCTTCATGTTTTATTTTTTCATCTTACAATTTTTATTTTTATAAAATTGAATAATTTATTTTATAATTATATTCATTTAATTTTTATATATGTTTGTTTCACAATTTACAATTATATTTAATGAACTGGTTTGAATAAATATTATGTCCAACTCACTTAATATAATTTATATTATGAAATGAGTGGTCTTTACTCTATGTAACACCTCTCATGACTATATTCACCTAAACTATATTTATAATGGGATGTACTACTCCATTACAACCACTTAATATAGAATCTAAAATTTAAAATACTTTTGTTTCATGTTTCATATCTCATGATCAGTTTCTATTAATGTAGCTTAACATGGGGCATTACCCTTTCAAACCTTATGTTTTAGTAATTTAGAATTAAAGTTTCATGAATTCCTTAAGAACTAAAATGTCTTACAAGTTAAATATTTTCTCCTTTAGAAAATAAATATGAAGTACCACTCTAACCTTGTATAATGTAAAAATAAATACACTTTTTACACTTGTTCCTTCCAAATTAAAAGTATACACATTTATTATTATCTAAGTTAGTGCTTGAACTTCTCCTTATTTAGAACATGAATGTCTTCACCTATTATGTAATATTAATTATCATGTACATTTTTTATTAATGTTTATAACTAAAACATGTCATTGGAACATTATTTACCAAAATTAAATCTATAAGAGGTTTTAGTGTATTTTTTTTAACGTTAAATATTTATAATATCTCTTAAATATCTAAGTGGAGGTTACTAAATATTTCTTTTTATGATAAACTTCAAAAATAATAAAATCATGTTAGGTGGATGTCTTAGATGATGCTTACATTAGTCCTCCTTATATTTGTATACAATACTTCTAATAATGCATTTTTTTTGTGAACCATACATTGATTGAAGATTTCAAATGCCATTTAACCTATAAATGTTTTGTGTTCTTAAATACATCAATGTGTAATGTGTGAGTGCATCAATTTTATGTTACATTAAATTCACTAATGTCACAGTAGAGTGTAAGCTCTGAAATTTTGGGGCAATGTAAGATCCATTATAGTTATACAAAATAATTTCTATGCTTTTAAAAATTAAAGTACCAGTATTTTTAAGAAGGGGCACTATTAATTTAATAAAAATAAACTTCGTTGTTTGATACATGTTGTCAATGTAGTGGTTCCTAATAATGTATGTGTTTACATATAATAACAATAATATACAAATATTTATGTTCAAAAGTGGTGACATTAACTTGCTTTTAGGTGATGGTATGTACATTTAATAAAAAATAAAAATATAGTTTTAGATAAACAATATTGGACAACATTATTTTCATAAAAAACGATATATATGCACTCCTTACTCCATTCTAATAGTCCGTTTCTCTTCCACCTCAGAACCTAATAGTGTAGACACCTTAAGCACTATAGTATTGGTTCTTTCAGTTTATTTTATAAGAGAGATATTTGTTTCTCTTTCATTCTTATGCTTATTTCATCTTCTTGGTTTCTTCTTACTAGATATTTTTTTATCTTTCAACACAAAAAAAAAATTTATTATCTTCTCTTTGTTCCCATTAATTCTTTGTCATTCCACCTTATGTGCTTCCAAAATATCATATCCTTAAGTATGATATTGTTGAGATTAGTTTTTAATTAAAAAAATGCAAATGATCTATAATTTATTTTTGGATATTAATTACTTGTTGTTTATGAATCTGAAACATTTTAAATAAAATTTCATGTTCTTTGTCATCAGTCGAATGTTTGATGGTTGTGGCCAATTGAGACCTTTCTACTATAGCTTTAAAAAAAAGAGATTTAATGTAATTTATATCTTTTATTTTTAATATTGGCATGGGTATTTCCTCAAATTCATACTCATTTAAATATGGATAAGTGTCTAAAAGGTCTTTCTTTTAGTCCTTACAATTATATAGAATGTAACACACTATTTCTTGATTTGTTAGAGCGGTGCAATGCACTATAAAGGTATCATCTCATTATGTGTTAACATGGTTAAAAATATATATCAATCATTATTTCATACAATATCTAACTTGTATTTTGTGGAAAAAAATACTTATATAATATTCTTTTTATTCTGCATTCATACATTTTAGTTGGAGGTTGGTGATTCAAAACCTTTGCCACTAGGGGTGTCTCTCACACATATTGGAATTTTCCTAAAAGAGCATATGTTGTAGTTTATATTAAATAGATTAAAGTGACTACCAACACTGATCAAAAAAATTATCTCTACAAGTCATTCTTCCATTTTAAAGTCCTTTGTCTATTTTACTTTTGCCTTTATAATAGACTCACTTTCTAAATGTGGTATGATACCAATATATTGGGCCAATGGATTCATCCCCATCTAATGTCTTCCATTGTGAGAAATAAATAAGACCTATATAAAATGATAATGAAAATATTAGCTACAATATTAATGTTATTTTCAATCTTTCATTAATTTTATTAGATAGTAAATTTAGTGAGTTGAAATATCAACGATAGTTGATCATATGATTCTAAATGTACCAAAATGTAAGGAGTATTTATTTTTACGCTTATGTAATGTGTCAATATCAATTCATAACCACTTTTTATACCAATTTTAATCTCATTTAAAATCCCTTCTACCAAATTTCCCAACTTCCTATTGACCTCATATATTTGTTTCATCATTAATTTCATAGGAGGATTTTAAGTTTTATACCTCATCAAAGGTTTCATCCACTGTAATATAATATGAATATACACCATTTTTTAAAGGAATAATTGAATCTTCTAATATAAAAAACCAATTCACTAATTTAGGATGGTTATATTATTATTATTTCTATCATTGTATCTTTGAGTTTCTAGAATTTGGTTCCACCTCTTAGTTTTTCCATTTTCCAACTATATATGTTTTGAGGTAAACACCTATTTTTTAATCTAATGTAATAATTAATAGTCCATAATCCACCAAATTTTAAATTTTGATATGTAACATTATTATTAATTTATCTTATTAATCCAAAAACAAATGTCATATATACATCCTTCATAACCTTCAATATCTAAGGACGTCTGAATATATTGATAGTTTGATATTGATTACATGTTTATTGAATATTTGATGTATTTTGTACTAATACACTTTCTACATAATCTTTATCACTTATAAAATATTTCACTTCCAAATTTACGTTAAATGAATTATTGGATGCCCCACTTTTATTTACTATAAACTCTATAATTTTTTTTTTAATCTTTTGGTTGAAATGTAAATGTGCTCATTTTTTTAATTATTATTATTTTTGTGTAACCCATTTGGTTTAATATTTAATTATAAACTTATTAACTTAGCATAATTTTAAAATATCACACTAACATATTTTTGCATCATGAACACCACTTTAACATTGTATCGCATTTCTTTTTCATTATGATGGTTTCTCCTTTATAATTTAAATTTATCATTTTCAATGTTACCACTATTTAAAATAAAAATCACAAATAATTCTAATACTACTACTCATGCATGCATTAGTAAAAAATTATGATTCATATTTTAAACATCTTTCATAAATTGCTCACATATTTGAAGTACTAGATTTTTTTTAATCTTACGAATTCAAGATTTATTACACATTGTGTTTCATGCAAGAAAATGCAACTGTCAAAAAATATAAAAATAATAATTTATTATCCATCACCTATTTATTTATCCATTCTCTACACTACCATAATAATTAGAAAAATGAAATCATACTCTACCTCTATAGAATTGAACCTATTCTTTACATGTATTAAAATATTTTAGTGATAACATAACTTTATATGGATAGAATTTACCTTCCCATCCAAATATTAACCTATCATTTCCTAAAATTTAATTTTAGATCGTATGTAATCTAATATACCATGTATTGTGTTTATAAACTTGTGAAATTTTCCTGGATGTGTGTGGAATTTGATTTCATATATAAACATTTCCTACCTATCATAACAGACTTTTATGCATAAATTTCAATCATGGCATTATTTATTACCTCTATTTTGCAACTTCTAATTCCATCATGATATAAACCTTTGTTTCCTCAATATAAATCAGATAATTTAGCCACCTTATAAATGACTCGTATTATATATGAATGGAAATAACATTTTAAATGTTGGGTAGAAAATATTGTAGTGGAATCAAATATCCAATTCTATAAGATAGGTAAAATTAAATTTACTTAGTTAATTTCTTAATTTTTTTAATATTTCCTTAGTAAAATACAAATGGGATCATCCAAATGCCACTAATACACATCACATATCTTTATTAACATGTGTTGCAATATTGTAGTAGACAAATTCAATTTTTCTTTTGCTTAACAATTGTACATTTGGAACTCTATGGATGAGAGAACATACATTCATTTGTTACCACCATGATGGTATTATTCAAAAAAGGTTGCCCTTATTATTTATATGGCCTTTAGGCCTCTAAATTTAGTGATGTTATTATCATGGCACAACAGACCCAATCAATTTTAAGCTTGATTCCATAAAATATTTTCTTAGGAAAATTTTCATTTTTCAATAATTATTTTTCTTCTGATTTAAATAAAATCACTAACTTTTTTTATATAGTTCTAGAATTTTTCATGAAATGGTATTGTAGTGTGGAATTATTTTGTCTAATAAATGAAAATTACATGTAGCTTTTATGTCATATAGGAATGTTTTGTCCCAAAAAATGATGTTCCATGTAGCAAAGGAATGTTTTATGTAGAAAATGTATGTTACATGCAAATATGGCACAACAAAGGCATAATCTATACAATATAAAAATATTATGTACAATAAAAGGATGTTTTGTGAATTATTAATGTATTTTAGGAATTTTTTATCCATCAAAATGATGTTTTGTGCAGTGGTTGTCTATTCTATGAATGTTTTAAAAAATAAATAAATGTATTGTGTAAGAAAGTGATGCTCTATATAGTTTTTGTATAATAAATTATTTGTGTGTAGTAAATGAATGTTTCATTTATTTTTGGTGTAGTGTAAGAATGATATATATATATATATATATATATATATATATATATATATATATATATATATATATATATATATATATATATATATATATATATATATATATATATCTAATTGATATTTGGGTAGATGCAAGAAGTTAATAAATATAAAATGAGAAACTTCTAAAAAAATTATCCATTACATAAAAAGGTTTAGTTACCTTTTAAAATAGGCTTGTGCACTTTGAATTACACTCGCTGAGCCTAATTTTAAATAAATTTGGATTAAAAATAATAAAAGGTGTGTTCCCTATGTAATTTCAAATGGAACACACCCTTTTAGATTTTATTGTGGACGGAAATTAATTAAATTTAAAAAATGAAAAAGAAAGGCCACGTACATTTCACCAATCAGATGCTCCCTATGCGTTGCAAATAGTGTGTACTTTATTTATTACATAGGTTTTATTCCCCATGTAGTTTAAAGGGTGCATGGCCTTTGTATTTTGTTTTAGGAAGTAATGTATATTTTGGCATTTTATCTTTATTTAGAAGCACAAAAATTTACTAGGTTTAATAGGTTTATATTAAATTTAAATTTATATTACATTTTATTTTCTTATAATTTACATTATTACATTTTATATTATAAAAATTTTAATTTAATTTACTAAACATAATATATTATGGTTATTTTGGGTATTTTAAAATAATCTTTACATATGTAAGAATTACCATTTAGAGGATAGTTTTTTCTTTTTTAAAAAATCCAATGCAGTAAGTACTTATGTCACTTTAAATATATCAATATTAAGCAAATTGTTTTATAGGTTATATATTTTTCACGTAAGATATATTTTTAGAAAACAGATAGTCATTTTGTTTGTTTTTTATGGTCTTATCAATCTATTTATGACATTTTAAGAGTTCTAGTTTGATAAATATTAACATTACAAATTTCACATCTCTTAGAGATAGTGAGAGTTGAGAGGATATCGCTACATGTATTTACATATACAATAACATCTACACCATTTAAATTTTCACTATACAGTCACTTATAAGTTGTATACATGAGTCGGGATGATTAATAACAATACTCCTTCAAATTATAGACTAGGATACAAAAAAATGCCATACCAATACACCTTGTTCATACTTGGATGGTCAGGCTTGTCACTCAAAGGAATTAAAGATATATTAAAGGGTCATCTACACTAAATAGAAAGGCTATAGGGTTCCAAAACCTATTCCTTACATATAGGGAATGGATATAAAAAGATACCATTGTAAATTAATGTTATAATAATGAAAACAAAGGGGTGAACTTGGGATATAATAAGGATGTTGCATGAAAAGAATTGGAAAACATAGGTAACCTATATACAAGATAGTTGTAAAATATTAAACTATTATAAAATTAAGTGGGGCAATATTCAACCAACAAGCTATCTATGAAAACATAGGGTGATAACGTAATTTAATTTGATTTTAGATTAATGTGGTTAATCAATCCTAAATAGATAGAATAATTACAAAAGAATTCATATTATATTGATATATCAACATATGCAATCTAAATCTAAAATAGATGAAGTTATTCTAAAACTTGTAATTTTTAAATATATAAAATAATACAAAGGATGATAAAATTAGCATTTGAATATTATATGGAGGAATATGATCGTAGGAAATTAGAAATAAAAGTTATAAATGAGATTATAGGCTTCTGGGCTCAGGTTTTGGATCTCTATGGGTTCCTAGATGGTATCATCAGCTTCAAGTCAAAATAATCAAATGGTATGTTCTATATTAGATGAATATATCTATGTGGTTTTTTATCTCTATTTTAACTTAATAAAATATGCTTACTTTGCTTCTAAATTTGTGTCTAATCCTAATATTTTATTATGTTTTTGACTCTTATTAATATTTATTCTTTACCTCTAACACTATTTTGACATGTATGTACTATTTTAGTGCTTAAAATATTGATGTAAAGGTGGGTTGATCAGAGCTCAACCAAACCATGTTTACATGTGGAATACTTTCCATATACCCAATATTCTAACTATGTGATAAAATTGGGCGTATTTCTCCTTTTTAATGTTCAAGTGTGTGAGTGCTTGTTCAATGAGTGAAAATTATTAATCATGTCACTTCATACATGGATAATGAAAATATTATCTTGACTCATTAAATGATTCAAAACTAGGTAAAGATATTCTCCTAGTGACTAATAGGAAAATCAGGAGAAAATTGGGAAGTTCTATTAAATGTGATGTATCTCACAAATGTGTGCTTTGTAATAGATAAATACCTAATATGTATACCCCTATTTTGTATGTATATGATACTTAATATAATAATTTATCATTCCATAGACATGTAAAACATATGGGATGACCCATATGAATGATTTGTATATAAATTTTGACCATTAATTGGCACATGACATAACCATCAGATTCATAAAGTATCATCTAAATGGTTTGTTATGAATTTGATGTTATCATCTAAGAGATAATAATGGTGATCCATTGATATAGATGTGTCTTATTAAGATAGATAGTTGGATTAACACAAAATGTGGGTATTCTGTAGATGAATATTAGTAAATTGAGATGGTTAATGTCCATAATAAGGATTTGGATGTGAGATAATGACTAATAATGGTCAAACTTTTATACCCAATTCATATAGGGTAAAGGAAACATAATATTTTCATTATCAACTATTTCTTGCCAAATTTTAGTATATATAAATGGCTTAATTTTATTGCAGTATTAGAATCTAATGAAAATACTAAAGCAAAAAAAATAAACATACTTGAGTGTGTACAAACACTTTGTATTTATAATAAGTATTTAAATGTGTAAGTTTCTTGAAAAAAACTAGAAATGAACATGAGGTAGTTAATTTCCATAAATTAAAAATTCAAAAATGTGTAAATTGTTAATTGAAACTTTAAGACTAAGGAAATAATGAACTTGTATATGGGTGAATCACATTTCCATATAACTTATTAGTGATGATGCTTCTTTAATGAATAATTGGAGAATCATGATTCCCCATTGAAGTACTTGGATATCTTGGTGAAATTGAGGGTTACCAATATCTAATTTGAAATTAAACTAAGTTATTAGCCATGAGTTGGAAGAAAAATATTACTAACCCTAATCTAATTAATCTAAAATTGATATTTTTACTCGAAGATAAAAGGTTGGAGAACATACTAGGATCATAGAGTATTTCTCAGGTTTTTGAGTGATGTATAATCTCAATGAGATTAGTCATTTAAATCTGAGTCAGTCATTGCAAACAAACTTATAGAATCATAGGTTTTGATTGCTTGGTAATTTTCAAATGTGTTATTAAATAATTGTATAAGTGTACATGTTCATGAATAACTTCCAATTCATGGACTCTGGTAATACTATGTCATCAATCATTTCCATATCGCATAATATAAAATTCTTAGTGCCAAATTTTTTCAAATTAATGTGTATATATATTTGAACTGATCGGTGCTAATATTAGTAAACTATTTATGCATGAAATAATTGTATACCCAATAATAAAAATTTCTTGGTTCTAAATTGATATATAAAATTATGAATTTATATGTTGTGTGTGTCTCATATCTAAAAATCTATAACTAGTGTCATATATAATGGATCACATGCACCTTGAATATACACCTTTTTTATTTTTGTAAATTTTCATTATATAAACCATTATAACTTTTGAATCCTATAAATTATATCAAAATTCTAAAATATTTTCTCACATATTGAAATTATCTACAACAAATCCAACTAATATGCCCCTAGTTTGAGGTGAGGTATTTAGCCTATAATTCAATCATCAAAAAATAAAATTTAATTATAGCATGTTATGTAGAAATATATAGTCGTGTAAAATAATACATGTGGATAATATGTAATTATAGTAAGGAATATAGTGTCAAATCATGCATGTAACATATGCAATACAAGGGCATATAAGTGGTATGTCAAAACATATATAAAAATTAATTACACAATAATAACCATCTCTGATAGACACTTTGAATCATACTATGTTGGAAAATTTCATGATATATATCATGACACCACATAAGAGGGTGAAAATGCATGATATAAATCATGACATGTAAAATCAATAATTTTAACAAGTTCAACAATTAATGGCACACACATCTTGCAATGTCACACATAAGGCCAAGGGGCCAAAAACAAGCAGTAATAAATGTCATGAAAACCAAGGTTAAAGAGATAACCACTAGGGGAAACAAATACAACATATCCAATGATAAGGATCCAAAAATAAGGGGAAATAAATTCCTAAAGATCAAGGCTAAGGAGAAAAAAATAGGAAATAAATGTCACAAAAATAAGGATAAAGATCCATAATCAAGGCTACAATGCCTTATACAATAGGAAATTAATGACTAACATACTATAAAGTTAAAAAATATTGAAGAAGCCCATAACAACATTACTAGTCTACACCATCCATATATGTTTGCGTTAGAAAATGTAAATAACATATATGTAACATTGTATAAAATATAGGAAATATCAAGGCTTGTGTAATGAATCAAGGTAACTAAACATGATAAAGGTAAATTTATATAAATATTTAACCTATTAATGACATAACCTATTAAAATAGATCCCACGAACATTGATAGGGCCCATGGTTCCATCCATAGATGTTTGTGTTGGAGCATATAAATAACATATATGTAACAATGTATACAATATAGGAAATATCAAGGCATGTGAAATGAATCAATGTAGCTTAACATGGTAAATGTAAGGTTATATAAATATATAAGCTATGAATAGCATGCCCTGTTAAAATAGAGAACCCCCCCACCCAACCACCCCCCCTCGTCATTGTTAGGGCCCTTAGTTATATGAGAATTTTATAATCTATGTATCCATGTGTAATATATATGCCTACATATCACTTCATTTCTAGTTTTACTATAAATTTCATTTGTATGCCCTACTTTATAAGGTATACTCATACCTCATAGTGACAATACTATCTAATGTTTAGGTGAAGCATTCTAAATTCTTCCACTTCATACTTGTCCAAAGTCTTATGCAATCTTGTTCCATATATCTAAAAATTATAATGTTGGTTACTTCATGTCATTTTTGTTCACAAGGTTTTAATGTGAATGTGTGAAAGTTTTATCTAATTCCTATTATAATTTCATTATCAATACCCTTTCTACCATGTATTGCTATTTGATTTATTTTAGCTTATCTATTTTATATTCTTAGTTTTTTTTGTGGGATGGTTAGTGTTGTAGGTATTTTGTTCTTATTTTTCAACTCATATTCATATTATAGAATATGTGCCTTGGTATTTTATTATTTTATGAGTTTTACCCATCATTATATTGCTTTCCTTCATTATAAAATCATGTTTCAATAAAATACTTAGTAGTGTTCTTGTGTATCATTTGTTTCATGTGATGTAACATTATTTTTTCACTATATTAACCTATTCAGACCGAGTTATAGTTGTTATTTTATGTTTTTGTCATGATCTAATTCATATATTAAAGATACTAAAATATTTGTATCTCTTTATTATAAAAATAATAACAAAAACCTTGCATAAAGGAATTGTTCATTAGATAAAATTTGGTTTTGGGAAGAGTTTTGTGT
Source organism: Torreya grandis (assembly GCA_037957365.1). Taxonomy (NCBI): domain Eukaryota; kingdom Viridiplantae; phylum Streptophyta; class Pinopsida; order Cupressales; family Taxaceae; genus Torreya; species Torreya grandis. The sequence goes on from JARHVA010002907.1 coordinate 61,263, forward strand.
TTAAATATTTATTAGTTCAATTATTTCATGTTTGATTGGATTCATCTAAAATATTTCATTTCAATTAATTTACATTGTTAACTCATAGTTTTGTTACACTACTCTAATAAATTCATTCTTGTTTTCTAGTTTCTCTTTTGATGATGCTCTCAATACGATTTTAACCCTAATGTGTATATTTTTTTCCAAGAGTTTATACAATAAAATTTACATCCATTTTTATTTTTACCAAGATTTGATACACCTTGTATTTGTGACTACTTCTTTACTTGATGAAAATCACTCCCAAAATAGACCCCCTAAACTATCATATGGAAGTGGCTAATGACTATTGAGATCGGCTTGGTCAAGTCCACTTCACTACTCCCTTCATACTTGTCTTTTGATAAAATTTTACTATTCAATTCATCCCTATCAGACTTAAAATCCTCCAAAGACCTGAAAAGACCTAATTTCATAACCCTAATCACTAATTTATGTCCCTTACTACTCCCCTTTGTATTTTTATAAATCTAACATTGAGAGGTCACATTCTTAGGAACTGTGTTTTAATTTCCATCCATATAATTACCTCATCCTATTTATAATTTATGGCATCACTATAAAATTTTGAAAAATTTAAGTCTCTTTTAGCATTGGGCCTTATGTAATCTTAGTGTCACCCTGATGTATTCTTATAATTTTGAACATGAAAGTTGGGTTAAAGGATTCTTAAGTGCCTTAAAGTCATGAAAATTTAAGGTGAATTTATAAAAAGGTTTATTAATTATATACAACATTAAATAATATTTAAACATAACCACTAAGGGTAAAATTACATTCCTTTATTATATTCTTCTTCAGGGAGCCTTTAAACACATGCCTTAAGGGTGATATTATAGTGCATAATTATTATAGACTTTAGTTAACCTCAAACATTATAAATTTAGGAAACTTTTAGAATGATATATAATTTTTAAGTTTATATCACCTTATGGGTGAAATATATTATATGGATTTAGGGAAACATAAGTAATGTCAAACCATAAGTCATAGAAAAAATATTTCTAGTTAATTAGCGTAAAAAATCTGATTGGTATAACTAGGTCATAAACTTTATTCAGTGTTTGTAAATCTAAATTGGAAATAATACTATGTTTGAGATGAAATATAATTATTTCAAGGAAGATTTAAAATTAATTAGTCTCTTATTTGGAAAATAAGAAAGTGAAGAATAAATGTTTTAATTTTTGTAAAGCTAAATTACAAAGGTTTTGTATTTTGTTTGTGAAATAAGTTGGTGAAGGTATTTGATTTTATATTTTATTTCATTTTATGAATCAATTTCCTCATTGTTTATTATTTTTTATCTAGGTTATAAATTATATGTTTTGGGTTTTAATATATCACAAAGAGATATCGTTATTAGTTAATAAATTCAAGGTGTGTGAAGTGATGTGGAAAAGGATCGATAAATACACATCCATTAGATAAAAGTTGTAGAATGATTTGAGATTCCATATTCCTTTGGTATATTGGAATATATACTATATTTTGTGATAAAACTAGCCATAGGAAACCAATGACCATAAAAATATGTAGTGCATTTGTAAGGGGTTAGCCATGAGGATTTATTCTCTTCATACCCCAGAGATGGGAAAGTGTAGTTATAGAGATGATGAAAATAAATATATATTTAAGAAATGTATAGGATCACTATTAATTAACGTGATAGATATATTATATAACCTATAAACTAGACACATCATAGTCTTTTTATCCATTCTTATGGTGTTAGTGTATGTATGTGTATATTAAGAATTAGTTAAAGACATGATTATATTAAAGTGTGGTTTTTGCTTCTATATTTGTCACTTATATTATATTCTTTATGTCTTTGATATTTATCAGGCCTTCTATTGTTTCCTTAAATTTGTCCTTCATTATTTATAAAAACATAGGAGAAGAAAGAGAGATATCTAGGAAAAAGAAGCGAAACATGGTCATAAGAGAATAACAAAGAAAATACAAAGATAAATGGGGTGAATTCCATTGATATATTTCATTTATCCCTATATTTTTTTTTGTCTTTAGTGACTTTGTATCTATTTTTATTCATTATTTTTGATGTCTTGCTTTTTTATAGTCTAAAATGGGACCATGACCTATTTTGTAGGGTTATGTTGTAAATATACCCTATTTATCCTTATATTTATCATTTTCATCTTTAGTGGCATAGTTTTCCTTTCTCCTTATTATCTTATTTCTCTACCCATGTTATTAGGTTGATTTATGCTCATGATAAATTTCACATGGTTTAAGTCAAAAATGTATAGATGATTTTGGTCCCTATGTATATTTCTATTTGTTTGTTTAGCCCTTTTAACCCAAAAATTTATTTTTTTAGTTGTGTCAGCTTGTTTCTAAATACGATATTAATTTTAATTAAATAAATCTAAAATTTACTTGTGTTATTGTCCTTTTTATCAATTTATATGGTTCATCAATCATTTTTTTGACATTCATCTCTCTTACTACTTTCCCTCCCATGGGCTCCATTGTTTCCAATATTTTTCAAGATCTCAGTGATATTGTTTCCCTTTTTCATAATTTTTTTTTTCTTATTCTATCTAATACCATGAAATAATTTGTAAGGGTTTTTCTAAAATAATTATTCATTTATCTATGTACTTGTATTATTTCTCTACAATGACCCTATTTTTATTATTTTTCATGATTTTCTCTCTTCTTCCTATTGATGGTCTAAAATTGAATAATAACTAATATCATAGATTTTGTGCTAGAAATCTTCCCTAATTTATATCTAATTCACCTATATATATATATATATATATATATATTTTAGACTTATATATTTTTAATTTAACTAAATTTGAAAAAATATATATGTACAATGATAATGTGAGTGATCCATAAGATTGCAACATAGTTTATACATTAACTACTAACTCAAATTATTTTTATTGAGGTTATATTGACATTAGATATCCATCGCATCATATATGTTTATATTAAAATTTAATACAATATATTAAATTTTATATAATTTAAATTATACTTTTTAATTTTAATAGTTATTTATAAAAAAATATTCATGCCAATTATGGTGATTCAATTCATTCACCACTATGGAGAAGAAGAAAACATGGAAAAATAATAATGGGAAGGGGTTGCAATTTATCAATGACTCTTACATTACTTTTTGAGGTAAATCCAAATAAGGTCTCTACTTAAAAATATTCATCACTACCCTTAGTCCTATGGTATAGTTATTATGTTGATGTACTAGAAAAGTCACAATGTACTTTTAATGAAGAGATATTTGATGAAGTAGAGAAGGTGAAAAATAATGGAATAAAAAATAGGTTTTCAATTCTTTTAATATATTTTAACCATCATCATTTTGGGATGACAAACTTATAAATATCAAGGCATCCCTATATTACCATTTTATATGGAGTTGTATAGCTTTTCAAGGTTTGGAAGACGTTGGATGAATATAATTTTAACTTTTTAGATTATAGGTTATGGATTATGTTTAAATTAAAAAATAATTGGAGAGAATATTTAGAAGGGAAAAATAGTGAAGTGAATGAATTATCACACATAGATAGATGGTTGTGTGTATGTCTATAATAATATTGTAGGTTTTGTAAATAGTTTAATTTTTTATATCAAATAAATCCAATTTTAACTTTATGGAGTGTGGGAATGATTGATAAAATGACACTCCCAAGAAGTTTTCTCATTACTAAATCAATGAAATATTTTCTTATTTATTATAACTATACTCGATCCACTTTCACAAAGCTAATAAAATGTAATAGAAATAAGATAGAAAATTTATGATAATTAATCATATTGATGTTAGAATTCCTATGTTTTAACCATATATTATTGTTTTTCACTTTATATAGTTCATAATTTAGTTAAATGGTAAACACACCTACTTTTTAGTTCTGTCCAACCCTTGAGAAATAGGATTATTATTTGTTATGACTCTTGGATACCTTTTTTTTTAGGTTGACCCTTGAGTATTATTGTTGTTCTTGTAATTCTTATATATTATTTTTACATTTAATTTACAATTAATAGACTATAATAATATATTTTAATATTGGAGATATGATCTAAATGAGGGGAATATAGATTATCAATTTATAGACAACACTTAGTGACATTTCTAATGAATAATTGAAAATATATAATGTTAATTTTCATAAATAGTTTATAAAAAAATGCATAAATATGTGAGTGAAATATTTTTTTATTTGTGTTAAAATATTTGTAATGAATACTTGAAAAATATAGAATTCTAATTCTCAAGAATTTATTTAAAAAGTGTTCATAAATTTATGATTGCCTTTAGTGTATTGAAAAAATTACCTAATGATTTGTGTTTTGGGTTGCATGGATAAAAAATTTGTTATGAATATTCTATTAAATCTATTTTCTCAATTGAAATTTAGATATATTATATCTCCTCTTGATTAAAATCATATTGTGTAGGTGATTCATAGATGTATACATAGTAATTGTGCCATATTAATCATCCCATGCACCATGATAATACAAGTCCTTGATGAAGAGGAAAACATAGAAAATATTTGGAACATGAGGTAAATGTGCAATGAAGATCACAATCGTAGTTGCAAGGTAGTACAAAAAATGAACCAAAAGTCAATAATGAACAAGAAATGGGTTTGGATGATATGATAACTCATTTTTATTCTCATCCTTATAATAATGTTTCTAATGATTATATTAAAAAATAGTGATAATGAAAATGACAGTTTTAATTCTATAAATTGACCATATTAATCATGATGAAGAACCACCTAAAAGTTGCAAATATGTCAATATATATTATAACGGCCTTAATTATTAAAAAAACTATAAAAAAAATCCATTTTCAAAACTGAGGCAAGCTCGAATAATAATATTGAAATCAATTTTTGCATCAATATATTTTAAGGTTAAATTAAAATTATAAAAAATTAATATCATAATACCACTAACATAAGATACTATTTTACTTCTAATTAAAATTATTATGTTTACTTAAAAATATTGTTCTTATTAGGGACATTAATTCTAGTTTGGTTCTAAATTAGATTATATATGATGCAATTATTAACACATTTACAAGTTAATACAAAGATTATTTTACGTGAGGAAAACACAATTCGTATATATTATAAGGTAATACAAAAAATATCATCTTATTTTTTAATATCATATATAAAATATGATGTATGTGTGAAGGACTAGATATTATTTAAGAAAGAGTATGACAATGCTATATTTTATCCCCATCCTAAGTGTTAGGAACATTACACCAATATTGGTCTCAATAGATATTAGTCTTAAAGGAAGGTCTTGAAAATTTTCTCACTTATTAGTTTAGTGAAGTGTATTAATCATTAAAATTCACTTATAGATATAATGACAAGGCATGCCAATAACTTAATAATTTATGGGGTGAACTCATACCATGTGATTTCTAATCTATAGAACAAATTCAATAAGATTGGATTAACAAATTCAATTACAATGAAAGGAGTCTTTGGATAGGTCTTGTAATGGATGAAATCAATTCATATTATTCTTTGTAAAAATAACATTTAGTTTGGCCAATGATATTGACAAATTATAACATTCATCCATTGATAATGTCATAAGAAAAAAATTATTTTTGTCTAATACTATACATGGAAATCTTTATAGACGATTTGAAAATTGCTTATAATGGGGTGAATATGTGTGATGTTTATAGAACACTTGAAAACAAGGTTTTCCAATCCTATACATAAAATTATTTGATGAAAAATTTGTGATTATTCAGGGTTATTAACTTGTTTGGAATTGATACAAATGGATATCATGAATTCCCAAGGTATGGAAACTAAGTATGTTCACAACAATCTTGTGATTTAAGAAAGCATGTGTATGAAGGATTAAAAATATTATTTAAGGATGGAACATACATATAGTAGTTAAAAATAAATAAAAAATCAATGGTCGGATAGAAATGATAGAACAACAAAGTAAATGTCCCTTGGAGATTGATTACAATATTACAATGATGTGTGTGACATAAAGAATATTTTGTACTTTAAATTTCATGGAGATAATAGTGGAAAAATTGAGATGTTTGTCAAATACACACATATTTAAACCTCAAGTAAATCAAAATGTTCTCTATGATTTATTATATTCCATACTATAAAAAATCGTT
>JARHVA010002907.1:72500-117500 GCA_037957365.1 Torreya grandis
TACACAACCTAGAAATGATAATAATAACCATAATAAGGAGTAATTCTCACTAAATTACTACTCACTTACAAAATTAATTAAAAATGTGTGTGTGTGTGTGTGTGTGTGTGTGTGAGAGAGAGAGAGAGAGAGAGAGAGAGAGAGAGAGAGAGAGAGAGTACCAATCACATTTCAAATCTTTATAGTGGGCATACCCTTCTATTATGGTAGTAGATGTAGAGAATTGATAGACAAAGATATATTCCATGTGTATAAAACAAATCACTAAAGAAACATGAAACTAACCCTTAAAAATGTAGTATATGATAATTAAATGGAACCAAAACGATATAAAATTCCTAATATATACTAAAATATATTCATATGGTCATATGACTTAAATACAACAATCTTTAAACACATAAAATCATCCCAACTCTAGTACTACGTGATCTTTGGTAACTATAGACATTGGGTAGACCTTAAAGACTATTCAAAAAAACCTATCCCTTTGATAGGTATATTATGAAAGTATAATGTAATTTCCCATTTCATCCTTCTATTTATTACATTACAATGTTCATTACAAATTTATCAAGCTACACAATCATTTCATAAGCTCCTAATCCCATTAATCCATTTTTTATACAAATAAATTATATCTCATTAGCATTTAAAAGTCCAAATACTACCCAACAATATTTACAAAATGATGGTACTATGAGATAAATTTACTTATACCATACATGAAATCATTCATGAAATTAAGGCATAATTAATGATCAGAGATCACAATACAATGTCTAAAACTACTCCATTTTCTAGTTTATTGTGTAAATTATTCAATACAAGTTATTTTTTGACAATAAAACAAAAGTCTTACTAAAAATTTATCTAATATTAAAAAATAATTTGACATCAAAATCTGTTCAATTGTAACAATGAGTATAACATATCAAAATGAATATCATCTTCTAAAAATGGTTCATCTAATACATAGGGGTTTAAGATTCATTATCTAGGGTTTTATGTTTCATGTTAGGATTGATATACACATGTCTAACAAGTTCTAAATTTAAAAGGTTTTTATATTCCACTTTTTATTCATGTTGTAATAAGGTTTTAACATCCAAACACCATATTTATTTTATGCTTGATCTTAAAGATCCAAATAAATATTTTCAATATTTTGTGCTTTGATTTCCACTTGAAAGAAATATATCATGTTTTCATAAATCTAATAATTAACAGTCAACTATGAAAAGGTAAATCGTACCTAAATCTAAACTCTAATTCTAAACCTAGGGTTATTGAAGTTTCAATAATCCAATACCATCATCACCCAATATATTATTCAATTCCGTCATAAAGTTCATCAATCCAAAATAGATATCTAAGTTCAATAATGGCTTATTATATCAATACCTAATTTAATAGTTGGTTAAGGTATCGACATTTGATATCCAATTTTATAAATTAAAAAGGTTTGAAAATATATTATAAGTTTAACAATGTTCAAACTAGTTTTTCTTTGAAAATTTATCAATCTTTCAAAAAGTCTAATATTCACTATCATTTCACCTAAAATCCTTAGGTTTTCCAAGATCAAAATTTTAGGTTTTATGCAAAATATCTTTTTGCAAAAGACTAATCTAAGCATAGTGAATGGGTGATAACTTATCCCATGTGTTCTATGCCACTTATGAGATACATTATCATAGGGTCTTCAACAGTGATTGAGATCAACACAAATACACACATTATCTCAAAACAAATATGAACACCTACATTTCAAATCCTCAAATAATACTTCAAATTCATTATGTTTGCACAACACTTAATGTATGCTATAAATAGAGTTTATAGATAAATATAATTAGGATAAAATCCCTAATTTAATACCTTATTAGGTTATAATGAGAAAAATGTTTTAGGAGTTATAGTATAGAGGTTATTTTATTACTACATAAAAAAAACCTATTTAAACTATGATAGTACACTAAATTTATTATTTACTTTATTAAAAATAATGTCCAGTTATAACAAAATCAATATAGGATTTCAAGTTATAAATATGTTTTGATCATATAAGTAATGGAATTTTTAGTGAAAAAATAATTAGAGTTCAACTTTCTATATACTTTAATATTTTGACTTCTTAATTAGAACTTGATTTTAAAGAAGGAAGACTCTAGCTAAGTTTCCCATGCCCTAATATTGATGGTAAAAAATATATTAGATTTAACTACCTTAATACCTAATTTTTAAGATGTATTTAATATTTAAATAAAATAATTTTAATAATTTAAACCATGTTATATCATCTAATAAATATAAATAACTTCTTTTTATTATATGATATAATAACCCACTATAATGTTCCAACCTACAAACCACTTTAGTTAGCTAGTGAAGTTTCTAGTATGAAAACAATGAAGACTAAGAAATTATAACTAGTAATTATAACTTACATTATTCAATAAACATTTATATGGAGTAATAGCTCAAAAAGTGCTAAATATATACTTTAATGTATGTTAAAACAACCCCACTAATTCCTTAGAGTATAAATAATATGCTTTATCTATAACATTTCCCATTATAAATTATAGTTCATTATAGTCATAATATAATTTTACTTATAAAAGTTTCTAACATAATGTTAATTTTAAACATAATAAAAATTATTTTAATTTTGAAATGGTTTCATAAGCCACATCTCACTTACACTTGAATTTACTAACTATTTATATTTTTGTGTCATGCACATGTCGTAAATAAAACTACCATTTATAAGATCTTGATGGTTAAGACCTTTCACTCGTATTAGCTTATTATGGCTAGTTTTGAAAAAGTGTCTTGATGTGGATTTGGTATATATTTTAAAAAATAATAATATAAAGTATAGTATAATGGATCTATTTATTACAATATCTTTGGTGTAGAAAGCTGATGTTTAAAATTTTATAACATAATATTTATGTTATTTTAGAAAGCTAATAATGTTGTGACTCATGAGATACACATGTGCTAAATAGTTTACATATGTTAACAATATGAAATGTGAAATGCAAAACATAAAATCCTATACTAATGTTGAGCATTATATTTTTATGATATCCTACCCACTCATGTCTCTACTCGAAATGAGGAAATATGAAATATATATGTGGAAAATTAGATTCCTTTCTCCATCTCTATCTCCATAGTTGATAAAAAGTTTCAAATTTATAAGAGTAGAAATAAATATTAAATATTTTATTAATATATATTTTATAAATTATTTGTGTAAAATGAGAGGTGACAAATTTTAGGAATTTTTTTTACATATATCTAAGAGATTTGATTAAGATATTTTCTAAATTTAATAAAGAACAAGGAGATAATATTTTTGGGGTGAATACAATGAGTGAGTAAAGCTTAAGTCAAAATAATTAAAAATATTATCAATTTTGATAATAATGGTTATAAATTATTTAAGCATCCTTAAAAATGTATACATATTTGTTAAATATTTCAGTAACATTATTGGATGCATCTAAGTACAAAATAGGAAAACTATCATGCATAGGTAGATATTTTTCCTTATATACAAATACCGAGCTACTGATCCCTATTGTAAATATGATATTAAATTTAATGAGTGTATTTTGAGACCAATACAACTAAGTTACAACATTATTAGAATTGATGGGAGAAATAAAATCAGATTTAGAGTCATCCCTCTTTGTATCCTGAAAAGAAAAAATATTTAATTTTGTTGTGTCCCTTCTAATTATTGTAGAAAGCCACAAAAAGTCATGCCATTTCTCCCTAATAGGCCATAAGGGGTTGATCCCATACCTTTGATCCTATGAAATCCTAACTTCACTTGAGTCGTTACATCCATAACTACCATGTTCATCCAACCATGGCCTCATAGAATGTAAAGAAACAAAAATAAAAGTCTACTTACAAGTAAACCCAATCGATATAAAAGATACAAATTATTTTATGTTTAAATTAAAATTTAATAATGTGATTTGGGTAAGCTTTCATAGATGTTTGACACTTCACAAAGACCATGTTGGGCTTCAGAACACACTGATAGTTTAATCATGTTTCAAGACATGGACAAATCTCTACGTGCTGTAAAGAAACTTGTTTACACTCTAAGACAACTTCTTAAAGATAATGATTTTCCAAGGATAAATTCAAGGTCAATTATATGTAGCACATCGAGACTAGAAATTTTCAAGGAGTTAAGATCACTACAGATTATCTTACTTAGGAAGATGCATAAAGTGGAGGGATAAAAACGGTGACATTCATGGCGATATTTTTCTTTTGCATATGGTGTATTCCGTTTTTGTAAAGTTCCTCCATCTTGAAATTTATGGGAATGGTGCCAAAGAAAAAGTGTGTATGCCCTTTCGTTCGTAAAGGGTGTACACCCTTTTGGGCCATAAAAGGTGTAAAACATTTATTTTTTACAATATTTTTTATCAATCTTGATCAAACCTATGGATTATTTTTTTACCTTGGAGGAGATCTCAAATTTTGAATAGGATCTGTGTGCTTTGTGTTTGTATCCCACCAATGTGATTAAATTTTTTGATTGTGATCTCATGTATGTTGATTATAAAATTAAAATTTTTGGGTTTTAATATATATGTTTTTTTATGTATAGGGTTTTGAAATTAAATTTACATCGAACTCTCTCACATTATTTGATAAATTTTTTAATTTTATAAATATAGATTAAAAAAATTCAATGGACCCAATTCATGAAGAAAAATTAGAACAAAATCATGATCAAAACCCTTAACAGTTTGACTTCATAAAAGGAAAACTTGAATTATATGAATAATAGAATGTAAAACACCAATAATTTCAAATTATTATTAATAGTTTACATCATTCCTCAAGTCACAGTAGACTCAATTCACTTAAAAGTACCTCGGATTCCATGTTTAATGAAGTAGGAAATGTCACCTTGCAACTTGATGTAATGTTGCATCAAAAAGAGGTTCTAAAACAATATTATTCTAATAAATTATCATATGATGATGTTAAAAAAAATTAATCAAAATAAGACATGTGTCTTTTTTTTCTTAATCCTAGAATGATCCAACCTCCACTAACAAGTTACAAACATATTAACATTGATTGATGTGTTCATACAAAGATAAAAAAATAAGTTCTGGGATAGGTGTTGAATGGTGTTTAAAGATATTCCATAAAATAATAATGAGGTTCCATTGTAATGTTTAATAAAACTTTATTGTGATTTTTTTATTGCAATAAATCCAAAATTATTTCTACATGAAGGACTCCCAAGGTATGGTAGGTAAATACTCATTTGATATACCTAGTGTTAGGATGGACCAAAACTACCCTAACTAAGTACAAACAAATACAAGGATGATAACAAATGATTTTATCCAAAAAACTGTACAATATACCATTCCATCCCTTGAGACAATTACTAGTCTCATGCAGGTTATGATTAAGCATGGGATATATACAGTGAACAGTTTTACACAATATCCATGTGATGTGAAATCTATCAAAATCTCTCCTACTATTGGTTTTAGTTGAATTGGTGCTAATGGTATTCATGCAAGCATCTCTCTTACTAGTAATAATCCTACATATGCTATACATCATTATACATTAGGTGGGAAGAAGTGTACTTGACCTTATGTTTAATTAAGACATACATATACTACATCAGTAGAGACTAAACCTACTTTGTGTAGCACACTAGTACCAATAGTCTATGCCATTATAGTAGCTTCACCATATCTAAAATAATTGTACAGAACATTATATTCCATCTATAGTTTCTTTAGTACCTTTGGACACTAGCACACTTGACTATGTTCCATCTATATTTCCTTTGAGATGTTAGGAGACTATCATGCCATAGTTTACATAAATTTTAGATGCTTTGACACATCATGACATTATCAGGGTAGACTTTATGCCATTTGTAGTTACTTTACCACCTCTCCTTAGCACATGCTAACCTATTATGTAGGACCTATCTTCTTCACAATATTTATTTGACACATAAATTTAATTTTAATTAAAATTTGTTAATTTATGTAAAATAATAATGAGTTTATTTTTTAGTATATGTTTACTTTATTGACTAATATATGACTAAGCTTTTCACTTGTTTCTTGTACAAATGATCACATATATTTTAGGTACCTAAATTCCCATATATTATTTTTTTAGGATAATATTAGCATTGTGTCACCCTACACATAGGTTTTTAAAGTTATAAATTACATAAAAGTTGTTATTTAATGTTAAATCACAACTTTGTGTATTCTGCCCTTGGATTTTAGTTTTTGAGTTATATATTCTTTAGTTAAAGGATTCTTCACCTTATTATCTTAAGTATGAGAAAATATTAATTCAACTAGGAAAATTATGGTAGGAGGATACTTCATTTGGTTGAAATGGGTTTTCTTGTATAACTCAACAACACCAAACATTGTATAACATATTTATTGATGATACAAAGTTGTAATTATGACTCTTTTATTTATTTATCCATTTATAAATAGGTAGACACTAAAAATGAACATTATTGTTTAAATTTTTTGTATACATCATGATTTTGGTACATGAAGGAATACTTTCTCTCTTTATCTATCCCTCTCTTGTTTTCTACTTATGTAAAGAAGGAATAATATTATTGTTTATTTGTGTAAAATTAGGTTTAGTTTTATTTGTATTTTTAATTGACTTATTTCAATTTTTGGTTTTATAAATGATGAAATATGTTATGGGTACCATAGATAAATTAGAATAACATCCACTATCTCCCTCGTAGCACCAAATTTAAAGACATAGACTATTGATAACACATAGTAACGTTGCTTTTTAGATTAAATAAATGATACTCTATGTCATATTTATATTTTTTCACATCTAGATCTAACAATATATGTATGCTATACAGGATACTCCATCATGAATATATTCATGATCATGTAGTCCAAGATAACCATTAAGCGTCATATGATGAGTCTAGAATCAAGTTGTAAAATTTTGTTCAATGAAACTATATCATTTTAGTAAATTAATTTTTTTTATAACATATGTTTTTTAGATGCTCCAATTTGTTAATGTTACAGAAGAAACATTGAATACTTCACATATTGAGAGGAGAGTTTCTACCCATAATGATTCATGTACCACCCCTAGTTCTACATCTATGATGAGGAAGTGAAATTTATTTGGATCTAATGATGATAAGGAGATCTAGTTTTTGTATTAGGGGTCTAGTTATAGGCACAATCTATTTTACATTATTATATGACCCACATTATATGGCTAAATGACACATTTTGAATACGTAAATGTTGGGGTATAGATTATATGTTGATATATGTCATATTTCTATGTCATTTTGACAAATGTTTCATACAAATATACTAAATGACATTTTTAAATGTGAATCATAAATTTCTATAATTCATATATACATATTTACTTCCTAAATATGTCATTAGTATTTATTGAACATGTTCATGGATAGTTCAAATATTTAACATTCATGACATATATAATGATGTTATAATGACTACAATGATGTTTGGAAATAAATTTTAAATGACACTAATAGTAAATTTCATAATGAGTACAATGTTTATTGATGTTATAATGATTATAATTTTTACTAATGTTATAATGATGTTAACATTTTAAAAAACACTAATATAAACCTACAACTAGGGGTATTTACTATGCTTGTAATTTATCTTGGAAAATTCTTGGTCACCTACACAAACCTCCAATCTTCTTGATCACGTTGAGATCCTACTTCAAAATACCCTAAACCTTTTATTACTTAAAACAATCATGGAAACCCTAACTTGAAGGCATGTAGATGGGATTTTACACAGTGCTTGCAATCTCATTCAAATAAAGACCTCATAAAACATGTTTCTCCAACACATCCTCTTATTATTTCTAATTTGTAAGACCTTTAAAAAACTGAAATATTATTTCATGATCATGAAACCACTATTTAATATTAATACCATCATAAATTATTGTAAACTATTTATTCAACCTATAGGGAAATTTAGGATCTTGATTATACTTGCAAAAACTATCATCTTACCTTATAGGCCATGGAAATTTTGTGAAATAATTTATAGGATAATTTTAATGGTTTGAGATTACATAAATCTAATTTTGGTCTTTGTTTGAAGAAGGTGAAACATGTTTGAACATGGTTTGAATGACATTTTTCCATGTTGAAGGTTTAGAAGAATCCACAAAGAAGATTTTCCCATTTATAGACTTTAGGAGATTGCAAAGGAGTCTTAAGCCTCTAACATACCTAATAAATTATATTTATCACTTTTAATACCTATTATAAATTGATGTTTTAATGAGAACCATGAGGCGTAGAGATGAACTATCAGATCCTATAGTTGTATAGTTGTGTCCTATAAATAATCAAGGATGATCCTATCTATCTTGGGATGAGTGAGACACAAAATATACTTTCTATCATAGAAAAATATCTCTTAAAGGACTAAAAGTGGGTCTATAGGAGGAAAATAGTTTGACTCATTGGCCCAATAAAAAACTATATTACTTGAACACATTTAGATGGGTATTTTACCTCGAAAATGCCCACCCTCCACTCTCTATCAGTCCATCAGATTAAAATTTGCAATTGACTAGATGAATCCCTAAAGCAAATTTTCTCATCCCTAAAAATGCAAACTAAATGAAATTAAATCATTCATTACAAGATAACCATGATGGGTAGAGATGAATCATCAGCTCCTATAGTTTCAAGGTCAAGTCCTCTAAGCATATCCCAAAATATTTTTTCCATCTCAAGATGAACAAGACATGACAACAATTTTTATCATATAGCCAAATGTATCTTAAGAGACTAAAAGTTGGTCTATCTGAAGAGTATCATTTGAATCATTATCTAAATAAATAAACTATCTATGTGGATACATCTAGATGGGCATTCTAACCTTAGAATGTGCAGCCTCTACTTTTTGTCAAACCTAAGGATTGAAATTTGAAGTCAATCAAATGCATACTTTAAGAGAAGCTTCTCATCCCTGAGAGTGCAAATTTAGATAATTTTAGTGCCCAATTTTAGGATAAACATGAAATACACACACACACACACACACACACACACACACACACACACACACACACACACACACACACAATCCATTATCTCATATATTTTCATTGTTGAGTCCTTTAATAAACTATAGGATTATTCTCACTAACTAGGAATGTGTGAGATAAGACAACTAGTTTTCTCTTGTAGCCAAATTTATATCAAGCGACTAAAATTTATTTGATGAGAGATGTATATATTAAATTATTATTCTAATTGATGAACCATATATGTGTATGCATCTATACAAGTGTTATAATTCTAGAATATCCACCATACACTCTTTGTCAAGCTTCAAGGATGAAATTTGTAGTCAACTAGACACATCCATTTAGAGAAGTTTCTCATCCCTAAGAGTGAAAAATTGGTAAACTTACACCTTGAATTTTAGGAGAACCATAATGGGTAGATTTAAACCATAAAATCCTAAATTTTTTTTATCATTTCCTCTAAGAACCACCTATATCATTTTCACTTTTATAGGATAAGTGAGAAATGGAAACTAGTTTTTTCTTATAGCCAAATCTCTCTTTAAGGACTAAATGTCAGTCAATAGGAGGCATATATTTTGATGTGTTATCCCAATCAATGAACCATCTATGTAGACACATCTAAATGGGTGTTTTAATTCATTAATGTTTGTTTTCCACTCTTTGTTAAGCCCCAAGACTAAAAGTTGCAGGTAGTCAGACACATTACCTAAGTTAAGCTTCTCATCCTTGAGAGTGTAAACTTCATGATATTTAAACACATATTAAAAGAGAACCATGAGGTTTAGATGGGAACTATATATTCCTATGTTATAAAAAATATGACTAATGTGGGGGATGAAATAGTATTCAAAACTTTTCATTCAATTCCACTTAGCTATGTATGAACCATTATAACATTAATGTACATCTTAGCAATCATAAGCATCAAATCAAAAGAGCATGAAACACAAGAACAAAACATATACATATAAAACCCTTTATGGGAATAAAAACCACTAATGAATCAAATGGAATAAATTCCTATAATATAAACATAAATATTTAGTGAAGAACCAATTTCACATTGATCACCAACCCCAACTAGTTTAGCACCAACTCAACTAGGCTTTAGTAATCACCCACTTGTAAGGAGGTACCAACCCCCTATATGACTCAGTACCAAACTCAACCACCTGATTGTTTGATCACATAATTAAATATTTAGTTATTATATAATATATTATGATATACTCCTTCATTTATTCACTCACTTTAGTCCCTCTCAAAATGGGCCTTCAACCTTCTTTGCTGAACTAGCCCTCTTCATGGATTGATTAGGTCTTCTGAGCTTGATATTCATATATAGAACATCTGTTATATATTTATAACATTTATATGATGGTACTCATGACATAAATATGATCATCAATGGTCTATATCATTCACTTATCCTCTTTCTATTCTCTCTCTTGAAGCATACTAAATAGGCCTAAACTGCCTTACTTTTATACAAGTCACTTGATCATATCCTTCTCAGTCAAACACATATTAAAATAAATTAATTTATACATGAATAGCTATTTTAGTATTAAAAATAACATTCCTTAATAATAAATAAATCACTATAATAGGTTGGCCATACATCAATTAGCCCTTACTCCTATTTTAGGCTTATGGAGACCTAATAGATGTTCTTAACAACACATTACCCTTTGATCTTTATTGAAACATATAAAAAAAACTAAAATGGTAGGAGAAATTAATAAACCACTCCATTATAAATTATCAAAATTTATTTTAGTTTGACAATACCTTTTAGGTCACACTACCACTTGAACACTTTATCAAGTCATTGAATATAAAAGGCCTATGCATATACAAAAACTATGTCTCGAACAACTAAGACATATACTAAAATTTTCCAAACAACTATGGAAAAATATTATATAATAAAATACATCATGACATCAAGGTCATCAAAAAATTCATCTAATGCTTCAACTCAAGGTAAATAGGTTCAAACACTTCTCAGCAAGATGTTTACTTATAACTGTCATCTAATTCCAAAACACAATCAAGGAAACATTAAAATCTGACTCATGATTGAATAAATTAAATGTCTATTAATGCATGAAAATTATCTTATAACATTATTATAGAAACCTTAATCAATCATATCATTATCTCTAATGAAAACTATTGGTCTTATAGACCAATCTATTGACCTTCTCTCACATAGACTTTACTTAGCCAGATAAGCCATTTTAGTGTCAATGTTTCAAACTATTACACATAATTATAAGATTATAAAATTCATTGATATATCATTAAATACCTAAAAAACTTCATCATGCATTTAAATGCATCACTCTTTCATGAAAGCATATCATAAATCATATTCTCACTTCAATCTAATTTCCTTATTGTTTGCACCACTAGGTCTGTTAGCGACTAGCCAACTTTGATCACCAACTTTGCACACCTAAGAATAATAACCTATCCATAAATATTAATTAATAATAACTAAAAATTTCATATTTTATCTTCATCTAGTAATCAACTTTAAATTGGTCAAATCTATCTTCTATAACAAATATCTAAAAGACAAGAACTTTCCTATAGGTTCTGCTCATTCACCTTAGAAACCAATCACACCTAGAGATGTTTGGGAGAGTTGAATTCAAACTATAATCAATAGTATAATCATATCAAACTATATTAAGATATTTAAAACAATATCTTTGACATTAGTTCACTATTAGGGTTTTAGGAGGGTTTAGACCTTCTTCCAGTCTTAAAAATTATTCATAAAACTTATTTCTTATTTTTAGAAATAAATGCTTTTAACTTTTAGATAGAACCCTTCCTCGTCTACCATGAATAACTTAGGTTCTCATGTAGATGTTTCACATCCCAACGATCACTAATAAAACCTTCTTAAGTAGACAACTCTTTATTCTATACATTTGAGAGACATTGAAACAGTTTTTTAAGCCTATTCTTGCAAACAAAGACCTAAAACTCCATGCACATACTAAAAATAACTTGAATCACCTCTTTAAATACTCCCCTATTCACCCATGTCATGTAAATTGATCTTGTTACTTCATCTACTCACCATCTCTCTTCTTAAGTCTTGACCTTCAAGTCTTATTAGTCCTTGAATCCAACCTTCTAGCCACTCTATAGACTTCACCTTGGAAATTTACTATGTTCCAATGCCTCTTGTGTATACTCAAGGAACCTCATACACTAAATTTTCTTCATAACTTCAATATAACTTCTTTAGATCTACTTACAGATCTTTAGGGCTCAACTAAAATCTTTGTATCATCTTTAGAGATGCATATACAGATCTTTGGAGATTACTTTATAATAATTTTTAATTTACTTAACACCTCATGTACAAAATCAACCAATTTATCACATGTTCAAACACTATGAAGTATTCTTTGAAGCATTCTCATCTTTGTAGTTGATTTAAATCATCTGTGGAATTATTTACATATATCTTCGAAGCATGCTAATTCTTATTCAAAGCTTGCTCATTTCATCATTCCACCTACAAATATCATGTCACAAGGTCTAGATAAAGCATTATAAGATAATTTTCACTTGTTATGTTGACATGTATTTTCTCATCTTGATTCTCAATGATTTCATTTAGGTTGATATTATAACATTCTTTAATAGTATTCATTCATCACATCAATAACACTTAGATGATAATCATAACTCATGATACACATAATTCAATACTTACATAACTAAGAACCTTTAACATCAATGATATTGGATTGATATTAATTAGGAACCATGCATCTTCATAAGAACCTTTGACATCAATGACAACATTAAATATCAAATATTAAGACTCAATGACAAAGCTAAACAATCTCTTCCTTAACCAAGGACAATGTCCAACATCCTATAATATCATGGTCAAGTCTTCTAGGCACCTAACAAGGGATTCAATCTAGCTAGGTATGAGGGAGACATAGTAATCAATTATAGCTCATATTCAAATGTCTCTTAAGAGACTAAAATTCGGTATGTGGCAAGATTTTCTTTATATCACTATCCATATACATGGATCATTTACATAGATGTATCTAAATGGTAATTTTAAAAATAGAATGGCCACCTTTTTCTCTTTATCAGGCCTTAAGAACAAAATTTGTATTCAATGGGACATGTCCTTAAAACTAATCTTCTCATCTCTAAGAGTACAAACTAACTAAACTTTCACCACACATTATAGGAGAAATGTCAAGGGTATAAATCAATTTTTAGCTCCTATAGGTACATGGTTGACTCCTATAATCAACCCTAAGAGGATTATTACTATCTCAAGATGAGAAAGACATAACAACCATTTTTCTCACATATCCAAGTCTCTCTTAAGGGACTAAAAGTTGGTAAGTGGGAGTTATATATTTTGAACAATTATCCCAATAGATGAACCATGTAACTTTTTTATGAGATTTTTAACACTATAATTTCTAACCTCTACTCTCTATTAGGCCCCATAATTGAAGGTTAAATAAGATGGATGTATATATTAAGAGAATTGTTTCTTCCATGAGTTAGAAAAAAAAAAGTAAACTTCTACAACATGTTATCAAAGAACTGTGAGGGATAAAGATAAAACAACAAAACTAAAAATTGGTCAATAAGAGGCATATCCTTTGACTAGCTATCTCAATATATGAACCATATATGAAAATAGATTTATATGGGAATTTTAATGTTATATTGGCCACCTTCTACTCTCCATCAAGCCTTAGGACTGAAAGTTGTAGTCGATCAGACACATCCCTAAATAAAAGCTTCTCATCCCTAAGTGGGAAAAGTAGGAAAAATTTTATCACATGTTTTATGAGAAATGTGAGGCATAGAGATGAATTATCAGCTCCTAAAATTTCAAGGATAATTATTCTAAGTACCCCCAAAAAAATTCTTTCTAGTTTAAGATGAGAAATAGATGCAAACTAGTTTTATCTTATAGACAAATGTCTCTTAAGACACTAAAATTTGGTATGTGGGATGAGTATATTTTTGGTTGTGATCATAATTAACAAAAAAAATTTGCTAATCCATAAATATGGAAATTTTAATTCTAGAATGGAAACCCTATGCTTTTTGCTAAGCCCAGAGACCAAAGATTGTAATGAGCCAAATGTATCCCTAAAGGGAAGTTTATCATCCATGAGAGTGTAAAATAAATGAACTTATGTCATGTGTTGTATGTGATCCATGAATGGTAGAGATGAAACATTAGTTAAAATATTTATACATTCAAGTCTTATAACCACCCCCAAGAGGATTCTTTCCACCTCAATATGAGTGATATATCACAAGTGTTGCCTTATAGCCAAATCTCTCTTAAGGGACTAAATGTTTATTAGTGAGAGGCATATGTTTTGATTCATTATCCCAATAAAATAATCATCTACATAGACACATATATGGGTGTTTTAATAATATATCAACCACCATCCACTCTCTATTAGGTGTTATGATTGAATGTTATAGTCAGTTAGATGTATCCCTAAAGAGAAGCTTCTTATCCCTGAGTGGGAAAACTAAGTGAACCTATACCCCACATAGTAGGATACCCATGAGGGGTAGATAATAACCATCATCTCCTATAGTTTCAAAGTCAAGTCTTATAATCTATCTCAAAATCATTATTTTAAGCTCAAAACGAGAGAGACATGACAACCAATTTTCTCTCATAACCAAATATATCTTAAAGGACTAAAATTTGGTTAGTGGGAGGCATATAATTTGAATTTTTATCCCAATTGAAAATAAATCTATGTGGAAACATCTATATGGTAATTAAATTCTATAAGGGCAACCTTCTCCTCTCTATTGGGCCCTAAGATTAAATGTTGTACCTAATGGGACATATGCTTAAAGAGAATCTTCTTGTCCCTCAATGGGAAAATAAAAAAAAAAATTACCGTGTGTTGCATGAGAACTATGAGGGGTCGACATGAACCATCATCTCCCAATTGAAAAAATGAGTCCTGTAACCACCCATAGGAGTATTCTTTCTATCTTAGGATGAACTAGACATGAAAATAAATTTTCTCTCATATCCAAATCTCTATTAAGGGAGTAAAAGTTTTTTTATGGGAGGCATATCTTTTGACTAATTATCCCAATTGATAAACCATATGGAGGCATATATTTTGACTCATTATCTCTAAATGATATTTTTTATTTTAGAATGACCACCCTCTTCTCTAGAGATTAAAAGATGTAGTCTTCGAAATGCATCCTTAAAAATAAGCTTCTAGTTGATGAGTTACAAAACTAAAGGGTAGAGAAGAACCATCAACTTAATTAATTTCATTGTCGATAAATCTAAGAAACTCAAGCAGGATTGTTTCCATCTCAAGATGAGTGAGGCACGATAACTAGTTTTTACTTGTAACAAAATGTCTATAAAGGGACTAAAAGTTGAGGTGTGGGATGTGTGGGAGGTATATCTTTTGCCTCATTATCCCAATCGATGAACCATCTATGTATACATGTATATATGTGTGTTTTAATGCTTTAATGGACACTCTCTATTATTTATTAGGCCCTAAGGTTGAGAGTTTCAATCATCCAAATACATCCTTTAACAAAAGCTTCTTATGCTTGAGAGTGAAAACATAGAAAACTTCTACTGTCTATCATAGGAAAAATTTAAGGGGTACACATAGTTTTTCATCACCTATAGTTGTATGGTCAATTATTACCATAATATGATGTTTTCCATATTGGGATGAGTGAGACATGATAATCGGTTTTTCATGCAACCAAATCTCTCTTATAAGACTAAAAAATGGTTATTGAGAGGCATATATTTTAACATGTTAGCCAAATTCATAAACCATATATGCATACATGTTTGCATGGGTTTTAGAATAATATAATGACTACCTCCACTTTATATTAGGACCTTAGATCAAAATTTATATTTGGTCAAATGCATCCCTAAATAAATATTTTTATCCTTGACTGAAAAAATGAGTGAGCTTATATTGTGTATTTCAAGAGAATTATGAGGGTTAAATATGAATTTTTAGCTCCTTTGTTTTCAAGATCGAGTCTTATATGCATCCCTAGGAGGATACTTCTAGATTAAGAGTAAGATGACGTGGAAAGCAATTTTCTTGTGTAGCCAAGTCTCTCTTAATGGAATAAAAGTTGGTCAGTGGGAGGCATATATTTTAAATCATTATCCCAATATATAAATCATCTATGCATATGTGTATAGTTGATATTTTTAACACTATAATGGACACTCTCTACTCTCTATCAGACATGGGACCTAAATTTGTAATCATTTAAATGCATCTCTAAAGAAAATACTCTCGTTCCTAAGTGGAAAATCTAAGTAAATTTTTAGCACACATTACAGAAGAACCATTGGATATATATATGAACCATAATATCATATATATAAATTATTGAGTTATATAAGAAACCCTAAAAGGATTTTTACTAGCTCAGAACATGTTAGACATGACATGAATTTTTATCTCACATCTACATCTCTCTTAAAGAGATAAAAATTAGTCAGTAAGAGGCATATATTATGATTCATTATCACAATAGATGAACCATCTAGATGGATGCATCTAGATAGTATTTTTAATGATATAATGGCCACTTTCTATTTATTATTTGACCTTAGGACCAAAAGTTACAATCAGCTAGATGCATCCCAGAAGAGAAGCTTCATATCCTTGGGAGTAAAAATTAAGTTAACTTACACTACATATTTTAAGAGAATCATGAGGGTTATAAATTAACCATCTACTTATACAATTGCATGATTGAGTCTTATAGTACATAACATAATATTATTTCCAAATCAGAAAGAGCAAGATATGGTAACCAATTTTATATTTAGCTAAATGTGTCTTTATAGACTAAATGTTGGTATATTGAGGAATATCATTTGACTCATTATTCCAATCAACAAACTATCTAGATGGACACATCTATATGGGACTTTTAATTCTATAATGGCCACCGAGCACTCTATGTTAGGACATAGGACTAAAATTTATAGTTGGCCTGACACATGCCTAAAAATAAGCTTCTCATCCCTAAGTGTGAAAATAGAGTTAACTTCCAACATCTGTTATAGGAAAAACATGATTGGTAAAGAAGACATGTCACGACATATAGTTACATGGTGATGTTTAAAGAATCACCTCAAGGAAGATTCTTGATATATCTAAATTAGGAAGACATGGAATCCATTTTTATCTCACAATAAAATCTCTCTTAAGGGACTATAGCTTGTTTATTGGGAGACACATATTTTGAATCATTATCCAAATCAATAAGCTATTTTAATGGATATATAAGGATGGGTGTTTTATCACTATAATGTCCACCCTCTTCTCTCTTTCAAGACTTGAGACCAAAAGTTGTAATTATTTAGATGCATCTATGAAGAGAAGATTCTCATCCTTGGGTGGGAAAACAACATGAAATTTTGTCTTGTGTTGCAAAGAAAAAGTGAAGGGCAGATATGAAATATCATCTCATATAGTTTCATGTCCATGTCCTCTAATAACCTATAATATTATTCTTACCATCTTAAGGGACTATTTTTTTGGTAGTTAAATCTCTCTCAAGGGACTAAATGTTAGTCTATGGGAGTCATATGTTTTAACTTGATATGCCAGTAGATCAACCATCTACATAGATGCCTCTATTTAATATTTTTAATTCTAGATTGGCCACCCTTAACTTTCCATTGAGTGTTGGGACCAAAACTTGTAGTCAACCAAACACATCCTACAAAAAAAGCTTATCGTCTTTAAGAATGTAAATTTAGTAAAGTTTCAATTCATTTTATAAGATAATGGTGAGGGTTAGATACGAACTATCATATCCTATAATTTCATGGTTGAGTGCTCTAATCACTTTTTATATGATTCTTACCATATTAGATGATCAAGACATGGAAATCATTTTTCTCTCATATCTAAATGTATCTTAAGAGATTAAAAGTTACTACGTGGGAGGAGTATCTTTTGATTTTTTAGCCACATCCATGAATCATCTATTCTAACACATCTAGATATATGTTTTAATGATAAAATGGCCATCGTATACTCTCCATCAAGACCCAATACTAAAATTTACAGTTGTCAAGATGTGTCCCTAAAGATAAACTTCTTATCTATGAGAGTTAAAATTGGGGAAACTACCATTGTGTGTTGTAGGATAAATATGAGGGGTAGAGATGAACCTTTGATTCCAATAGTTTCATAGTCAATTCTTGTAATCATTCATATGAAGATTATTTCCATCTAGGAATGAATAAGATATGACAACCAATTTTTTTTTGTAGCCAAATATTTCTTTAAGGAATAAAAGTTGGTCTATGGGAGGCATACCATTTGAGTCATTATCCCAATTAAATAATCAAACTTGTATAAAAATCTATGTGGGTGTTTTAACAGTATAATCTATACCCTCTACTCTTTTTTAGGCCCTTGTATTGAAATTTATTGTTGGTTAGACGTAACGATGAAGACAAGCTTCTCATTCTTTAGTGGGAAAACTAAGAAATCCCTTTTAATGAATATTAAGAGACTTATGAGTGGTATATATGAATTATTATCTTCTATAATTGCATGATCGAGTCCCATGAGCTCTTCTAAGAGAATTTTTTTTAGCTCAAAATGAGTGAAACACAATAACTAATTTTCTCTCATATATAAATTTCTTTAAAAGGACTAAAATTTGGTTAGTTAGACACATATATTTTCACTCATTAGACCAATAAAAAAATCATCTACTTAGATGCATCTATATGGGAGTTATAATTTTAGAATAGACACCATGCACACTTCATCTGGACATAGGACTAAAAGTTATAGTCGGCTATACATATCCTTGAAGAGAAGCCTCTCATTCTTGAGTGGAAAAAATGAGAAACATTTTACCATGTGTTGCATGAAAACTATGAGGGGTAGAGATGAGCTATTAGATCTTATAATTTCACAATTAAGTCCTATAAGCATGCCTAAGAAGATTCTTATTATCTCAAGATGATCTAAACACAAAAACCAATTTTATCTCATAGTAAAATATCTTGTAAGGGACTAAAATATGTTCTATGGGAGGCATATATTTTGACTCGTTATCCCAATCGATGAAATGTTAGTATGAATGCCTCCAGATGATATTTTTGATGTTATAATGCCCACCCTCTACTCTTTTTTATTCCCTAAAATTGAATGTTGTAGTCAACCAAATGCATCCTTGAAGAAAATCTTCTCATCCCTAAGTAATAAAATTATGAAAACATACACCACATGTTATAGGAGTATTTTGAGGGTTATAATCACCCCAAGGAGGATTCTTTCTAGATTAGGATGAGTGAGGCACAAAAAGCAATTTTCTATCACAACTAAATATCTCTTAAGAGACTAAAAATTGGTGTGTGGTAGACAGATATTTTGACTCGTTAGCCTAATAGATGAACCATATATGCAAATAAATATATATGGGTGCTTTAATGATGTAATTTCTAGTCTCTACACTTTTCCAATCCTTGGGATCCAAAGTTTCCATTGACTAGACGCATCCCTTAAGAATAGCTTCTCATTCTCTAGAGTGCAAACTAAGTGAACTTCCACCATGTGTTACAGGATAAATGTGATGGGTATATATGATTCATCAATGTCTATATTTTCATGGTCAAGTAATATAAACACCCCAAGGTTATTATTTATATCATTAGATGAGTGAGACACAAAAAACTATTTTTTCCCATAACTAAATTTCTCATAAAGGACTAAAATTTGGTTAGTATAAAGCATACATTTTGACTCATTATCACAATATAAAAACCATCTACGTAAACTTATCTATATGGGTGTTTTAACACTAGAATTTCCACCCTCCACTCTATGTTAGGCCCTGAGACCAAAAGTTGTAGTCTGTTAGATGCATCCCTAAACAAAAACATCCCATGTCTGAGTGGGAAAAATGAGTGAACTTTTATCATTAATATGAGTAGAACCATGAGGGGTAAATATGAACCATAATATCATATAGTTTCATCATTAAGTCTAATAATCACTACTTGTATGATTATTTCCATATTGAGACTAGTGAGACATGGAAACCAATTTTATCTTGTAGCCAAATCTCTCTTAAGGGGCTAAAATTTGGTTAATCGGAGGCATGTATTTTTAATCATTATCCCAATCAATGGAAAATCATTAGATATGTATGTATCGAAATTTTATCACTATAATGGATACCCTCTTGAGACTTAAAGTTACAAATGGTTAGATGCATCTTTGAAGAGAAGATTCTTGTCCCTAAGTGGGAAAACTGAGTGAATTTTTATCATGTGTAATAAGAAAACCATAAAGGGTAGAGATGAAAATTAATCTCATATAGTTTCATTATCAATTCCTCTAATCACCCCTAGTAATATTATTTCCACCTCAAGATTTGTGACACTCAAGTACTAGTTTTCTCTCACAGGAAAATATATATTAAGTAGCTAAAATTTATTTTGTGGTAGGAATATATTTTGATTTTTTATCCAAATAGAAAAATAATATACATGTAGTAATTTGGATGAGAATTTTAATTCTGTAATGGCCACCATCCACTTTTATTTTGGCACTAAGACTGAAATTTGTAGTTGATTGGACTCATCCCAAAAGATAAGCTTCTCATGCATCAGCATACAAGCTGAAATAACATAAATTGCACATTAAAGGAGAACTCTAAGGTCTAAATATTAAATATTATCTACTATGATTTCATTATTTATTTTTATAATCACATACGATATGATTCTTTCTATATCAGGATGAGGGAAACATGGTGACCAAGTTATCTCATATCTATATGTCTCATAAGAGACTAAAAATTAGTTTATAAGAGGCATATATTTCAAATCATTTGCCCAATCAATGAACTATTTGCATGAACATGTCTATAAAATAGTTTTAATGTTATAATGGACACTCTCAACTCTTCGTTAGGCTATAGGACTGAAAATTATAGTCAACCAAATGCATCCCTAAATAGAAGATTCTCATGTCTAAGTGGGAAAATGAGAAAACGTATATCACATGTTGTAGGATAACCTTTATGGGTAGATACAAAATGTTATCTCCTATATTTGTATGATTGAGTCCTCTAATCACCCATAGGAGGATTCTTTCTTTCTCAAGATTAGTGAGACATGACAACCATTTTTGTCTAAAAAAAATATATCTTAAGGGACATAAAATTGGTCAATAGGAGGCATATATTTTGAATCTTCATCTCAATAGATGAACCACCTATATGAATTCATATTTATGTTAATTTTAATTCTATAATTTCTAGCTTCTCTCTATCAACCCATGGGACCAAAAGTTGTAATTAATTAGACGCATCCTTGAAGAGAAAGTTCTTATCCTTGAGTGGAAAAACTAATCATAATTTTATCATTAAATATAGGATAATCATGAGGTTTATAGTTGAACCTTAATCTCATATATTTTCATGTTCAAGTCATCTAAGAACCCCTGGGATGATTCTTTCTAGATCACAATGAGTGAGACATGGTAACTAATTTTCTCTCGCATCTAAATCTCTCTTAAAAGACTAAAAGTTTGTTTGTGAGAGTAATATATTTTGAATTTTTATCCAAATATATTATCCATCTACATAAATGCATTTATATGTAATTTTTAATTCTAGAGGGGCCAAGCTCAAGTTTCTATTGGGTCTTGAGATTGAATGTTATAGTCACTTAGACGCATCTCAGAAGAGAATCTTCTTGTCCTTAAGAGTTCAAACTAAGTGAACTTATACCATGGATTGCAAGACAACTGTGATGGGTAGAGAGGAACCAACATCTCATACAATTTCATAATTGATTCCATGAAGGACCTCCTAGAAGATTCTTCCATATTGAGATTAGTGACACATGGCAACCTATTTTATTTCACAGCCAAATGTCTCTTAAGAAAATAAAATTTTGTATTTAGGAGGAGTATATTTTGAAATGTTATCTTAATTGATGAATCGTCTATGGTGATATATTCATATGGGTGTTTTAATCCTATAATGGTAACCCTATGCTCTATGTCGAGCCTCCAGACTAAAATTAGCATTCTATCTGATGTATCATTAAAGAAAATTGATATGGCCTCCAACCACATGAATGGATTCACCAATACATATACCTCTCAAAATTATCTCATAACACACATGAATTCAATTCATAAAATTTAACATATTCTCATTATTAATCAAATACTCCCCTCACAAATAATCAAATCTTCAACAAGATTTCTCTTAACACTCAATACATAACATGGCCACATATGAAGGAGGCTCCAAAGGATTATCTCTAATAATAATCACAAAGTCACCTACCCTACCATATTAATCCAAAAATATAATTATATATAGAAAAATATGAGGAAAACCAACAAAGGAGCAAAGGGGCCCTAAATTGGCTCCACCCATTCACATGGGAGGATTCTTCAACAACGTCAAGTAGTCTCCCCATGAAATTCAGTCTACCTTATCCACATGGGGTCATTATTTTTTAATAAAAATTTTCACATGGCAAATTTATCACCACCTTTCATGAAAAGTCAAAGTGAAAAAAGAGATACCCATCAGGAATAGTAAAACTTGTCTCCCCACTATCACAAGATTCAAAAAGGTGATGGATTTTCTTTTTGACCACTATTTTCTTGCTTCACATGATAAATTCAACTCATCACAACTAAGTACTGAATAATAGTGTTATGGACACCTCACCAAGATGAATAGTGTCTACCACATCATTAGTGAATAGTGTTGCATAAATAGTGTTTTTTTACCACATAATTCTCCTCTAGATGAAATAAACTCATCTATCATGAGTTTTCATGATTTTATTTGAGCTATTTATTTAGAAAAAAATGGAAAAGTACACTACTCTATTTTTAGGTGATGCAAGATTGCTCAATTTCTTGGATGCTCCTACATCAGACCTCCATGATATTTAATGTGATCTGATGATCACATAGAGGGGGTGAGTATTAGAACCAAAATTTTATTAACCTATTGTAATGACCTTGATGTCCCCTATCTATACACCACGCGCACTTGGAGAATTTTTTTTGTCTCCACTTCTAGTTTCTACACACTAGCCCTAAAACTGTCCTCCTCGAAAATCTCATCCATTTAATAATGGATGTATACATGGACTCCAATTCACCACAAAAAATCATGGGATCACACCCAACACAAACCATACTCATAGGATTACACCTTTTATATAAAATGGAAACCATCCTCCTCCTCTAAAAACATATCCATAATCAATAAATTTACATGTGGGATTACACCCACCATCAGAAACTGACCTCCTCCTCCAAGATGCTATATCATGCATCTTATCATCCAATTTGAGCTCAATCCAACCACTATCTATCCACTTCCACTCAAAATCTCATATGGATTTCTTCATTCACCATTAAACAACCTATTGGATCATCCACAATATTATTAAATATCATCACTTGCAACTTCTCACCCATGGTTGTAACAACATCCTTTTCTCTCTCTTTCACATGTGCATATACTTGTACATCATCCAACAAAATAATGGAATTAATATCTCAAAAATTAAATTCTTCAATCACTTAGCCATGCTCTAAAGGCATGCTATCAAACTCCTTCACATGTGCATTCTTTTGCACAAAATTATCTTCTATGGCTAGAACATCAACACCAAATGACTCTTCATCTGAATCTTCAAATAATGACTATTCAAATAACTATTTAATTTAATCATTATACTTATTCCATGCACTCTCAATATGGGCTACCTATTTCCAATCCAAAACAACTCCCATTGTTGTTTTCTCAATATCTGTAAAAATAATTTTAGCCCTTGCACATGGCTTCAACTCTACCAAAAAATTATCTTGCACATTCACTTGCACGACCTCTTAATTCAATTTTTCCACCATGTAAATATGAAACTCTATTTTTTTTCTCTCTTCGTTTTCAAGCAACCCCTCATGGATGAAATTTTACTCTTCTTGCAACTCCACTTGGCTTCAATCTTCATTGTCTAGCAACTCTACATGGTTAGAACTTGTATTCATCTTCTCTTCATCCTTCGTAAGGATGTATTCAATAATTGGATGCCCATGAACCTCTTATTCATCTCCAATTTTAAAATCAGATTTGTTCTCCTCACATGAAAATCTTATTATCTTATAGTTATCCATGAAAACCTTCTTCTTCTCACTCATTTTTTTCTCCTTCATATGTAACTCTTCATAGTTTAAATCTTGATCCTTCCATGTGGCTATCTACTTCATCAATTTAACCACCTTTGCCTTCAGTGATTTGACCATCTCCTACACTAAATCATCCTCTTCTTCATTCTAAAAATATGCAAATCTTTCCAAGAGAAATTCTAGCAACCTATCACAGGTCCTTAATTTATTCATCCATTATTCTTATGGTTCAATCCTTATAATACTATTTTAATTATTCATATTAATAATACAAAATAAAACAAATTCACATCTTTAACAAAATCCTCTTTATAGGATTCTTGTTTTATCTCTTAAATTATCTTCATAATATCTCCCAAAGAATTAGAGCTTGTTATGATACCAATTGATGTGACCTCCAACCACATGAATGAATTCACCAATTAATATACCTCACAAAATTATCTCATAACTGACATGCATTCAACACATAAAATTAAATATATTCTCATTAATCATCAAATAATCCTCACATACATAATCAAAGCATCAACAAGGTTTCTCTCAACACTCAATACATAACATTTCGAAATTCTAAGGAGGTTATAAAGGATTATCTCTAATCCTACTCCCAAAATATCCTAACATACCATACTAAGCCAATAATGCAACCATATATAGAAAAATACAAAGAAAAAACAATAAACAAGCAGAGGTGGCCCCGAATGTCTTTACCAATTCACATGGGGGGAGTAATCAACAAATACAAGTGGTCTCCCAACTAAATACATGCCACCTTCTCCACATAGGGTCATGATTTGTTAATGAAAAAGATAACATGGCAAATTTTGCACCACCTTTCATGGAAAGTCAAAAGGAAAAAAGGAGATAACAATTAGGAATAATAGAACTTGTCTACCCACTATCACAAGATTTTAAAAGGTGATGGATTCTCATTTTTACCACTCTTTTCATGCCCTAAATCATAAATTTGACCCATGCCACCTAGTTAATCAATAATAGTGTTGTGAACACCTAATTAGGATGAATAGTGTTTACCACATCATTAGTGAATAATGCTACATGAATAGTGTTTTACTGCCATATCAGGAAACTTTTTATCTATGAGAGTGAAAAATGAATGAAATTATAACCTATATTATAGGATAACCATGAGGGTTATATATCAACCATCAGATAAAATAGTTTCATAGTCGAGTCTTATAGGCACCCTTACGAGGATTCTTTCTAGCTGAAGTTGAGCAAGACACGTCAACCAGTTTTCTTTCATAGCCAAACATCTCTTAATAGACTAAAATTTAGTCAGTGGGAGGCACATATTTTTAAACATTATCCAAATATAATAACCTTATATTCATAAACATAAATATGGGTGTTTTATCACTTGAATTTCCACCCTCAACTCTCTATTATTCCATGGGAGTTAAAGTTATAATTGGCTAGATGCATCCTTGAAGAGAAGCTTCTCATCCCTAAGTAGGAAGACTAAGTGAACTTTCATCATGCATAATAGGAAACTTATGATGGGTAGAGATGAAATGTAAACTCCTAAAATTATATGATCAATTAATGTAAGCATATTAAAGATCATTCATTTCAGCGTAGAATGAGTGAGACATGACAATCAATTTTATATCATTGTGCAATCTCTCTTAAGGCAATAAAATTTAGTTAGTGGGAGGTATATCTTTTGAATAATTATACAAATTAGAAAAATGTATACATGGATACATATATAAGGGAATTTTAATGCTACACTGGCCACCCAGCACTCCTTGTTAGGCCATAAAATAGAAAGTTATAGTTGGTTAGATGTATCCTTGAAGAGATGTTTCTCATCCTTGAGTGGGAAAACTGAAAAAAACTTTACCACATGTTGAATGAGAATTGTGATGGGTAGATATTAACCTTTAACTCTTAAATTTACATGATTGAGTACTCTAAGTACTCCTAGGAGGATTATCTATATTTCAAGATGAGCTCAACATGGAAACTAGTTTTCTCTCATATTCAAATCTCTATTAAGGGACTAAATGTTGTTCTTTGGGAGGCTATCTTTTGAATCATTATACCAATAATTTAACCATATATAAATACATGTCTATATGATATTTTTAAATCTATAATGGCCATTGTATACTTTCCATTGGGTCTCAAGACTAAATATTTTAGTTGTTTGGATGCATCCCTAAAAAGAAGCTTCTCATCTCTAAGCTTAGAAATCTGGGCAAACTTTTATTATGCATTGTAGGAAAATAGTGAGGGGTAGAGATGAATATTTAACATTATAGTTTCATAATAATTTCATAGAATCACCTATAATAGGATTATTTCCATCTTAGGATGATAAAACACTATAACTAGTTAAACCAAATATCCCTTAAGGCACTACAAGTTTATGGGAGACATATATTTTTAATTTTTATCCCATAAAATGAACCATCTATGCAGACACATATAGATAGGAATTATAATTCTTAAATGACCACCATTGTCTCTTTATCATGTCTTAAGACAAAAGTTACAATAAGTTAGATGCAACCTTTAAGATAATCTTCTCCTCCTTGAGAGTGCAAACTAAGAAAATTTATGTCACACATTGTACGATAATTGTGAGGTGTATAGATGATTTATTAGGTATTATAGTTTTGATTTAAATTATTATAATAACCCATAACAATATTCTTGATATCTTAGGACAAACAAGACATGGAAATGAGTTTTTTTCTCATAGTGAAATGTCTTTTAGAGACTAAATGTTTTTATGTGGGAAGCATATATTTTGACTCATTATTAAAATTAGTGAACCATATTATTGTACATACTTT
The DNA here is from genome assembly GCA_037957365.1 of Torreya grandis. Lineage (NCBI taxonomy): Eukaryota > Viridiplantae > Streptophyta > Pinopsida > Cupressales > Taxaceae > Torreya > Torreya grandis. The sequence goes on from JARHVA010002907.1 coordinate 99,736, forward strand.
TATGGATGTTTAAATTCTATAATTTCCCACTCCACTCTCTATCATACCCTAGGATCAAATGTTGTAGGAGACTAGATGCATCCCCTAAGAGAAGCTTCTCATCCCTTAAAGTGCAAACTGAGCAAATTTATACCACACATTGTAATAAAATTATGAGGGGTAGATATTATCCATCATATATTATAATTACATGGTATAGTCCTATAATCATCCCTATTATTATTATCACTAGTTCAATATAAGTGAGACACGATAATGATTTTTATTTTACAGCCATATCTCTCTTAAGGGACTAAAATTTTGTCAGTAGGAGGTGTATATTTTGACTCATTATCCTAATAAATAAAAAATATTTATATAAACATCTGTATGTTAATTTTAAAATTATAATGTCCACCCTTTTCTCTTCATTATCCCCCATTAGTAAAAAAAGTTGAGTCAGATGCATCTCTTAGAAGAAGCTTCTCATCCCTAAGAGTGAAATTTGAGTGAACTTAGACCACACATGAGGATTAGCAATGAGTTATTTCTCCAAGCCAAATCTCTCCTAAGGGACTAAAAGTTAGTCAGTGAGAGGTATAGATTTTGACTAATTATCCTAGTTGATGAACCATCTATGAAAATGAATTTGGATAGGAGTTTTTAAGATATAATTTCCACCATAAAAAATCAATCGAGACCTAGTATATAAATTTATAGCTGGTTAGATGCATCCCTTAAGAGAAGCTTCTAGTTTATAAGAGTGCAAACTAAGAAAAAGTATATCTCTCATTATAAGAGAGCCATTGGGGTAGAAATGAGTCATTAGATCCTATAATTTAATTATAAATTACTCTAATCAGCCATATTAGGATTATATCCATCTCAATAAGAGTGAGACATGACAACAAGTTTTCTCTCTAAGCTAAATTTGTCTTAAGGGACTAAAAGTTGGTCTGTTGGAGGTGTATCTTTTGACTTGTTCACGTCATTGACAAAATGTTTTTTCAAAAATGCTGATATTGATGTTTTAATTCTATAATATATACCCTCATCTCTCCATCATGCCCTAGGATTGAAATTTTCACTCAATTGGATGCATCCCTTAAGAGAAGCTTGTCATCCATAAGAGTGCAAATTGAGCGAACTTTCACCATGTGTTACAGGAGAACCATGATGGGTAAAGATGAACCATATATTACTTAGTTTAATATTGAAGTCATTTAATTAACCCTAAGAGTATTATTTATAGATTAAGACAATTGATACATGATAACAATTTTTTCTCATAGCCAAATGTCTCTTAAGAGACTAAAATTTGGTATGTGGGAGGCATTATTTTGACTCATTAGCCCAATTAATGAACCATATTTATTGACACATCTAGATGGTAATTTTAATTATATAATATCTCCCATATAGTCTATGTTAATCCTTATGACAAAAAATTATAGTCAACTAACTGCATCACTTAAGAGAAGCTTCCAGTCCCTGAGACTACAAAGTGAGCAATCTTTCGTTGTGTGTTATAGAATAGCCATGAGGGCTAGAGATTGTTCATTAAATCATATATTTGCATGATGAAGTAATTTAAGAACCATAAAGTGAATTATTTATAGATAGAGATGAGTGATACATAAAAATGAGTTTTATCTCGAATCTAAATCTTTCTTAAAGGACTAAAAATTGGTTTGTGGGAGGCATATCTTTTAGCTTGTTATCCCAATCGATGAGATATCTTTGTGGACTCATCTATATTGGAATTATAATGCTGTAATATTCCCCACAACTCTTTATTTGTCCCTATAATTGAATGTTTTAGTAGTTTCATGATTTTATATCCTAGGTTGAAGGATTGATGAAGAGTTTCAATGATGATGAGAGGTTTTAGATGATTTAAAGATACATAAAAACCATTCACAAGGATTTTGAAGTGGTGAAATAGAAGATTTCAAAAATGTTTTACTTGTAGACCTTTCCAAATGGTTTATAGGGATTAGTTTATGTTTCAAATCGTTTCTAATGCTATTATGAGATTTTAAACATGTTTTAAGATGAGAGGACATATTTTTTGGGTTAGACAGGTTCTTCAGCATGATTAACAACACCATAAGGTTGAGTGTCTTGTCAAAAGATGTCTATAGGATTTTAAACCTTTAGAAATGTTCAAAGTATCTTTATTAACATTTTAATTTTTTAATGAATTTAAAACCTTTAGATAAGACAATTGTATAGAGATATGAGGGTTTCATACTCTTAAAAGCCACTTATATGTTTGTAATATGTTTGCAATAGGAATATGGTGAGTTTCAAGCATCTAAGAGTTTAACCATGGTTTTGAGATCCAAAAACTAAATTACATATCTATAAAATATTCTTACAAGTTTCCATGGTAAATATTAATATGAAATATGAATTTTAGAGATATTAAGACCAAATTATATGCCTCTAGGTAGTTTAAACAAGGTTTGAAGGTAGGGTTTGAGATGAAACATGATGATTGTCAAGATTTGGTTGCATATCACTTCAAACACAACACATAGGCCTGTAACATGTTTTCATGGTATCAGGACTCTATAGAAAGGTTCCAAAAAAGGTTTTCCATGGGTATAAAGACCAAATTATATTAAAAATTCACAAATTTACATCATTCCAAACATGTTTCAAGTAGAAGAAATAAGTTTGTGATGGAAAAAACATGGTTATAGGTCATAAGTAGGGTTTTGGTATGATTTTTGATGCGTACAAGGTTTTTAAGGACTTGTGAGTTTTGATAAGGAGTTTTAAGTCTATAAGATAAAGAAGTTGTAAAACATGTTTTTAAAGTTGCATGTTTATGAGTTATGTAGGTAGATTTTAGTGTTTTAAGCATGACATATCCATAGATTCAACTCTAACATAAGAATACAAGAAATTATGGCCTATATGGTGAAAAAGTATAAAATTTTAAGTATGATTAATACCTAATTAATATATTTTAGGTTCATACAAGACTAAAATGAAAATACAAGGTTATATGAACAAAATTTTAGCCTAAAACCCTATGCATAAGTATCCAATATTTCTTGATGATATAAGATAATATAAAACATGTTATAATACACTCTAAAATATTGTATTTGTGGATACGTTTGAATGGGATTTTTATTGCTACAATGGCCCCCCTTCACTCTTTGTCAGGACCTGACACTAAAATTACTATTTTTAAGGATTATCTTTATTTTAATAAGTTAGTATTCTATACTCATGGAACCAACCACATGATGATGGAAGTTCATATGCTACCACTAACCTACATTGAAATTGTTAGTAAAAAATTCAAACAAAAATTAACACACAGTGATAAAATAATTCAAAATTAAAATATAGTAAATGAAATAAGTTAAATTTAGTAATTTCAAATTGTAGACTATTTTTCCATCTCTTGAGTTCCTTTTTTAGACTAATTTATGCTATCATAGAACATTGGAAGATGACAACTATGAATGATAAATTGGGAGCCTTCAAGGCTAAGTAGGTCATTTTTGACAAGTGGAATATCTTACCCCCTCCATTTAGGACTTTTCTAGAAAGGAAGTTCACAAAATGGGATTGTCCCTTATGAGGTGGCTATAGCTAAATTTCTATGGATCATGTAAAGTAAATCCTATTAGGATGGGGGGAGGTGGTGTCATCAGAGATGAGTTGAGAATAATAATTATAGCCTATACTAAGATAATGGGAATCTAATCCAACCATGTAATAGAATATAAAGGTAGCTTTTGGGACATTTATCTAGAAGATGAAATGAACATACCTAAATTTTCCATATAAAGGGACCCACTCAGCATCCTTAAAGCCTTGATGAGAAATGTCCAAACAATCCACATAATAATCCAAATCATAGCTAATGCCAAATGACCCTTCCACTTAACTAACTATAAGATCTCCCACATTTTACATGAAGGAAACATGGTGGTAGACACTTTGGAAAATGTAGGTGTACTTTGATCAGACCTCACCACATGGACAAGACCCCACAACATCCCACCCTGTATCCACCCCTTATTAGCTAATAATGAAAAATTTGAAGGTCCATAAGCTTATGGCAAGGATATACATGAGAGAATTAATCATGATTAGAAAAAGGATCAAACTCACTTTGTGTCACAATAATGACACAAATTTTTGAACTCAATAATGAAATATTTCACTTTAAAAATTCTCATTCCAATGTCTTTGGAATAAAATAAAAGACTATAACATTAAATTATTACTTGGCCCATTACATCCCTCAATGCAGTTATAGAAAGAAAAAAACAACATCATAGGAAGAGATTAGGATTGTTATGAACCAATATCCTATGTTGAAGTCTAATCTAACCATAAATTTTGGTGTAATATGTGGAAGGGTAGACATACAAAGTTCATGCTTAGGATAGAAGGGAAGGACTAGATTCTAGCCAAGGATTTTGCAGTGGGCTGCAAATAATGGCATGTGACTTTCATAGTTGTTACTATGGAAGTCTCTCAATAAATAGTTGGGGATGTTATCAACTTGTCATGTGAGGGCATGAATGCCTTAATATATAAATGATAGAAATAGGATATTATGCATACATTCTTCTAGATAGACACCATCTACCATATGGATAAAAAGAGCTTCTCAAAAGCTGACCTTTTATGGAGATGGTCAGATGTCTACTTGTAGGTAATGTGTTACTTAACTCTGGAAGGCAAATTCACACATACTTTGTTCACTTCTTATTATTAAACCACATCAAAGTCCATATTATTTTTCTATCATATTATTTCCTCATTTCTCTCTAAGTCATAGTCTTATCTTTCCAAGAAAAAAACCCTCAGCTGATAAAAATCACCAAGGATTAATTCTTCTTCTCACCAAATGAACAAGCCCTGTGAGAAGTTAGTATGTGCCTATGGTAGAAATCATTAGATAGAAAATATCTGACAAATATATTTCTATGAAAAGAATAAAAATTGAGGCCTCTCCTTTGACCTACCCAGTTCACCCATGGGAGGGAGGGAAGAAAGAAAATAGAAAAGTGTGTATCCCTTCTCCCCTACAAAAGAGATCTGGAAAAAAATTCAATTGTATCTTTTAGTTATAATATGGTATGGAAAACCCAAAATATGACAAAAATGAGTTAAAATTGGAAGAAGTATGGATGAGGGATAATATTCAACCAAGATTTCATAGAGCCATAGGTAGAAGCTGAATGAGATCCATGAAAATTTGTAGAAAGTAGGTAGGAAGATAGTATCATACATGGAATAATGCTATAATTTTAAATAATAAATTGATATGTTGATGGAAAGGACTGGGGAAACTAAAATGGAAAAAGGTGGTAAGCTGGAGGGAACCCAAGAGACAAATAAATCTTCACGATCATCCTGAAGAGTGATAACACAAAGAAAGGAAAACTATCAGTGGAGAAGGCCAAAAGCTTGCCAAAACAAAGAAAAAACATGGTGGAAGGCCAGGGATCTAAAACCAAAGGGATGATAAGTAAAAGTAGAAAGAATCTGACAAGTGGTAGTAGGAAGGAGAGTCATTTTGAGGAAATCTAATAGGTGTCTATGTTTTTTTATTTGGTCTAGGTCTTTTTTGCTGAAATCATGTTAGCGTTTTGTGTTTGATAGGCTAAGTTTCTCTCATTTATTTTTATCTTGTATGTAATTTTATTATTGAATGGTGGTTTTTAGGTCCCTTTAAAACCTAATTCTAGCCTATCAAATATTTTTTTTCAAATTTTAGATGCATTGAATAATAACCTTACCAAGTTAATCTAATGTAGCTTCAAGATCATCTCTACTTTTAAGCATTTCAAGAATAGATCTATGCTCAAATTAATTAACTTTCCAAAAAAAATTATTTAGAGGCTTTCCATGATATTGGATCAGTGAATATTTGTAATGATAACCAAATTTTAATAATAAATAACCACCCTATGTGTTGTAAATAGTTCAAACAACTTTTATATTAATTTTTTATGATAGTATTTATGAATCCAAGTTCTAATAACCACCATGGATTGAGTGGGATAAATTAGGTCTTATACATCCATGATAGTTGTAGTTAATAGTTTTTCCCTATACATAATGAGATAATTAATGGTTTTTTCCTTTATCATTGTCATTAGGTCCAATCACTGAACAAAATTTCCTTACATTTAAAATTTAATCAATTTTTAATGATATGTATGGAAAAAATAAGATGTCACTAATATATTTAAGCCTACATTAAACTTATAAATAAATTGTACCTAGTTTCAAAACATATAAGATGTGTTTAAAGTGAACTGATGATGTCATTTCATGATCCCCAAATGGATTAAATGAATCACTTGTCTCTATAGACGTTACAAGTATATAATACCATTCATCGACCCAATATTTTGACTCACGTTCTTTCTAATTAAATTCCATATTGTCTAAATAAAAGCATGGCATATCCCTAGTATAAATAGTTAATGAACTAGAACTTGAGATTTAAATGGAATAGAAACATTTGATCCAAGTATTTTACTTCAATGCTTATATGTTTTCTTATCTTTTTCCTCAATTAACCAAAATAAACTTTCCCTATGAAAATATTTATCTAATTCATGAGAAATATTTTCATTGCACCAAGTCACAATACTTGTCGTATCAATCAAATTAGAACAATTCATGTGCCCTCATTATTTTTAATGTATTTTTATACATACACCTACATCATCATTTTATACTTTTCCATTACCAGCCTAAAAAACTTTAGAAATGTTAAACCCCATATTACTATACATCCTGCTTAACTAGTAAAACATTCAAGAATTATTAAACTTTCTTGAACAATTATCTAACTAACTGTAGTGTGTATTGAATATGATTTATATTGTATTCATATTTACATACAATAAATTAAAATAGTCTTGGGAAAATTATGGATAATGTGATTTGTCATGTCTTTCATATAAAAGTGGTAATACCACAAAATCTATTCATTTTTGTCTGTGTCAGCAGTTGCATGCCTGAATGTAATATGCATGAAAATTACAACTTGAGTTGAATTATAGTACTATGATTGAACCTAATTTTCTATTTATAGTTTGTATTTTAAATCAAATTCCACAACTTAATCAATTATTCCAATTGGGAAGTTGTCCTTGATTACCTTGAATTAGTTATCAAAAGATTTTATTCTATTTATGTGTCTTACACATTAGTAGATAATATTCTTATTTAATTTAAAAATTAAATCATATACAGATACTTGGGTCATAACCAAATGACAAATTGATAAATCTTTTCTATATTTGAAAACATACTTTACATATTTATACTTATTAAAATCAATTAGATGTTTTCCAAATTTAGGTGAAATTTCTTCATGTATATAGATGCAAATTTGAAAAACCATTGCAAGTGTTACATATTACATCTAAAAATTCCTTGGTAAAAAATAGCAACCCTCAAATTTTTGACATAAAATACTTGGGATTATTTCTCTTGATGTTTTAGATGGGGAGTCCACCATACATTCCTACATAATCTTGTCAATATGTAAAGTACAATGTATATGACAAAAAAACATCAAAATAAATATAAAATTCAACATGGATCCTATAACAACATGTCACTCATGGTTGATTTATTTTAACATAAAAAGTATTTCACATATCAAATGACCTTTGGCTAATGATTAATTTCCCATTAATTGTTTCAATAAACTTTTTATGGAAATTTTTTTGGGTCATGTTGAAGAATTTTTTTGCATGTGGTTCAAGGCTTTTTTAACCTCTTCTTATTTTAACAACATATTTTACATTATATGAGACCCTTATGTTATTGTACAAAAAAGTTTCAATCAAATATCTTATTCCTTCAATTAATAACTTATCTTTTCCTGGGAGTCTACCAATAAGTGCCCAACAATGTGTGTGTGAAGGGTCATCAAACCTATTTATTCTTTTTATGGCATTCATTAGAGTTTTCTTATTCAAGTTAAAACATGTACTTGTTTTACTAAGAAATCAATATTTAAATGTTGAGTTACTCATTATAGATTTTGTTATTACTCGTATTGCCACATTATTATCTTTTCTTCAATTTCTACTACCTATTACATTAAATACATTAGATAGATTATTTACGATTGAATTATTTATTACCTCCATATTGATTATTATTAACCCTAAATTATGTATAACATGGCACATTTTTTTGCATTTCCATTAATTAAACAAATAATTGACATCATTTTGTATGGATTTTCTTCTCAAATGCATAGTTCCACACATGTTGATCATGTTGTTGAATTGATATTATTGACATTTTACCTTACATGATTCTAGAATTTTATCCACTATTTAAATAAACTACCTTGGTGTTCATCGCATTATCCTTGGAAGTGTAGGTCTAAGAGTAACATTTTTTATTAAATTGGATGGTATTAACACTTCAACCATAGAAGATATATTATAGTGTTGGCTAGGTCATCAGACCCTACAGGTGATGTGAATTCCTCCTAATTATGATAGAGATGAATTGGTGTAATTAATTGATGTTGATTATCATAATGCTCAAAAACTTAATTATGGATGGTGTTAAGTTGTGGAGCTAAAAGCTTCACTGATGCAGACATGGAGGAGGGTGCAGAAGGGTTGCTAAGTGTCACAGACACTGGCATCAGTCAGGCCAACCGACGTCGACAGGACAAGGCAGGAAAGCAACCGACGTCGGTCAGAGATCGGTCGGCATCGGTGACCCCCAGGCGGATAGGGACCAGTGTTAGTCACCTGTGTGGTTCGACTGCGAGTTTATTAAGGGCAGTTGGTTGACAAACCAAGTGTTTGCATGCTTAGTGCTAATTATAGACTGAGAGCTACGGATCTAATTATTGTACTAGGTGTCTAATTATTGTTTGGGTGAGATATATATAATAGACTCATGGTTGTATTGTAAAGTAGTGCTAGGGAGTAAGAGAGCATAATTATAAGCTCCTTCGGTGTGTGAGGTAGAGCAATGGTGCATTCCTCCTAGTGCCACAGTACCAGGTGTGTGGGTGCTGGATTGGAGAGTCAGCTGGATTCTTCAGGTATGTATGATCTTGGTCATCAGGTGAGCATGGACCTTATAGAAGATCTACATGGTAAGTAAGATTGTTGATCTGCAGGTGTGTGTGTGTGTGTGTGCAAGGTCAAGGTTCATAGGTGTGCAAAACCAGTATTGATCTATAGGTTGGAGATCAGATAGGACAACAACATAACAGGGAGCAGGATCAGGCAGGATCTACTTGGAGTACGATGTGTAATCATTGGTATGTACGTGGAGTACATGGAGAGCTAAGAGGAAGGCAAGGCAGTTCCTTCCATAAGTATGGTCTGTTAAATTGCAGGTTGTTGCAGGTTCATGGGAGATCTACTTGAAGTACTTTGAGTACTTGTGGAGTGCATGGAGCACTTTGGAGCACGTGGAGCATAGGTGTAAGGTGAACACCAACTCTGTGTTTGAGTTGGGTGTTGGGACCTAGTAGAGAGAGCTTTGAGGAGAGAATTACTATTCACTTGAGGTGTGGGAAACCTCTGAAGAGGTGGTGGAGAAGAAGTGGCATCTTCTTTATTGTTTTCTTTTCTGTAAGAGTTATTAATACAAGTTGTGTATTGTCTCTCATATTTTGTGTTATTCTAAATTCTAGTTACTTGTTGAATCTGGTTAATTTTTGCATATTAAGTTGCTTGGTTTGGTAATCAACTGTGCGCTTTCGGTGTTTCGCATCCTGACAAGTGGTATCAGAGCTAAGGTTGCAGGAAGTAGGTTTTGTGTTTGGTTACAGGTCACTCTCAAGGGTTTCTAATTGAGTGGGAGCAGAGCAATGGTAGATGAAAGTAAGCTAAGAATGGAGGAGTTGAAAAGCACAGATGGTCACTTAAGGTCCCATGGAAAGAAAGAGTAGGTAAAACATTGTTGGTTTGTGGAAGATCAGCAAGAAGGAACTGAAGAAGTAGATGTTGCAAGTGATGTGGCACAGGATGCTCTGAGAGGTTTCTTGGATAAAGTTGAATCTTGTTTTATAGATTCGGTTGCCTCTTTCCATGCAGCCCCAGGTAGAGGAGCTGGTGAGCCTTGCCAAAGAATTGGCAAAGGGAAAGTGAACTTAAAATTGCAAGCGGCCAACACACAAGTGTTGATGAAGGTCATGCAAGTCCAAGGTTTGGAGATATGGCTAATTTTTTCAGAAAGATTGGGTGATGAGAGATGCACAAGAACTCTCATAGTGGGTGCACTTGAATTAGCTGGTGGTAAGAAAATAGGTACTCTTTATCTACTTGTTTATATTACTGATTCTTCTTCTGTTGCAGAGACGTGGCTTCATAGGCTTGGTCACATGAGTAGGAAGGAGATGCATGTTCTTAAGCGGAAGAAAAATATATTTGATAGGCTTAAGACTGGAAAGCCTTGGTGTTCTTGAAGGAGATGGCAGACAGAAACCAGTGGATGGTGCTGGATACTTTTGAGCAGGGCAGTTTGGACATGGAGATTGATTCAAAGGAGCTTGCGGGTAAAAAGTCATCACTCATAGGCAAACACAGATACTAACATCAGTCAGGAAGAACTGGCATCGAACAGACAGGTGCCGATGTCGGTCATGTGCAGACCAAAGCCGATGATGTTGGGCAAGGTAAGACCGAAGTTGGTCAAAAGGACCGACGTCGGCAGTGGGTAAGACTGACGTTAGTCAGGAGGACCGACATCGGCAACAGGGACACCGATGTTGGCAAGTTGGTAGTCATGGACAGACGCATGGGAACCGACATCGGTCGGATGCAGACTGTGGAGTGACCGAGGTCGGTCACTGTAACAGATTTTGGGTGGACAGCATGTTGTTAAGGAGTCTCAAACACCCATACGGAGGACTAAAGATGTAAGTAGGCCCTCAAATTCATTGTTCCTCTTCTTTATACTCATTGCTAATTGTAGAGCAGGAAGGATCCAAGAAACAGGTGGGAGCATGGCAGGGATATGATGCAGAACCAAATGGGAGTTTTGGTAGGGTTGCCAACTGGTGCAAAAGCAGAAAGACAAATGGATTCCTTAGTTGAAGAATAGAGTGAACGGACACATGAGACGGAAGGCTAGGCATATGGTCTTGGGAAGCTTCAAGACAGTGGTACAAGTTTTGACAGGTGGATGACAAAGCATGGCTTCAATCAATGTCAGGGTAACTACTGTGGTTTGACTTACTAGGGGGATGGTGATTGCAACATCATTCTGTTGCTGTATGTGGATAGTATGCTAGCTAGCAGGGTTTGTACATATAGGGTTTTGCTGAGCTAAGGGTAAGATTAGTTCAGTTGCATGTCAGGAGGAGTTTGGAGCAGCGAAATTCTTTTACATGGGAGGCATGGAGATCACAGGTTGATTTTGTCTCCAGTGGGATCTGATGTGAATCAGGTGTTGGTGAGGTTCATTACGCAGGATGCAGAGCCATAGCACACTAAGGGCTAGACAGGTACAATGTCTGAAATCACATGAGGTTTGGTATAAACCTGAGTATTCCCATGCAGTGGGAGCTGTCAGAGAGTTAGGAGCCAATTCGGGGAAGTGGGTTCTCAGGGATTTGAGAGGGACCATCAGTAGGTATACATGTAGGGTTAGGACTTCACTACATGTGTTTGTAGGTTCAGATGTGGCAGGGTACTCAGATGATAGGTGGTGCACCATGGGATGTGTGGGATGTGGGGTGCACCATGGGAGCTTGAAGAGGAATACAAACCAGGAAACAGATTAGATGGAGTATAGGTACAGGTATAGTGTAGCTGTTTATCTCCAAGTGGGAGATTGTTAAGTTGTGGAGCTAAAAGCTTCACTGATGCATACATGGAGGAGGGTGCAGAAGGGTTGGTAAGTGTCACAAACACTGGTGTCGGTTAGGCCAACTGACGTCGACAGGACAATGCAGGAGAGCAACCAACGTCGGTCAGAGATCGGCCGGCGTCCGCAACCCCCAGGAAGACAGGGACCGGCGTCGATCGCCTGTGTGGTTCAACTGCGAGTTTATTACGGGCAGTTGGTTGACGAACCAAGTGTTTGCATGCTTAGTGCTAATTATAGACTGAGAACTGCGGATCTAATTATTGTACTAGGTGTCTAATTATTGTTTGGATGAGATCTATATAATAGACTCATGGTTGTATTGTAAAGTAGTGCTAAGGAGTAAGAGAGCATAATTATAAGCTCCTTCGGTGTGTGAGGTAGAGTAATGGTGTGTTCCTCCTAGTGCCACAGTACCAGGTGTGTGGGTGCTGGATTCGAGAGTCCACTAGATTCTTCAGGTATGTATGATCTTGGTCATTAGGTGAGCATGGCCCTTATAGAAGATCTACATGGTAAGTAAGATCGTTGATCTGCAGGTGTGTGTGTGTGTGTGTGTGTGCAAGGTCAAGGTTCAAAAGTGTGCAGAACTAGTATTGATCTGTAGGTTAGAGATCAGATAGGACAACAACACAACAGGGAGCAGGATCAGGCAGGATCTACCTGGAGTACGGTGTGTGCTCATTGGTATGTACGTGGAGTACATGGAGAGCTAAGAGGAAGGCAAGGCAGTTCCTTCCATAAGTATGGTCTGTTGAATTGCAGGTTGTTGTAGGTTCATGGGAGATCTACTTGAAGTACTTTGAGTACTTGTGGAGTGCGTGGAGCACTTGTGGAGTGTGTGGAGCACAGGTGTAAGGTGAACACCAACTCTGTGTTTGAGTTGGGTGTTGGGACCTAGTAGAGAGAGCTTTGAGGAGAGAATTACTGTTCACTTAAGGTGTGGGAAACCTCTGAAGAGGTGGTGGAGAAGAAGTGGCATCTTCTTTATTGTATTCTTTTCTGTAAGAGTTATTAATACAAGTTGTGTATTGTCTCTCATATTCTGTGTTATTCTGAATTCTAGTTACTTGTTGAATCTGGTTAATTTTTGCATATTAAGTTGCTTGGTTTGGTAATCAACTGTGTGCTTTCGGTGTTTCGCATCCTAACAGATGGATGGTTCATCATAGTGTGTGTCTCCATGTACTTCATCAATCAATGAAAATTCATTAATTACATGTATTACATCTTAAATTTCATCAGTCAAAAAATATTTATTAATTTATAATAACTCATTTGAAGACACATCTAAATTAAATTTCATTGAATTTGTAATTCTATTTTCATTTAAAATATTACCTTGTGTGGAGGAAGTACCTTCCTTTTTCCCAAAATATCTTATGGATTTTATCATATCTACATGTCTTTTTTTATTTTTCTCTCTTCACTTAAATTTCCTCATTTGTTATCTCATTAATTTATATTTTGAGATGAGTCCTTCAATCCATTAGTTATATTTAATGAATAATGTCTAGGTGCAGAATAAAATTAAAGGAATTTATATTTATTAAGACAAAGTGAAAGGAAAATTTATAAAATTTAAATAGTATCAGTAGTGAAAATGAGTTTGAATTTTCTAAAATGCAAAATTAATGAGTCAATTCCATGGACAAACAAATAAAATTAGTAAACCAAAAAGGGTGTGCATGCTTTTAAAAATTATACACGCCTTTTTTGGCAGCTATAAAGCAGGGGGAAACATAAATGAACCTTTTGTTGACTCCAAAGTGGCATATGACATTTGTCATAGACTCTGGATCTTATCTAAAGGGCATGCACCCTTTTTATTATCCAAAGGGTGTATAATACTTATGCATTTACACATTTTCACTTTACCACTTTCCCTCTAAAATAGGCTAAACTTTAGGCCTGTGGGGTTATGAAATGAGTTTGACCATTGTCATGAATAAACCCAATTGATTTCTTAGAGATTAATGTGTCTTTCTCATCTTTGACAACACATGAAAAATGAAATTTTATTATTATTTTTTTAAAATTATATGGAACCATAGAGGGGAAAGAATAGAATTTAGATATAGATTTTTTTCAACGTTAAACTATCATTTGTAATAATTACTTAGTTTATACACTACATATCATTACATATACATTTATAAACTTTTACCATTTATCTAAAGCTTATAAAAAATATATTTAAACAATATACACATCATTAGCTATGTTTTCAATAAATTGATTTTGAAAAAGTTAAGGTCAAAAAGTTGTGTTCATACACTTGTAGTTTCAATTATGTAGTTGCCTTTACTTGAAAAATTATTTAAACACACACACACACACACACACACACACACACACACACACACACACACACACACACACACACACACACACACACAAATCCCATTAATGGGTTATTCATAACTATAAATGGAAAACTTAAGAAAAAAATTAGGGATGGTATTATTTGGTAAGGTATATCGCTAATGTGGTTTATCCTTAATTTCAACCAAACTTGATAGGGGAATCTTGGTGATTCTAGGGTAGGATGTTTGATCAAGGACTATAACTCTTCACTCATTAAAGTTATTTCTATAAAATTATTAGATAGGATTAACAATGAGGTCGATGCCCAAGCTTTGGTGGTAGTTATTAATCTAGAACTTGAATGTCAGGTGTCCAATTTGGAAACTGAAGGTGATTCTCAAGTCATCATTCAAGCCTTTACAAAATTAGGGGATAAATTTTTGAATCTAAAAAATATCCTTGACAAAGTGTGGGCTGATGTTTCCAAATTTAATATCTAGAATTTATCACATCATTATAGGGATGCCAACCAAGTGGCCATTTTTTTGCTAATGTTGGGATTGACCATATAAAATATAGGAAGGTGGATAATGTAAGAAAAGTTTCCCAAAACCCTAAACCCTAAACCATCTCACTAAAATTTTCCCAAACTTTTCTTACACACATATTTGATTTTTCATAATAATTTACACACATATTTGATTTTTCATAGTAATTTACCATGTTTTATGATTTTTTAACATTATTTAATTTTATGCTTAACAAATATTTAATTTAGTTTGTTGAATGAGTTGAGTTTGAAAGAATTCATTAGAAGTTGTTTATGGATATAAAATCCCTTGTTATTATTTAAATAAACCTTTGAATGATACATGATCATAATCATATGGATTAATTCCATATTTATGGATGAGGATATTGTTAATGGATGCTCAATAATTTAATTATACTTTTTAGGTACACATAACTATGATTAATAAACCTTCAGGCTAACTGCCCCTCAAAGGGATCCTTCCTAGGTTTATCCTTTTAGGCCTTTTAAATGTCATGATAATATTGGTGTCTCTTCTAAGAGGAAGGGTCAACATTTAGAGGTATAATGTTTTAAGGTGGAAGCACACTCTCTCATCAATAATGGCTCTCAATGGACCCTGAAAGACCTTTCTAAAAGAGGACGTCTACCAGAACTGACTTGTGGATAGGTCTTCCTAAAGGACAGTTTTCTAATCTTGGTTCGGCTATTTTTATATCTTTTTTTTGGGTTTTATTTTGGTGTTTTATTTTCTTTATTCTAGCCTATTGGATAATTTTATGCTATTATATTATGATTGGTGGATTCAGTTTCTCCTCTCTTTCTCTCTTGATAGGTAGTTCCCTTTATGTTTTTTGTTTTTGTCTTCCCTTATTTATTGTTGTGGGAAAGGGCCCCTATTTTTATCCCATACTGGTTCATTTCTCCAGTCAAAAGTGATGTCTAGTTCATATCTCTTATTTCAAAAGTGTTTACCGTATCATAAAAAAAAATATAATTAATAAATATTAGTATTATAATAATTACATATATTAGAGTTTGAGTGGTTATCTTGACTAAGTTTATGCTATTAATAAATGTTATAAAAATTAGATTCATATCCTTGTATTTATCTAGAGGTAAAATAAGAAGTGAAATTACTTTTGAGAATATCGAGCTGACGGTAATTATATTATGACTATTGTGGAGATTTATATGTAGGATGCAAAGTGTATGGGGTCCTATTTGTATAATTTTTTTAGTTCATGTCTCCCTAATTTGAAAAGGTAAAAGTATCTAATTTTTGAATTAGATGTTTTAAATTTTAAGAATTATACCCTTATTTTTATCAATTGATAAAAAATAATTACGGTTGAAAATAAACTATATTGACAAGAGAAATGTATGAGATAATTTTGGATGTTTCACCTAGACTATGAATAATTATTTTGTGTGGAATCATGAATAAAGTAGTATTATTATGGTATAATGTAAATTCATTTGTCTTTGGCTATGTTATGTAATGATGATAACATATAATTAATGTAAGATTTACCTAGCTCAATGCACCTATGCATGGGTAAATAAATATACCTTAAGTTTTATGATATCCCTTTTATAAGGAATGGGAGAAAGTGAAAATAATTTCATTATTACGAGATTGTGTGACTTTGTGGAGTTAACCATGGGGTTATGTTCTTTTAAAATTTTCACTTTAGTAGAAGATGGAATTCCATGATCAATAGTCCCTTACTCTATTGGGTGAAAAATTAATGGAAATAATAATTATTTGTAGGTAGATGAAGGTGTGTAAAGTTAAATTAAATAAAATTAAGGCTTCTCATGAATTTTTAAACCACCATTTATACAATTCCATTGTAGAACATGTAAACTCATGGGAAAATGTGAGAATTTATTTGTCAACTACAAGCCATGTGATGGCATATATTTAATTTATTGTTGACATAGAAGACTTAAACTAGTTGGCATAAATTATTTTTATTTCTAAAAAATATGAATTCACATGATGTTATCATCACCTTGCTCTACCACTACTTAACTCTGATTGGCTAATCTTCTATAAAATTGTCAAAAATACCATAGCACATTGGACTTTTTTGTTAAATAAGAGACTCCCCCATTTGACTTGTGGATCTATATTATCCTGTTGTGACAAAAAGGATAACCTTTGTCAAGGAAAAATCATTATTTTATAAAATTGTGTGAACCATTGAAGCTTTGAATTAAAATGGAAGCCTCAAATTACTTAGTTCTTCTTATGTAGAATAGTTATTAGATTGTTATGATTCTATATGTGGTCAAGTTTTAATATAGATTAAGTTTGTATTATGGAATATAATCATATAAATTTTGGTTTAAGAATTTAATTTTTATTATTCATGTGAGAATTATTATGTACAATGTTTTTTTTGGATGATTGGTAGACAATCTCTACTAAAATAAAGTGTGCTTGAAATAAAATATATTCTATAGTAACATATAGAAAAAAAATAACAATGAAAATGAACATGAATATTCTTGTTCAACATTGATACAACTATAGGGTTACACCTTATTATGAACATAAATATACTACTCAGTAAAGCACATAGAGTAAAATGGTTGTGTGATTTCATTTCATCAAATAATTCAAGGTTTACAATTATGATTTATATATCTATTATATGAATATGTTTTGATTATTATGATTTTAATTAACATGGATTGTTTTTAAGATTCACACTAATATGTGTATAATTCTAGTAATTTAATCTTAGATGTGTATTCTATAAGTGAGGAACCTATGGCCATCATTGTTAATATTATTGATATCTATGATTAATAAATAAATTATATGTCAAATCATACATACTAATATATGTATGAATGAGAAGTGTGATTGGTGTACCCAACCACTCCAATATAGCAAAATCCACTATTATAATATTTGATTTAACTATAACTTCCCTATGTGGACATTTAATTTATAATATTTCCTCTTGAAAATAATGGACATTTGTTATATGATGATTCAATTAATTTACTATATGTTATATACATAGTTTGTATAATGATATTTTATTTCCATATGTATAGTGGATGTTCACTCAAA
>JARHVA010002907.1:122500-142500 GCA_037957365.1 Torreya grandis
CTTGATTGTTTTATTCAGTGTTAGGAGGTCAATTTATATAATGTATAAACCATTACATAATTGTAACTAACCTGTGGTTTCCCTACAATTACCTACTTTATTTACTAACCACATTTTTAATTACTAAAAATTTAATAGCTATGATAATTACTACAAGAACAAGCACTAAACCCTAAAAAATGAAATTCAAACCCTAAACCACAAACCTAAAACCATAAACCTCAAATTGAAAACTATATACCCTAAATCTTAAACCCATGAACATTAAACCTTAAACACTAAACCCTAAATTTTGAACCTAAAGACCTAAAACCTAAGTCAAAAACCACAAAAACATAAACCCTAAACTCTAAACCCTAAACACAAAATCATAAACCCTAAACCTTAAACCCTAAATAGTAATACCTAATAATAAATATTAAACACTAAATAAATATTTATATACCCAAAACTAGAGCCATGATGAGTAAATCCTAAATTTTAAATATTAAGGCATACACCCCAAAAACTAAACCCAAAACCTTAAATATTAAAACACAAACTCTAAATCTAAATTATTAAACCTCAAACACTAAACTCCAAACCCTAAACCCTAACACTTAAATAAAAAACCCTAAGCCTATAAACCTAAATATTAAAATGTTAACCTAAACCTACAAATCCTAAACCATAAACTCTAAATCTCAAACAAAAAACCCTAAACACTAAACTCTTTACCCTATACCATAAAATCTAAACCATAAACCCCAAACCCAAAAACCTCACCACTAAACCCTAAATCTTGAACCCCAAATGCTAAACCCCAAACATTAAACACCTACAATCTAAATCCTAAAAACTAAACCCTAAACCCCCAAACCCTAATCCCTAAGACCTAAATGTTAAACCCCAAAACCTAAAATATAAGAAACATACCCTGAATAATCCCTAATCATCCATAATTATCACTATTTACTCCCTCATCATCCCTAATTATGCATAATCACACACTCATTGACCCTTATCATCCAAAATCAATCCCTCATCATCCCTCATCATCCCTCTTCATTCCTTTGTAATCCCTCATGATCCCTCATAATCCTTTGTCACACCCTCATTGGCCTATATTGTCCCTCATCATCATTAATTCATCTTTATCTTAGCTCTTTCTACTTCAATAGTAGGAAGCCTATAAGAAATATAGTAAGGATTTTTATAACTCATTATTTTATCTTGAGTATTCACAAAATATTATTATACCATAGTGGAATTAGTATATGTGAGACTCATAATTGTATTTAACATACTATTTTTATTAATGAAACTAAACCTATAAACTTAGAATATGTTTATAATATTATAGATGGAAAAGTTATTAGTTACCAAAAGTAGAGGGTTTGGCATTCTTCATATGTTTTGTCCCACTAATACATCTTCATAATTATATTCATCTTCAAAAACTAAATCAATTATAAAGTTACTTTACATCAGTGGGTTAAAACCCTTCAACCTAGTCGTAGGGCATCTCTTCCTTAAGTAAGAATTTTTATTATTAGAATGAAAATTAGTAATGTGTTTATCAAACCCACTTATTCAAAATATGAAATAATTTAAAAAGGACTTAGAGATATAATTTAAAACTATCAAATCTCCAAATTTTAATGCATAATGATGCACAAATTATTCCCAGCCCTGTAGAAATTTCAGTTGAGTAGATGTAGCCTGTAATTTTAAAATCCACTCCTGCCCACTTGGGTCTTGCATAACCATGTTTTCATTATTTTTTATTATGATATTTGGAACAATTTAAGGAGTAATGGGTTATAAATAAGATAATACCAAAGACATTTTGACTAATTTTAATAATACACTTAAATCAAAATAATGAAAAAGCATAATTGTGTATCAATGTTACCAATATTTTTGAGAAGTGTTTAATCATTAATTTAAATAGGTTAACATACCCATTTTATCACCCTATCTATATGTGTTTACCATGAAGTTTATAAAAATTATGATTGCACACTATGAAAACTAAATAAAGGTTGATTGTTTTCTTATTCTTCATGTCAAACCTAAATGCAAAAGCCTATAAAAAGGAACATAATAATTCAAGTATAAGAATAAGAAAATATTTTTAATAAATAAAATGAATTATGAATATTAATGTCATGTCAAATTGAATGATTATTAATATATGGTACCAATAAATTTTAATTTATTACTAATTGGGTAGGTTTATTTTTTGAACCTCTATCTTACCTGCATTTAAGGGCCCTACTTCATAAAAAGAATACACATAAATGTGGAATGAATGCATTGATTATTTTAATACTCATTTTATAACTTTAAAACATTTAAATCTCCCTCGAGTTCCAGTCTCATGGACTTCTTGCTCTAGATCATTTTTTTTTCACCCTTCTAGATATTCTTTCATGTTTCATCATCCCTTATGTTGAGTTCTTACTTATTTATTTCTCTATTATCCTTATTGTTGTCTTTTTTTTAGGAAATATTACTTCCATTTTAGCTTTTAATTTTAAGGAATAATTATTGCTCAAATCCCATTCATCATTTCATGTTTTGTCATCTAGGGAGTGATTAGGGATGATTCAGAATGATGAGGATCAATAAACGCGTGGTTAGGGATAATAAGGGATGATGAGTGAGTAATTGGGGATAACTAAGGATGATAAGTGTCAATGATGGTGTGATTATGGAAAATGATGGCCACTAATGGAGTGATTATGGATGATTAGAATGATCAGAGAGTGACTAGGGACAATTATGGATTATGAGGGTTGATGAAGAAGTTATTAGTGATGATGAGAGATGTTGAGGGAGTGATTAAGGATGATCAAGGAAAATGATGGATGATGAGGGAGTGACTAGGGATGATGAGGGATAATGAGGACTAATGACGTTATCATTAGGGACAAGATGGATGATGAGGGATAATGAAAATAGATGATGGAGGGATGAGGGACAATGATGAGTGATGAGGGAGTGATTATGATGATGAATTATTATTTATGCACTTGAACCCCTTTATCCATAGTTTTTGGGGAGAGGAAGATAATAATATGAGTGATTTTGATATGAGTATAAGAAAATATCATTTAAAAGCATTTTCCTCCTCCAAATAGTAGTGGTATTTATTGTGGTAGTAGTAGTGTCCTATATGAGTTTCGAATTTTAGAGGATGGATCTAATTTATGTGAATCTAGAATAAATTGGTTAGGAAATGAATGCATGAGATTGGATTGACCCATTGATAAAATAAATTCCACAAATTACCTGGGAATTCAGTTCAAATCCTCTTTTAATACTTTTACCCAATCATCCTTAGTGACTCCTTTCTCTATATAAGTGATAATGACCCATCTATTTTTAATATATGGATTACTCAATTCGTCCTATCTTTTATTTATATAGGTGATAATTAACCCTCTATATTTATAATCATCACTTGATAATGATGACTAATCTTTATCCCTTGATTCAATAATGGATCATAGAATTATTTGAAAGTATGATAATTCTCCAAATCCTTTCAATATACATCTTAGGTATTCAATCAAGTGTCGTGTATTCAAGATATGGCTCAGGTAAGATAGATACAATAAATATTAGATATGTATATTTAAAATTTTGATATATTTGCTTAGTTATGACATATAGAATTAATTAGGGAATGCTCAATTAGGTAACTCAAGTAGGTATGGAAATAAGGATAGGTAGGTAGGGAATATTCAAGTAGGTAAATTAGGCACGACATACTCAAGTATACTAAATTAGGTAGGGCATAGTGAACATCGTGATATGGCTCAAGTATTTAGGTAGGGCATACTCATGATCAAGATATGGCTCAAGTATTAAATCAATAATGCCATATGCTCATGTAGGTAAAGTAGGCAGGGGATTCTCAAGTACAATAAGGTATGTAGGGAATAGTCATGATTAAGATATGATTCATGTATTCTAGTAGGTCATACACAATATCAAGATATGGATCAGTTATTTAATCGGGTAGGTATACTCAAGAAACCAAAATAGGTATGACATCCTCAAGTAGGTAAAGTAGGTAGATCATCATCAATGGTATAAATATATTACATACATATCATGATTCAAAACTTCATTTTTCCTTTTATATTCCAATCTTTAAATTCTAAAAACTAAGTATTGACCATAATATATTTTGAAAAAATAACTTCTAAATGGTAATTCTTATAGCTCTATAATAAATTTTTAAAGATGCAAAGTGGCTTTAATTTGATATATTCAAAAAAATTAAATTTAAAGTATAAGAATATAAAATGTAATATAAAATTAAATGTTTATTACATTTATTTTACTAAACATTTACATAAATATATAAAACTCAAATTAATCAAAAAAGAACCTATTGTAACTCAAATGGCATAATCCCTTTGAAATACAAAGAGTCAAGAAATAACCTATTGTAGCTCAAAGGGTTTATGCCTTTTTAATCACATGGGCTTACACCATTTGAACATCAAAAGGTGCATGCCCTTTGAGTTATAAATTCAAAAAAAATCCTCTGCCATCTAAAATAGGGTATTTCAAAGGGAGTAATCCCTTTAAAAAGGGCATATGCCCTTTTAAGATTTATAATATTTGAATTTACTATTTCCCACCAAATTGGGCTTGATTTTGGGCTTAAGGGTTCCAAACCTAGCCCAATCCTTGTCATGGACTAGCCCATACGAGTTTTTGGAAATGTATGTTTTTTAAAAATATTTGTGGCACATCTGATCAGACAAATTTTATTAATTTTATAAAACATTATATTGGTTTATAGAGGGAAAAACATAGTTTTTGAATATATAAAATTTCTCATTATTAAGCTCTTTTTTGAATTATTACTTCATTTATATAGAACATACATTTTTATGGACTATATACATATCACAACAAATACCTTTACAATTTTTTAAACATTAATTTAAAGTGTATAAAATTTATATCTCAATGATATACACATCCTTTTCTATGCTTTAAAAAAAATAAAATATGATTTTCATGAAGTTCAAGTCAAAAAGTTGTGTTTGTATACTTATAGTTTCAATTTTATAGTTGTCTTGACTTGTCAAATTATTTTATAAATACATATATTAAAAAATTAATAAAATATATTATAAAAAATATTCAACACTTTACCTTTTCATATATGAAATTTCATATAACAATTCATCCATTTAAAAAAAAGTGTGTTCATACACATGCAGTCTCCTTATATTTACACAAAAAGAGTCAAGTCATTGTCATAAATGCAACCATTTCACACACTTTTACCATCTTGGTATTGAAAAAATATATATTTAGAAATGAAATTAAAAAATTTTACAATTCATATTCATGAGACATTGTCAATTTTTTTCTCCAAGTGTCTCCATAATTTTATCTAGGTTAAAATAATGATAGTTTTAGAAAAAAATGTTGCTTTAAGCCCCCACTTTTTCTCCCATTATATTGCATCAACCCATGTAGGAAATATGGGATTAAAATGCATTAAATATTATTTATATATAGGTGATGAAATGATTTTGTAATGGTTTTCTTTGAGTTCATCAGGTATCTATATGATTCAATAAGGGGAGAGAAGGAGCTCTTACATATGACAACCATAGTGACAAATGGATCTTAGTAGTGAAATCGGTAAAGATAGTCACTTTTATAAAGTTGGGTTATGTGACACCTTGAAATCATGAATACTTTATGTATTATGATTAGATGGCCCAAATAAAAATGTAAAAAAAATATGTTTTAATGTATATTATTCTTCAAAAGACCATGCGTAATATAAATAAACCTCATGATCACTTAAACATGAAAGCGACGAATTGAAAAATCCCACATAAATTATAAAATAAAACTAAAATGGACCCACATTTAAATGATAATTTTGAATTATCATTGATTAAACCATAATCCTTGTGATGGAAAATTACTCAATGTCCAACTAATATAAAATGAGGCCATGCGATATAAAAATGATATAGTTATTTACCAAATGGGAACAAGGATGCAAAACTAACTATTGCTAGTAGATATATTAGTGACCAGTGATGATAGAAGTGGCAATCTAAAACAAATAAGATATTAGTAGCTGAAAGGTCTTTAATATGCAAGTAGACTCTATGAACATCAAGAGACAATAGACTCCAACACACGCAACAATTGAATAATTTTTTTTCTATAAATAAGTTTGTAATAGAGAAAGAAGGGCCCATAAAAAATATTGAAGTCAAAACAACATGCTGATCACCTTTCCTCTTTTCAATGTCACTTGAGCAAATGACAAAAATTGGTTCCACCAATTAATGTATGCCATCACATGTTAAGATAAGAAATAAATTATAAATAAAAGGTAGCTTTTGGTATAAAGGGCTCATGAATAGACAGGACCATGTAGTTGTTTAATTGGTTCAGATGGAGAAATCACCCAAGATGAATTTCTTTACTTGGGATCAATTATCTAGTTTTCCAAAATTGGAATGGGAAGATTTTGATAATATGTGAATCTATAATAAAATTTGTGAGTGACATGGAACTATCACAATTTTTTAAGGTAATTCTTATTACTCTTTCAAAAACCTTACCTATTTGTTGAATTTTGTGGCTTACCCTCATGATCGAAGAATATTATTATATTTTTAAAATTTCCATTATTTTGGATGTTTGCATTTTATGCCTTTCTACTTTTATTGAATATTGTGGATGTATTCAATGATATAAGGATCTTTTAATGTTGATTTTTTTTTAATTTATAGATATTAACATTTCATGATAGTGGTTGGACCATTTGAACTTTTCATAATATTAATTTCCTTGATTTTTAAATCTTTCCATCCTCTATTATTTGTTTGTGTGGCTTAGATTGAGGATAATATATTTTTAAATATGTAGTTCATTTGTGTTTGTCGACTTATATTATATCTAATTAGCATAGATGCTTCCACTATTTATATTTTGTGGTGATGTCTGAATTCTAAATTGGTGTTTTTGAGTGTTTTTGAATTTTGTGGGTTTAAATTTCTCCATCATCTATGAAAACATTTTTTTTATTAAGCATGTGATTATATGCCATTGACAACATTTGGATTTTAGGAAGCTATTGCTCAGGGCCTCATTTTAATATGGCATTAATCCATCCTTTCAATATTTTATGATATATTTATGGATCCTTTTTATTATATCTACCATTTCATTTGATATATATATTATTGATTGTTATTTTATATTACTCTTGTGATATTCCATCTTGATCTCATTAATGTTTATTACTTATTGTTATGTGTAATCCTTACACATCTTATCACCATTGTGTATCCCTTCCCCATTTTAAACATAGTGATTAAGTTAGATTTAAATATTGACGGGATGAGAAAAGATTGTGATATTAGCTTCAGGATAAAAAAATTAAGTTCGCACTCACTAGGTTTAAAAGTGTGTGTATTTACATGGTAATGGAGAATTCAAAGGATTCTATAGTATTATATTATGATCTCCTTGCATACATCATGATGGTCACCAAGTGATTCATGGTAAAAAAAATACATTTCATGACTTGATATCTTTGTGATCTTTTTTAATACTAGCTACGTAGCTAGTAAGGTTCACAATTAGTTGCAAACATTTTGACACTGAACTTTGTCATACATTGAGATATAATGTAATATAGTCTACAAATTGAAATGAGTACTAGAAATTTATATTTTGAGCTTGTTACATTGTACTCATTTCCTTGAATTGGCTATGGAAATTGAAACTATAAGAGCCAAAATAAAAGCCTTGTCACTCAAAGATATTGGTTGATGTCATAGTGATTTTTTTGGGGGTTATTACTCATTTTATGTAAGCAAATATGTTAAATATGAACCGTAATAATGAGTGGGAGTAAGGAATAAATGATCACATAATAATAGTTCTAGTCATTTTCTATAATTTATTAATGTTTGCTTTAAAAAATGGACTATTATGTTTAAGGATTAATGACAAGGCTAAGAAAATAAAACAACTCCTAAATAATAAAATTGAAAAGGCATGCTTCAATAAATGAAATCACCTAGACATGGTTTAGTGGCCTCAACATTTAATTATGAAGATTCTAAATTTAAGCCATGTAAATGCCTTAAATCATGAAACAATATGTTGGATTTTGATAATCATTGTGACTTAAATATATAAGCCATAGATAGTATCTGCTAACCACAAACTCCAAATGATTTTCTATAGGAATTTGATGGTGTGAGAATATTTCTATGAAACCTTATCCTTCCAATGACCTCTGACGTTTAGTTGAATCAATTTGTGTAAATTATGGATGTAAAATGGTCACAAATAATAAGAATATTATGATATTGGTTGCTAGAAATATAAGCCAATAAAAATAATTAACTTATTGTGTGGGTGATCCTACAATTGGGTGTTTTAAACACCCTTAGGATCACCTATAGGAATCACAACTAGGGGAGATCCACTGTCTTCTTTATCCCCTTAAAATCACTAAGCCATTTTCATTTTGCATTTAATAGTCATCAAATCGAATGGGCCAAAATATAATAACTGATTGCACAAGAACTAAGTGTATTAGATCATGTCCTAGACATTTTTTAGATTGACACTGATTCACAATGATTTGAGGAGAATAGATTCCATCATTGATATTATATCATTTTGAGCTTCTCACTCTCAATGGGAAGGTCTTTGTGTTTAACTTGGGATCAACTGACAAAGGATTTTGATCTCTTTGAAATGAGTGATTATGAATTTGCCACTTGGCACAATATTTTTGCCTTGAGGCAACAAAGTGATCATACACATTCTTCCAAACCTTTGAATTGTATGGATTTTGTGACCTTATAAAGTTGTGATGGTGATGAATGTCACAATCCCAATAGTTGGATCTTAGTGTTATCCTTGTGGGTTTTAAGAAGAATAAAATTGTTTCTTACTGAAAATCTACTAGTCAATTGACTTAGATTTAAGTTATTGTGGGAACCTCTATGTGATCTTGCCATGTGTCATAGATATTTTTATTCTAAATCATGTTGTAATATCCTTGTGACTTATGCATTGTGGCCACCACCATGAAGTTTGTGAGTCTACATATGTGTTATATTATAAAATCTAATTAAGAACGTAAATTGAAATGTAGTTTAGGACATAGCTGACATTAGTTATGTACGACCAATCATACTAAATAGTCACTTTTATATGGATAATATAACATTTTTCTTTATAAATTGTAGATGGTTCTTAATGAGACCATGTAACACCCATCCTAAAGTCACGACCACAAACTTTCCATATATATATATATATATATATATATATATGACCCAATAAAATATAAATCATAGCTTAATAATTTTGAAATCTACAATGACCATAATATGAGGTTAGATTTAGATGGGATCATGTCCGTAAACTTTAGGTGAGTCCAAGTGAATATATTTTCTCATAATATGATGGGACTATCCGTGTAAATATATTTATATATGCGGTTTGTAGTGGAATTATTTTATGTGGCTATAAAGTCCAATGACCCCTTTAGAGTTATGGTGGTCATGCATATTATGGAGAATTGTTTATTTTTAGATTTTATTAAGTCTGGATCATTATTTAAGTAACAAAGCTCGAGTCTTTTATAGTTTTGGGTGTCATTTATTTGTAGCCCATGTTTTTTGCGCTTGTGATGGTTATAGTAAAATTTTTATTTTTATTTTTAAATGTATTTTCGATGTAAATTTATTTGATTAATTTTTTTTTATAATATAATTTTGGATTATGAATTTAATGAATATTTTATATTTGATATTTTTGTTAGAGTTTTTATATGAATTATTATAGTTTTAATTTTGTTCGTGTAGTAAGTATAAGTAAAAATGTAAGTACCTCAAATAATTGGTGTGGGTGTATTAGAAATCAATACTTAAAATATTGATACAAAATGAATGAATTGTTTAAATTACGAATAAACTGAAAGGAGTTATCTCCTCAATAACGAATCCATATTATTTCCATTGAAAACTTGATAACTAATCAATATTGTTCCATAAAATTTATCATAAATAAAAATATAATATTATTATTATACATTAATGTAAATTATACGCTGATATACTTATCTACTTATCTAGCTAATACAATTAATATTAATTAAGGAAAACAAAACATTGGTTTTAGAGTCCCAATGGAATGTGCTACAAAAATACCATTGGATATCGGACAAAGATAATTTCCTTTTCTGCACAATAATCGTTTCAATTATTATTGTAGTACTAGAAGTGTCGCCAATTTCAAACCTCCATTTTCACTTGCATAGCGCAACCAGAACACGGCGAGGCGGCTTAGAAGGCCTGCGCATATGCATTACTGCCAAGTTATCAGCCAACAGCACATCCCCTGCTTCCCACTTCACATCTACGCATTCCTCATTCATTACTTTCCGGGTTTCCTCTATCACTCTGCTCGGAATGGGAGACCCATCTCCATATACAATTCCGTTCGTGCCTGTAGCAAAACAAATATAGTTAAACCACACCTTCCTATCACCATACCCTTCAAATATTTTCGTTCCAGGGACGGGCCCTTGTAGGATGCTTGCGCTCCCGTCTTCCATCCACTTCAACTTCCAACCTTCGTCTTGAACCCTGCAACCAACCCAACAAAAACATTCCTTGTATAAATTCCCAGAGGAAATTGTGTAATTGTGAGCATTGAGAAGCAATTTAACTCACCTTCTGCGGACAAGTTCTGGATCTTTAGTCTGAAAAAAAGATTGCCAGCTTTTTCCACTGAAATTGCCCAGGTTGTCTTCCTTCGGGAGTATAGTCGGAGTTAGTAGTCCTTTTGTGTCAACTTCTTCTAGGAGCCCAGGGAACTTGTATTCCATGCGAGAAGCTACCATGTGGCTCAGTACCACTGCTGTTTCTCCACCCTCAGGAGGCGCAACGTCGCAGAAAAGGAATATTTTTGATGGAATTTCTTTGAACTGCATCATTATATAACATAAAGATTAATTTTATCCTATGATATATACAGGAACAAAACATAAGGTAGCTGTAAAATTATTTATGTAGTTATTTACCATCGCCATTTCATGGTGAAATAAGATTTGTTGATGGAGAGGAGCTTCGTTAGCAGACCACACTCTGCCAACAATGTTATTCCGGGGAGCGAAGCCTTTGTACCGCTCCTCTTCCCATCCAAATGCTTCCACAAAATGATTGAAATCATCAGCAGATCGTATTGCGAATCCTCTGAACAGAATGGCTCCGCATTCATGTAACTCTCGTTCAATCCATACTTTGTTCTTCTCTGATGTAATGGACTGTAACACAGCCGCGATCCCTTCCCTCTGACAATTATTGGCAGGAAGGAGGACATTGGGAAACAAACGACCATCTTGTAGCTTTTGCCCTTCAATTTTACCCACCATGAAATTATCCATTATTTTTCTTTATTGGAGTCTTACAATACAATACAGACTTCGACGAAAATGCTAATGAGGGGCGCCATTTTATAACTAGCAGTTTCCCCAGAGGTGCAAGTTAAATTCGGAAGTGGGGTTTGTGATTTGATGTGATGTGATTTATATAACTAAAATCCAATTGTGGATTAACATCAAGTATAAGTGACCGTCACGACGCCACAGTCCAAAATATTATAAAACAAAATGCAAGAGTTAATGCGCTTGGCATCGTTACAGTTCGTGTCTCCGAGGTGTCCGGCTAAATTCGTAAACCTATAAAGAGTCCATGCGCTTGGCACCGTTACAGTTCGTGTCTCCGAGGTGTCCGGCTAAATTCGTAAACCTATAAAGAGTCCATGCGCTTGGCACCGTTACAGTTCGTCGGCTAAATTCTTAAATCGATACAGTCCACGCACTTGACATCGTTACAGTAAATAATGCTTCCCCTGTACGTGTTTTTATGTGAACAGGTAATTTTATTTTTATAAATAAAACACGTAGTACCTATCTAGAACTACCTTAACATAGAAGGAATCGAACAGAATGCTAGACGAAAATGAACTTGCATCGTTACTAATTTCTTAAATCTATAAAGAGTCCATGCACTTGCATCGTTACAATTTGTGGGCTAAATTCTTAAATCGATACAGTCCACCCAAATGGAACGTGGAATCGAACATAATTTTAGACAAAAATGAACTTTAGCGGTAACAACATTTAGCGTAAATTTTATGTACCACAGCTGTTATTTGTAAACAGGCCGCACGCGGGAAACAACAAGGGCCCACTTGTTAAAATTTGTTAACGCAACTTTGATTTCTTTCATAGGGGTTTCGATAAACTATATGAATTTAAAATATAAGAATTGATTTTGGGAGGTGGAGTGCATGGGACAACTAACCCTGGATTGACGTAATGAAAGAAATATGTATGTTTTTTACTATTAAAATTAGTAATATTTTGTTGTTTGCTATGTTGAAGGCATTTTATTGGAACAAGTATGTATAGATTCATTTTGTGTTAAGTAATATTCTCTGGTTATATTTGTAAAATCTAAAGTTTTTTATATCTATCATGTAACATTACATGTGGAGATGTATGTAGGTGTTATTTGTCTCATAGTTTCAAAAACAGACAATTTTATGCATTTTATATTGACCATCAATTACAATGTGTTGGCCTTCCAAGCACCCAAACAAGACCAATGTCAAATAAAGTATGACCTCATGACCAAAACAAATAGCATGCCAGTGGCTTTCTATTTGAAAAAGTATGCATAGATTCATCTCATGGTAGGGTGTTTTCCTCATAATGTAAATTTTTTAATACCTATCATGGAATGCCACATGCGAGGATGTAGGGAGGAGTTATATATCTCGTGGTTTCCAAAGTGGTTGGTTTTATGCAATTTCCAATGACCAACAATTATAGCATGCCAGTCTTCCAAGCGCCCAAACAAGACCAAAGTCAAAACTGAGAGGATGTAGGCATATACCTTAACGTGAGATGAGTCTATGCATACTTCAAATAAAATAGCTTCAACACAATAAATACATCTTTTAAAACTTACTCCTTCCACATTAAATAGTTACACATTTTATATTAAACTTGTACACATTTTATTCTATAAGAAAGTGTACTTAATCTACACCTTATTCAGGTCATAAACCTTTTCATTTCCTATATAATATTCATTTTCATGTAAAATTGGTAAAACATTTACATATATTATATTAAGTAAATTAGTATTTGAATTCTTCCTTATTTAAATCGGAAACCTCTTCACCATTTATACAATATTCATTTTTATGTAAACTTTTTTGGAATCTTAATATGTAAAACATGTCACTAACACTTTATCTATCAAAATTACATTTAAAAAAAGTTTTATTGTATTTTTTAATACAAAAACTTCTCCACCTCAAGATAAACTTAAAAATTAGAAAGCCATGTCAGGTGGATGTTTTAGAAGATGTTTATGTTAGTGCTCCTTTTTTAATTTTATGCAATACTTCTATATTGTGCTTTTTTATGTGCATCATACATCAATTAAAAATTGCAAATACCAAATATCATGTACTCGATGTGAGTTCATAAATGCATCGATGCATAGGTGCGTAAGTGCATAAGTGTTGTGCTACATTAAAAGCACCAATTTCATGGTTGAGTGTAAGCACTAGTGTTTTGGGTGAAATGCAAGCTTCAGTATAGTGGTACAATAGAACTTATAAATTTTGGTAAAGTAGAAACACTAATTTATTTAAGAAGGGACACTATAAATTTAATAAGAATAAGACTTGGTCTTTTATACATGTTGTCAATATAAAATTTCTTAAATCTGTATTTGTTTGCACAAAAATTAAAAATTATGTACAGATATTCATCTTCAAAAGTGAAGACATTAACTTGTGTGTTTGTGATCTTATTGAAATTTTATATTATATTTTTGGATATATAATATTGGACAGCCATTTATTTAAAAAGGAATATATATGTTCTCCTTACTTCATTTCAATATTGTGTTTCTCCTCCTCATCAAAACCCAACAATGTAGATGGCTTAGGCATTGTAGTCCTGGTTTTTATATTCAAGTTTATAAGAGAGATATTTGATTATCTTTAATTTTTTTCCTTCTTTTATCTTTGTCTTTTATTATTTTTTAAATTTTTTTAATCTTTTGATACATAAAAGAAAGTTGTTCTCTTTTCTTTGATTCCATTAAATATTTGTCATTTCATCTTATGTGCTTTCAAAAGAGGTTATCGTTAAGCATGAGCTCATTGAGAGCATTTTGAAAATATAAAATCCAAATAATTTATAATTTATTGTTGGCTTCCTATCTATGAATTTGAAACATTTTATAGACAATTTCAAGTTCTTCATCATCAATCCAATCTTTGATGGTTGTAGCCCATAAAGACCTTTTTGCCACATATTTTTAAGAAAATGAGATTTGATACAATGTTCATTTTCCATTCATACTATGGGTATTAGGATTTTATCAAATTTCTTCTCCTTTCAATTACTGGGCATGTGTCTAAAATGTCATTTATTTAGACCTTACAATTGTATTGAACACTATTTACTTATTTTATTGTAGTGATGCAAGACACTCCAAAGGTATGAACTTGTTATGTGGCTAACTTGGTGGAAAGATATGTTAACCCTTACTACATATCATAGCTAACTTTTTTTTTAAAAAAATACCATATATACTATTTTTTTTTTAATACTTACCATTTAGATGTTGGTGATTCAAAACCTCTACCCTATAATCTCTCTCACACCTCATAGAATTTAACTAAAATAACATATTTTATAATAGATACTAACTAGATTACAGTGAATACCAACATTGCTAATATTTGTTTTTTATATATTACCTTTGCATGTCACTCTTCCATCTTAAACTCATTTGGCTATTTTACTTTTACATTTACAATAGACCCACTTTGTAATTGTAACCTATGATACAATTGCATTTGGTCAATGGATCCATCTCCATCTAATAGGAAACAAATAAGAACTCTAAAAAACCCACATTGAAAATAACTAGCGCAACTACTAATGTTTTTGTCATACTTTATATTTTTTATTTTATAAGAAATTTGGGGGGTTGAAAAATTAATCATGGTGTACCATTTGATGTTAAATGTATAAAAAAGTAATGGGTATTTATATTTACTCTTGTATAATGTCTCGATATTGACTCATAATCAATTTTTCTACAAATTTTAGTCTCATTTAGAATCTCTTCTACAAAATATATCACCTTCCTATGAACCTTATATATCTATTTCACCATTAGTTTCATATGAGGATTTTAAGTTTTATATCTCATCAAAGGTTGTCTTCCATTGGCCTACACTGTGAATATACACCATTTTTGTAACTAAGAATCAAATTTTCTCATCTTATAAACCAATTCATTAATTCAAATTAGTTTTATGTTTATTATTTCTATCATTTTTATTTTTGAGTTTCTATATTTTGATTCCAATTCTTATTTTTTTCATTTTTTAATTGTATAGGGTTTGAGGTGATTCATTTTATATTAAATAATATTTTCTTTCTAAATGAATGGTATTATATTATTTCCTCATATGGTATTTTGTCGTCTTACATTTTTTCTATTTTAAATTATATTTATTTATTTTTTTTAAATATTTGTTGCACATTTTATAATTATATTCAATAAATATATTTGAATAACTATTTTATGAAACCCACTTAATATAATTTATTTCACAAATTAAGAGATCTTTACTCTATATAACACATCCCATGACCATATTCACTTAAACTATATTTATAAGGGGAGGTACTACTCCATTCAATCCACTTAATATAGAATAATAAAATTAAAATATATTTTTTTCATTTTTCATATTTTATGTGATCATTTTTTGTTAATGTAAATTAACACGAGGAATTATTATTTGAAACTTTATTCCTATTATGTTAAAATTAAACATTTATGAATTCTTTACAAATTAAAATATCTTGCAAGTTAGAAAAATTATCCTTTACAAAATAAATATGAAGTGCCATTCTAACCTCCTACAATGTACAAACAAAAACATCTGTTTAAACTTGTTCCTTCCACATTAAACAGTACACAATTATTATTACGTGAGTTAGTACTTGAACTTCTTCTTATTTAATCCATAAATCTCTTCACCTCCTATGTAATATCCATCTTTATTGAAAGTTGCTTGTAATATTGATAACTAAAACATGTCACCAGAACTTTGCTTACCAAAATTCATATATAGTAGGTTTTAGTGTACTTTTTTAACATAAAATATTTTTAAAAAAAACCTCTTAAATGTCTAATTGGAGGTTATTCAAGATATTTATTGTTAATAAATATTAAAAATAATAAAATTATATTAGGTGGATGTTTTAGAAGTTATTTACATTAGTGTTCCCTATTTTTGTATGTAATGTTTCTAATAATGTATTTTTGGTACACCATAGATCAATTGAAGAATTCAAATGCCATGTAACCTATACTCAATGTGTTTTCTTAAAAATGTCAATGCATAAGAATGTGAGTGCATTAGTTTTGTGCTACACTAAAATCACTAATGTCATGGTAGAGTGTAAGCACTAGTGTTTTGGTGTAATGCAAGCTCCACTCTATTGTCTTCCATTGTAGGAAACAAATAAGAACTCTAAAAAATGACATTGAAAATAACTGGCTTCACTATTAATGTTTTTGTCATAAATTCATTAATTTTATTTGATATTAAATTTGGTAAGTTGAAATATTGATTATGGTGTACTATATGATGCTAAATGTATAAAAATGTAATGGGTGTTTATTGTTACCCTTGTGTAATGTCTCAATATAAATTTGTAGTCAATTTTACTACAAATTTTAATCTCATTTGGAATCTCTTCTACCAAATTTATCAACTTCCTATGAACCCTATATATTTGTTTCACTGTCATTTACATACGAGGATTTCAAGTTTTATATCTCATAAAAGGTTTACCTCAGATGGCGTACAATATGAATATACACCATTGTTATAAGTGATAATTGAATCTTCTCATGTTATAGACCAAGTGATAACTCGGTTTGGTTATAGGATTATTATTTCCATCATTTCATCTTTGAGTTTCTAGATTTTGATTCCAATTCTTCCTTTAAATTTTTCATTTCCCAATTGTTCAAGTTTTTGAGGTAATCAATTTTATATTAAAAAATATTTTCTCTATAAGTGAGTGGTATTGTATCATTTACTCATGTGGTATTTTGTTTTTTTATGATTTTTAATTTTTTTAAATCAAAGATTTTGATTTATAGTTGTGTTCATTTTTTTATAATATTTTTTCTGTATTTAAAAATTATACTTGTTAGGTTGTGGAGTTAAAAGATTTACTGATGCAAACATGGAGGAGGTAGTTGAGTGTCACAACAATTGACGTCGGTCAGGCCAACCGACATCGGCCAGGAGTAGATAGGAAGCTACTGACATTGGTCATGTATCGGCCAACGTCGATTATCTCCAGATAGACAGGGACCGATGTCAGTCCCCTATGTGTTCCAGAACTGTTAGTTACATGAATAGTTAGTTTGTTGAATGGCCAGTTTGCATGTAAAGACTAATTTTAGTCTTAGAGCTATGTTTCTAATTATTATAATTAGGAAGTCTAATTATTGTTTCTATGGGATCTATATAACAGACTCATGGGGTTGTATTGTAATTTTTAGAATTAGAAGGGTTCTATCCGAGGGAGAATCATAAGGACTTGGTGAGGTAAGGACAAGGGTTCTTCCAGGTGTGTAAGATCTAGGTCAGTAGGTGTGCAAGGCCAGGTTGATCTATGATATAGCAAGATCAGGTGAGATATACATGGTAAGTAAGATCTAGGTTTGCAGGTGTGCAAAACTAGGTTGATCTGCAGGTGTACAAGATTAGGTGAGATCTACTTGGAGTACGTGGTGTACTTGGACTTGGAGTATGTGTGTATACTCGGTGGTACTGGAAGTATTGTTACTAACTGGTTGAAACACCAACTCAGTTATTGAGTTGATTATGTTTGTAATTGAGAGAGAGAACTCTTGAGGGAAGGTTATTGGTACACCCAAGAGGTGTGGGAAGAGTGTGATCTCTTTATTGTATTTCCTTTTGGATGAGTTGAATACAATTGTGTATTGTCTCTCATATTCTGTTCTATTTTTGATTTCTAGTTATTTATTATTTTAGTTAAATTTTGTGTTTAGTTGCTTATACAAAGTTAATCAATTATGCTCTTATTCTTGACAATTAGTGTCAGAGCTTTGTGAGCCTAGGTCCTATCAAAGTGGTATCAGAGCTAGGATCACCAAGTGATACCACTGACAATGGTATCAAAGGGTCAGAGCGTGTTAAGTGTTTGTTGATTATAGGTCACTCTCAGGGCTTTTTGATTGAGTGAGAGTAAAGCAATGGCAGAAGAAAGTACACTAAGAATGGAGGAATTCAATGGCAAGAATGATCAATTACTGAATTATGGAAAGAAAGAGCAAGTAAAAAAAGATTGTTGGTTGGTAGAAGATCAGCATGAAGGAAATGAAGAAGCAGATGTTGCAAGGGTTGTTGCACAGGATGCTCTTGTATGTTCCTTAGATAAAGTAGAATCTTGGATTATAGATTCTATTACCTCTTTCCATGTAAACCCAAATAGAGTATTTTTTCATGATTACACCCATGGAGACTTTGAAAAGACTTATTTAGGGGTTGGTGAGCCTTGTCAAATTGTTGGCAAAGGGGAAGTGTGGCTGAAATTGTAGACGGCCAACACATGGGTGTTGAAGGATGTCATGCAGGTCCTAGTCCTAAAGAGGAGTCTAATTTCTACATGAAAGTTGGGTGATGAGAGGTGCACAGTAACTCTCACAATGGATGCACTTGAATTAGCATGTGGTAAGAAAGTAGGTACTCTTTATCTATCTACTTGTATTACTGATTCTCCTTCTGGTTTATCTACTTCAAATGTAGATGCGAAGATGTGGCTCTGTAGGCTTGGTCACATGAGTAAGAAGGGGATGCATTTTCTTAAGAGGAAGTCTAATGTCTTTGACAAACATAAGAACTAGAAAGCCTTGGTGTTCATGGAGGAGATGATGGATAGTGATCAGTTAGGGAGGCTGAATAAAACTAAGCAGGGCAGTTTGGACAGGGTTATTATTCAAGGTAATCTCATGGGTAAAAAGTCATCACTCAGGAAAACATAGTTATTGACATCAGTCAGGTGGAATCGATGTCAATCAGGCAGGTACCAATATCAGTCATGTGCAGACTAGAGTTGGTGGTATCAGGTAGGTGGAGACAAATGTCAGTCATGGTACTTACATTGGCAACCAAGTGGACACCGACAGTGATCAGGGAATCGGCATCGATGATCAGGTGGGATTGACATCGGTCAGGTGCAGACCAGGGTCAACTAAAAAATGGATTTTGGGTAGACAACAAGCTGTCAAGGAGTCTTAAACACCCATGAGAAGGATTGAAAGGGTAAGTAAGCCTCAAATTCATTATTCCCCTTCTTTACACTACTTGTTGCTCACTGATGGTCAAGAACTAGGAAGTTTTAAAGAAGTAGAGTAGGTAGAATCCAAGAAACAGTGGGAGTGTGGCATGAATGAGGAAGTTGATTCCTTGGATGAGAACCAAACAAGAGATTTGGTAGAGTTGCCAGCTGAAAAGAAAGCACTGAAAGATGAACAGATTCCCAGGTTAAAGAAGAGAGAGAATGGACACATGAGATGGAAGGCCAGGGTATATGGTCTTGAGTAGGCTATAGGATAATGGAGGTTTGACAGGTGTATGACAAAGCATGGCTTTAGTCAATGTCAATGTGACCATTGTGTTTTCTTTACTAGGTTGGATAATATTAGCTACATTATCCTATTACTGTATGTGGTGTATATGCTTCTTGTAGGGTCACACATGTAGGGAGTTGCTAAGCCAAAGGTAAAGTTAGTTCGGAGGTATGTCATGAAGAATTTGGGAGTAGAAATTTT
>JARHVA010002907.1:150000-185000 GCA_037957365.1 Torreya grandis
TTATATGTGTGAGTGCATCAGTTTTGTGCTTACACTCTACCATGACATCGATGTATAGGTCTGTGAGTGAATTAGTTTTGTAATACATTAAAGGCATCGATGGCATGGTAGAGTGTAAACACTATGGTTTTAGTGAAATGAAAACTCCACTCTAGTGATACAATATAATTTCTATGATTTAGTAAATTAGATCACCAATATTTTTAATAAGGGGTACAATTAGTTTGATAAGAATAAACCAAAGTATTTGATACATGTTGTCAATGTAGAGGTTCATAGTGATGTATGTGTTTGCATAAAAATAACAATAATGTAGAAATAATAGTGTTCAAAAGTAATGAAATTAACTCATATGTAGGTGATGCTCAATAAATTTAAAAAATAACCAAACTATATTTTTCAATAGATAACATTGGAAAACATTATTTATAAAAAAAGGTTAAATATATATACTCCTTAATCCATTCCAATAGTCTATTTCTCTTCCTCCTCCAAACCCAATAATGTAGAGACCTTTGGAACTATATAATTAATTCTTGTAGTAAAATTTATAAGAGAGATATCTACATATCTTTCATTCTAATCCTTATCTTGATCTTTCTCCTTTCTTATTTATTGCATTTTTTGAATCTTTCAACTTGAAAAAAATAATTATTCTCTTCTCCTTGATCCTATTAATTATTTGTTAGTCCACCTTATGTGATTTCAAAATATGTTCTCCTTTAGTATGCGAATGATGAAAATAATTTGGAAAAAAAAATGCAAATGATATATATTTTATCGTTGGGTATTGTCAACTTCCTATCTATGTAATTGAAACTTATTATATAAATTGTCGTGTTCTTCATCAGCTGTCCAATATTTGAAGGTTCTTCTCAATTTAGACCTTTTTGATAAAGCTTTTATAAAAAGAGATTTGATGCAAGT
The DNA here is from genome assembly GCA_037957365.1 of Torreya grandis. Classification (NCBI taxonomy): domain Eukaryota; kingdom Viridiplantae; phylum Streptophyta; class Pinopsida; order Cupressales; family Taxaceae; genus Torreya; species Torreya grandis. Next base: position 150,928 of record JARHVA010002907.1, read on the forward strand.
TATCTATTTTTATTAATAATATAGGAATTATAATTTCCTCAAATTCATACTCCATTAATGTATGGGTAAGTACCTAAAAGGTACTTAATTTAGTCATTATAACTATATAAAATGTAACACACACTATTTTATTGATTTGTGCAAGGAAATAAAAAGGTATCATCTCATTATGTTCTAACATGGCTGGAAATATATATCAACCCTTCTTTCATGCAATATCTAACTTGTATTATGTGTGAAAAATTCCATACATACTATTCCTTTTAATTTTCATTCATACTTTCTAGTTAGAGGTTTTTCATTCAAAACCTATGCCCCTAGGGTCTCTTTCAAACCTAATATAATTTACCTAGAAGCGCATATACTATAATGGATATTGAATAAATTATAGTGACTACCAACATTGATCAAACATTTTATCTCTACTAGTCATTCTTCCATCTTAAAATCCTTTATGTATTTTAGTTTTAACTTTACAATAGATTAAATTTCTATATGTGGTATGATACCAATATATTGGGTTAGTGAACTCATCCCAATGTAGTGTCTTCCATTACAATAAACAAAGAAGACCTATAAAAAATGATATTGAAAATAATTAGCTACACTACTAGTGTTTTTTTGTACTTCTGTTGATTTTATTTGATAGTAAATTTAGTGGGTTGAAATATTGATGATGGTGTACCATATGATTCTAAATCTATAAAAATGTAATGGGTATTTATATTTATACTTATGTAGTGTCCCGATATCTATTCATAAGATCACTTTGTATATAAATTTTAATCTCATTTTGAATCTCTTCTTCTAAATTTATCAACTTCCTATGGACCTTATATATTTTTTTTCACCACTAGTTTCATATGAGGATTTTATGTTTTATATCTAATCAAAGGTTGTCCTCTATTGGCCTACAATACAAATATAGACATTTTTTTTAAGTGATAATTGTTTTTTCTCACCTTATAGACTAATTCACTAATTCAAGTTCATTATATGATTATTAGTTATATCATTTTATCATTGAGTTTGTAGAATTTGATTTCAATACTTAATTTTTACATTTTCCATCTGTGTAGGGTTTGAAATGAATAATTTTATATTAAAGAATATTTTATTTCTAAGTGCATGGCATTATATCATTTTTTCATGCATTATTTTTTCATCTTATAATTTGTTTTTATAAAATTGAATATTCTATTTTACAATTATATTCATTTAATTTTTATAAATATTTTTTATACATTGCAAAATTATAGGTAATAGAGACGTTTGCATAACTATTATTTAAAACCCACATAAACTAATTTATTTCATGAAATGAGGGGTCTTTAATCCATATAATACATAGCATGAATATATTTAGCTAAAGTATATCTAGAAGGGGAGGTACTACTCAATTAAAACCACTTAATGTAGAACACTAATTTTTTAAATATTTTTGTTTCATGTTTCATATCTCTTAATCATTTTTTTTTAATGTGTTTCAACATGGGGAATTACTCTTTCAAACCTTATTGCTACTAATTTAGAATTAAACTTTAGTGAATGATTTATGAACTAAAATGTCTTACAAGTTAAATTTTTCTCCTTTAAAAATAAATATGAAGTGCCACACTAACCTCCTATAGTATACAAATAAAAACCTCTTTTTAAACTTTCTCCTTCCACATTAAACATCTACAAAATTAATATTATGTCAGATAGTACTTAAACTTGTCTTTTTTCAGGGCATAAATCTCTTCACCTCCTATGTAATATTCATTTTCATGTAGAGTTTCTTTTAATATTGATAACTAAAACATGTCACCTAAACTTTACTTGCCAAAACTGCATCTATAGTAGGTTTTAATGTATTTTCTTAACATAAAATATTTTTAATACCTCATAAATTTCCAAGTCAAGGTTGTTAAAGATATTTTTTGATAATAAACTTTAAAAAAATTAAAATATTGTTAAGCAAATAATTTAGAAGATATTTATAATACTGCTCCTTAATTTTGTATATAATACCTCTAATAATGTAATTTTTTTATGCACCATAGATATATTGAATAATTCAAACTCCATGTAACATATACTCAATATGTGTTATTAAATACATCAATACATAGGTGTGTTAACACCCCAGTTTCATGATACACTAAAAACATATATGTCATGTTAGAGTGTAAGGACTAGTATCTTGGTGAAATGAAATCTCCACTCTAGTGTTTTTCATTATAGGAAACAAATAATAACTCTAAAAATTTGACATTGAAAACAACTAGCTAAAATACTAATGTTTTTCTTCATACATTGATGGATATTATTTGATACTAAATTTGGGGAGTTAAAATATCGTTGATGGTGTATCATGTGATTCTAAATGTATAAAAATGTAATGGGAATTTATATTTACCCTTGTGTAGTGTCTTTACATCAATTTGTAATCAATTTTGATAAAATTTTGGTCTCATTTAGAATCCCTTATACCAAATTTATAAACTTCCTATGGACCTTATATATTTATTTGACCATCAGTTTTATATGAGGATTTTAGGTTCTATATCTCATCAAAGTTTGACCTCTATTGGCCTACAATATAAATATACACCATTGTTGTAAGTGGTATTTTAATATTATCATGCTATAGACCAATTAACAAATTCAAGATGGTTATATGATTATTATTTCCTTTTTTTTATCTTTGAGTTTCTAGATTTTTAGTCTAATTCTTACCTTTTTCAATTTCTAACTTTGTAGGGTTTGAGGTGATCAATTTTATGTTAAATAATATATAATTTGTAAGTTAGTAGTATTTTATTATTTATTCATGTGTTATTCTATTATTTTATATTTTTTATTATGTTTTATAACTATGTTGATTTTTTTAAAAATATTTGTTTGACATTTTATAATTATATTTAATGGAGTTGTTTGAATAACTATTCTATCAAACCCACTTAATATAATTTATTTCATGAAATGAGGGGTATTTAATCTATAAATCACATCTCATGATGATATTTACCTAAACTATATTTGTTAGTGGAGGTACCACTCCATTGAAACCACTTAATGCAGAGTACTAAAATTTAAAATATTTTTGTTTCATGTTTCATATCTCTTAATCATTTTATGTTGATTTATATTAACACGGGGCATTACTCTTTCAAATATTATTTCTACTAATTTAGATTTTAACTCTAATGAATGATTTATGAACTAAAATGTGCTATAAGTTAATTTTTTTCTACTTTACAAAATAAATATGAAGTGCCACTATAACCTCCTTTAATGTACAAATCAATACATCCTTTTAAACTCACACATTCCACATTAATAAACTACACAGTTCATATTACGTGAATTTATACTTGAAATTCTCCTTATCTAATCCATAAAACTCTTCACCTCCTATGTTATATTCATGTTTATGTAAGGTTTCATGTAATAATGGTTACTAAAACATCTCACTAGAACCTTACTTACCAAAATTACATCTATAGGAGATTTTAGTGTGTTATCTTAATGTAAAATATTTCTACTATCTCCTTAATGTCCAAGTGGAGGTTATTTAAGAAATTTATTGATAACAAAATTCAAAAATATTAAAATTGGGTTAGATGGATGTTTTAGAGGATGTTAACATTAGTGCTCCTTATTTTTGTATGCAATAGTTATAATAATGCATTTTTGTTCACCATATATCTATTAAAGAATTAAAATATGATGTAACCTATAATCTATGTATGTTATTAAATACATTGATGCATAGGTGTGTGAGTGTTTAAGTTTTGTACTACATTAAAAGCACCAAATTCATGGTAGAGTATAATCAATAGATTTTTGGTGCAATGCAAGCTCCACTTTAGGGATACAATAGAATTTATATACTTTTCTAATGTGGACCATCAGTATTTTTAAGAAGGGGTTCTATTAATTTACAAATAGTAAGCCTTGATGTTTGATACATGTTGTCAACATAGAGGTTCCTAATAATATATGTGTTTACATAAAACTAGCAATAATGTACAAATATACATGATCAAAAGTGATGACATTAACTTATATATATGTGACACTATGTAAGTTTAATAAAATACAAAACTATATTTTCTAATAGACAGTATTGCATAGCATTATTTTTAAATATATATATATATATACTCCCTGCTCCATTCTAATAGTTTGTTTCACTTCCTCCTTGAAACCCAATAGTTTAAACACCTTACGCAATATAGTATCAATTTATTAACCCAAATTACTATTAAGATAATAAAATAATAATAGGCAAAGATTTTAAAGTAATAATCATTATTGATTTGTATTGAATGATTCATATAATTACAAACCATGCATAAATAAGCTGAACTCAAAATTTGAGTTGACATGCAAAATTCAAAACAAAAATATAATAAAAATTGAACTATTATTTTTAGAAACTACTATTTTTAGTAAGTTTCACATACAAGCATGCATAGCTCTAAAAATATCCAAAAATAAACTAAAAACTAAAATTAACCTATTGGAATAATATCAACTGATTTTCAAGTAAGGTTAGAAAAATATATAATTTATAAATTTAAATAAATACTAAAAATAATATTAAACTATAATTTTGAAGCCTTGGATGGTCACGTATGGCCTTTAAAAACTATCAAAAACGTCCATAAATGGACAAGAGGGATATTTCTACATTGAAATTTTCAATATGATAATTTTTATGTGAACATGAACTCTTACAAAGCTATGGATCAAAGGTTATGGCCTTCATAAGTTTGGCCTCTTTTTCTCCATCATTCTCCTCTAGTTGAAAACAACTTAGGGCTTGCAACTTACTCTAATTTTACTAATGCCATTTATTATCATCAATTTTATTTACTTCCCATTATGTAATCCAAGATTTTTCTTCCTTATTTAATCTTTCTCAATGTACCAAATACCTATAACTTCTATTCCTTGTGTTTACTATTCTTATGCATAAAGTGCACTATATTTTCCTTCTTCTTATTTGGAACCTATTGTTTTGAATCTACTTATTCATATTATTCAACTTCATCATTTTATCCATAGAAAATGTATAAATCTAAAAAATTAAATACTGGAGAGATACCCAAATTTTGTGGTAAATTTACCTCATAATCATTATCATCAATTTTCTTCACAATTCTACATGGTCCAATTTTATTGTATTTAAAATTATTATATATGCCTCTCATAAATATCTCTCTCCTAAAGTAAACCATTAATAAATCTTATTTTTCAAATAGATTTGACCTTCTTTTGACATTTTTTGTTACTTTATACTTCTCATTACATTCCTGCAACTTTCTTAATACTTGTTTTTTAAATTATTGTATATGTTCTACAATTGCTTTTGCATCGTCACTAACTCATTATGCAATTGATAACTATACCAACTATAAAACACTCATAGGATTTCTCCCATAAAAAATATGTAATGTTAATTTTCTTGTTGATCTATTCACTAAACTATTATATACAAACTCAGCTTGCAATAAAGATAACTCCCATTACTTGGACTTATCTTCAAATATGTATTTAAGTAAATTTCCCAAATTCTTGTTTAGAAATTATGTCTATCCATATATTTTTGGGTGGTATGCACTACTAAATTATAGCTTCACCCCCTGCTTCCTTCATAAAGTCCTAAAAAAATGACTTAAAAATATTATGTTTGTATTTGTAGTGGTTTTTAGAACACCATGCAATCTCACAATATCCATAAAAATTATTCTAAAATTATAATGGCATCATTGATTTTCATACAAGAAATAAAATCAACCATATTATAAAACCTATCTACAACAAAAAAATAATCATTACCTCTCTATGTGTTTGGTAATCCCAAATCAAAATCCATAATCAAATCTATTTATGTTGCCCTTGGGACCAGTAATGACATGTACAACCTTATATTTTGTGTATGTCTTTTTACCACCAAACATATCCTACACATTGAAACATATCTTCTCACATCTCTCTTAATATTTGGCTAAAAGTACTTCTCATACACCAAAGACATTGTCATTGTCTTACCAAAATGTCCACCTAAACCACCACTACATAATTCTCTTATAATATTATCTCTTAGAGACCCAATTGGAATACATAATTATTTACCTTTGAAAAGATCAGCATCTTGCATAATAAAATCTTTGTAAACATTACTTGTATTATCTATCAATGGATTCCTGCATTGCTCAACTACCTTGGAAAAATCTATATCAATATTGTATACTTATTTAATATAGTCAAATCTAACTACTCTAGTCACCATAATATTTATCAACTCCATTCACCTTTTCAAATCATTATATACCTAATTCTATCTCCCTAATTATAACCCTGCAACAAAGACACCCACTTGGCATGCCTAATATTTAAATTATTTTGAGTGTTCACATACTTCAAATCCTCATGATCAATAAATATGATAAACTCCTTATGCACTAGGTGATACCTACAACATCTTAATGCTTGTATAATGACATAAAATTCAATATCATATGTAGAATATTTTGTTCTTACCTCACTCAATTTCTCACTATAATATGCTATTGGCTTCCCTTCATAATTCAACACAATACCAATTACCACAAATGAGTCATCACATTAAACCTCAAATATTTTGTTAAAATCTATTAATGCTAAAACAACCTTTCCTATAATTTTATTCTTGAAAAAATCAAATCTTTTTATTGTTGTGCTTGTCCATGTAAATTCTTCTCCTCCCAACAATTTGTTATTAGTGAAATAATACTATTAAATTTTTTAATGAACTTTATATAAAAAATTGAAAAATGATGGAAAATTATTACATCTATGATGCTTTTGGGTTTAGGCTATTCAACAATTGCCCTTACTTTTTATTCATCCAATATTCCACTGTTTGCTAAAACTACAAATATCAAAAATAACAAACTATTCTTCATAAACATTCACTTCTTTAAATTTTAATAGATCTTATATTTTCTTAATAATTATAATAACATTATCAAATGTTGTATATTGTCTTCCTTAATTTTAATGAATATTAAAATATTATCAAAATCATCCTCCACAAACACACCACTATATTCTCATAGCACTATGTTCATTACCATCATAAATGTGCTCCATATATTAGATAATCTGAATGACATAACCAACCACTCATATAAACCATCTCTAGTCTTGAATGTTGTTTTCTATTCACCTCCATCACAAATCTAAATCTAATAATATTCACTCCTTAAATCAATCTTGGTAAAATATTTTTCTCCATCAAGAACATCCATCATATCATCTAAATGAGGTATAGGAAACCTATACTAGACTATAATTTCTACTATCCACACATATACTCCACCATCTATTTTTTAATGTTATCATTACTAGTGTTTCACATGGAGTCATGCTCTCCCTTAATACACCCTTTCTCACAAATTCAAAAACCTATGTATTTAATTTTACATGTTGTATTAGACTCATCCTATAAACTGCTTGATTAGGTAGAGCTAATATAGGAATCAAATTAATATGATGTTGACTATCTCTCTTTATTATTAAACAATATATTCATTCATCATGTCTAACATCTACATATTATCTTAATACTATTTCTAATTCTATTAGTACTTGCACCATTTTTGTGTCTTCATTATACGTTACTAATGCATAATCATAACTGCATTTTCATGTCTTTGATAAATAATTTTTTATTGAACATGATTTTAGCCTACCATTATTATTTAATAGGTAAAATAACTACCTTCATACCATCTTACTAAGAACTATATGTGTTCTATGACCCATCATGATCTAATTTTCTATCAAATTGCCATGGCCTTTCCAATAACATATGACATTCATCCATTTGTATTACATCACACCATATTTTATTCTTGTAAGTTTTTCCTATAGAAAAATTTATAAAGAACATTTTATATAGTATAACTTCATTCCCCTTTTAAAACCATGAAATCTAATAAGGGTTAAGATGTTTTTCACACTACAAACCTAGCTTCTCAATCAAGTCTTTATAAATGATATTTTCATAACTACAACCATCTACAATTACTTTGCATATCTTACCTCTTGAAGTACACCTTGTCATAAATATATTTATTTTTATCCATGCATCACCACCTTATTTACTTTTCACATTTTTTTTCCTTAGATAAATCATTATTCTTCTGATCACAATATTTTCTCCTATATTTACTATTATAACTTCAATATTTGCTCTTCTATTTCAACTTAAACTAAACTCATTGTTGGAAGATCCTCTTGCCTCCTTTATTGATCTTGGTAGTGTGAAAACTCAAACACTCCATGGTCTTCTTCTTAACATCTATAACAAACATAATACTACGTTGATTTGAAAACCATCCTTTACAACCAACATAGCTTTATCCTGTCTAAAATCCTTTTCTTCTTTACTGATATTAAAACCCTTGTCTATTATCTTCTTGTCTTTCTGTAGCATGTGATGATTTTTATCTAGTTGTATTGAACCCACCTCTATTTTTATTAAATCCATCTAGTCCCCTTATTAGATGGGATTATCTTATTCTCATCCCAATAGATGTTCTTCTAAAATTTTATCTATTTTATTTTCTTCTGCCTTCAAAGATAATTGATAAGCTTCCCCAATGCAAAGTATTATATACATGCTTAATTCATCTTAAATAAGAAATATAAAACCATTTACATAACTTGCAGCCATCTATTCTTCTATTTCATCATGATCCACTAATACATAAATCTTATGATACTCATCTATATACTCTTGTATATTGTGATGCTTCTACCTCAAATTTTAGAATCTTATGCATAGGGTTTTTTCATAATCTATAATAAAAAATTTCTCCCTCAACTTCTTCTCCATCTTTTTTCATTAGTTAATATTTACTGTACCTTTTTCTATCTTTATTTTTGCATGTGATCCCAATAAATCATTGCATGAACCTTTAATTTTGTGCATGATAACTTTAACTTATTGTCTTCTGTCATAGTTATCCATTAAAAAAAATTATCCATGTTGTTCATCCAATCTATCAACTCCTATGGTTTTAAACTTCCTTCATAATTTAGAACATCAAGCTTGATTCCTTCATTCCTTCCTTCTAAATCTCTAACCATCCTCCCTCACATTGATGTTGGTTATTCCTATTAATCCTCTTACAAAATTTATTCTTCAAGATCTTTTTAATCCTAGAAATCATCTTTTGCTCTCCTTTGTCTTTGATTTAAAAATATATTGGTTAATTGTTCTACTTTTCTATGTAACTTTTGCATAGTAAGGTTCATCTGAGTGATTCTTCCTCATCCTCTCACATCTCTTACACATCCAAGATTCAAACTTGATATGATAACAAATAATGAACATAATTACTATGAGGAAAATAAAATAATAGTAATTAATATAGATGCTGAAATAATAACCAATACAGATTCATATTGAATGGTTTAAATAAGTACAAACCATGCGTAAATAAACCTCAACTTAGAATTGGAGTTAGCATGCAAAATTTAAAACTCCTAAAAATAATAAAACTCAACTTTATTTCAAGTAGCTTCTATTTTTAGTAAGTTTTACATGTAACCACATGCAACTCTAAAAATATCAAAAAGTAAATTGAACACTAAAATTAACCTATCAAATTAATATAAAGTCAATTTTAAGTTTGGTTAAAAAATATATAAATTTTAAATTTATAAAATACCAAAAATAATATTAAAATACAATTTTAGACCATTAGATGGTCACATATGACCTCTAAAAACATAAAAATATCCATAGATGGACACAAAGTACATGGCTACATCAAATATTTTGATAAAATCATTTTGACATGAATATGGGAAAAAACAGAGCTATGGATCAAAAGTTATGGCCTCTAGAAGTTCAGCCTCTTTTTTTGCATCATAGATCTTGTAGTCAAATTTGTAAGAGAGATATTTCATTCCCTTTTCTTCTTGTGCTTCCCTAATATTCCTCCTTTCTTCTTTCTCAATATTTTTTAATATTTTAATGGGAAAATAATTAATTATTATCTTCTCCTTGCTCTCATTAATTCTTTGTCATTCCACATTATATGCTTCCAAAAAATGGTTCTCCTTAAGTATGAGCTTGATGAGAGTAGTTTGAAAAAAAAATGCAAATGATTTATTATTTATTATTGAGTTTAGTTGGCTTCCTATCTATGTATATGAATAATTTTATATAAAATATCATGTTTGTCATCATCAATCTAATCTTTAATGGTTGTGTCCCATTGAGAAATTTTTGATATATCCTTTTATAAAAATGATATATGATGTAATTTATATATATATTATAATATGGGAAATGGTATTTCTTCAAATTTTTACTACTTTTAGTTATGGATAAGTGCCTAAAAGATACTTAATTTAGTCCTTAAGATTGTATTGCATGTAAGACACACTATTTACTTGCTTTGTTAGAGTGGTGCAAGGAACTGAAAATGTATCATCTCGTTATGTGCTAACATGGTGGTAATATAAATCAACCCTTCTTTCGTGAAATATCTAACTTGTATCATGTGTAATAAATTTCATACATAATACTATTTTTATTATTCATTCATACTTTCTAGTTAGAGGTTCTTGATTTGAAATATATGATCGTAGGGGTCTCCCTCACACCTACTAGAATTTACCTACAAGAACATAAGCTATGTGTCTATTAACTAGATTAAAATGATGACCAACATAAATCAAGTATTTTATCTCTGCAAGCCATTCTTCCATGTTAAACTTCTTTTTCTTTGTTTTTACTTTTGCCTTTACAATAAACTCACTTTTTAAATGTGTTATGATACCAATATATTGGTTGAATTGACTCATCCTAATCTAGTGTATTCCATTGAGATAAATAAAGAAGACCTCTAAAAAATGGTACAAAAAATAATTACTTGCACTATTAGTGTTTTTTTACATACTTTCATTCATTTTATTTGAAAGTAAATTTTTTGAGTTAAAATATTAATTATGGTGTACCATATGATGGTAATTGTATACAAATGTAACGATTATTTATTTTTACCCTTATGTAGTGCCTCATTATCGATTTTGCTATAAATTTTAATCTCATTTGCAATCTCTTCTATAAAATTTATCAACTTCTTATGAACCTTATATATTTGTTTCACCATTAGTTTCATATGAAGATCTTATCTTTTATATCTAATCAAAGGCTGACCTCCATTGTCCTACAATAAGAATAAGTACTATTTTTTAAAGTGATAATTGGATCTTCTCATCTTATAGACCAATTTAGTAATTTAGTTGGTTATATGATTATTAGCTCTGTCATTTTATCTTTGAGTTTGTAGATTTTGATTTCAATTCTAACTGTTTCCATTTCCAAACTATGTAGGATTTGTGGTGATCAATTTTATATTAAAAACTATTTTATTAATAATTAAGTGGTGTTGTATCATTTTCATAAGGTAATTTTTCATTTTTTAATTTTTATTTTTTGAAAATCAAAGATTATATTATACAATTATATTCATTAGATTTATTTAAATATTTGTTTTATATTTTATAAATATGTTTGAATAACTATTATGTCAAACCCACTTAATATAATTTATTTCATAAAACGAGGGGCCTTCATGACTATATTCATCTCAACTATATTTATAAGGGGAGGTACTACTCCATTAAAACCACTTAATATAGAATACTAAAATTTAAAATATTTTTGTTCCATGTTTCATATTTCGTGATCATTTTCTGTTAATGTGTCTTAACAAGGGGCATTTTTGTTTCAAACATTAAGTGATTTTAATTTAGAATTAAATTTTAATGAATTATTTATAAATTAAAATGTCTTACATGTTAAAATATTTGTGATTCAAAAAATAATATGAGGGCCCCTTTAACCTCTATGATGTATAAATAAATAAATCCTTTTAAACTTGTTCCTTCCACATTAAACATCTACACATTTCATATTATGTGATTTAGTACTTGAATTCTCCTTATTGAGGGTATAAACCTCTTCACCTTTTGTGTAATATTCATTTAAATGTAAAGCTGCTTCTAATATTGATAACTAAAACGTTTCACTACAACTTTACTTACGAAAATTTCCTCTAAAGGATGTTTAAGTGTATTTTTCAAATATCTAGAATACCTCTTAAATGTCCAAGTGGAGTTTCTTCAAGATATTTTTTGATAATAGAGCTCAAAAATAATAAAATCATGTTAGGTGGATGATTTAGAGAATGTTTACATAAGTGCTCCTTATTTTTGTATGCAATACTTCTAATAATATATTTTTTGTTCACCATACATTGATTAAAGAATTCAAATTCCCTGTAAACTATACTCAAGCGCATCAATATTTTTCTACACTAGAAGAACCGATGTTATGGTAGAGTGTAAGCACTAGTGTTTTGGTGCAAGCAAGCTCCACACTAGTGATACAATAGAATTTCTATACTCTGTAAATTAGAGAGAGAATATTTTTAATAAGGGGCATTATTAATTTAGTAAGAATCATCACTGATGTTTCATACATGTTGTCGATGTAGAGGTTCCTAGTAGTGTATGTGTTTTCATATAAATAACAATAATGTACAAATGCTCATATTTAAAAGTGATGAAATTAACTTATATGTAGATGATGTTCTGTAAATTTAAAAAATAAAAATAAACTATATTTTTGGATTGACAATATTAGACAACTTTGTTTGTAAAAATGGAATATTATATGTACTCACTCCATTCGAATAGTTTATTTATCTTCCTCTTTAAAACCCAACAATGTGGACACTTTAGGCACTACAGTATTGGTTCTTGTAGTCAAATTTATATGAGAGATATTTGCATTTCTTTCGTTCTTATATTTCTCTCCATCTTCCTCCTTTCTTCTTGCTCAATTTTTTTTTTAATATTTTAAAATGAAAAAAGAACTATTCTCTTCGTCTTGCTCTCGTTAATTCTTTGTCATCCCACCTTATGTGCTTTCAAAATATGTTCTCCTTAAATTTGAAAAATAAAATGCAAATGATCTATAATTTATTGCTGGGTATTGCTGGTTTCTTACGTATGCATTTGAATCTTTTTATATAAAATTTCATGTTCTGCATCATCAGTCCAATATTTGAACGTTGTGCCCCATTGAGACCTATTTGATACATTTTTTTAAAAAAAAACAGAGATTTATTGCAATGTATTTTTTTTATTCATAGTATGGGCACTGGGATTTCCTCAAATTCATACTCCTTTAAGGTATGGGTAAGTGCCTAAAAGGTACTTAATTTAGTCCTTACAATTGTATCAAATGTATAACATACTATTTGCTTTCTTTGTTAGAATCGCTCAAGGCACTACAAACGTATCATCTTCTTATGTGCTAACATGGCTGGAAATATATATCAACCCTTCTTTCATGCAATATCTAACTTGTATTGTGTGGAAAAAAAATTCATACACGCTATTCCTTTTATTCTTCATTCGTAGTTTCTAGATAGAAGTTTTTGATATGAAACCTATGCGGGTTCTCTTTCACACCTGATGGAATTTATCTAGAAGAGCATGTACTATATTGGATATTAATTAGATTATAGTGACTACCAAAATTGATGACGAATTTTATCTTTAAAAGTCATCATTCCATCTTAAAATCCTTTGTGTCTATTACTTTTAACTTTACCATAGACTCACTTGAGTCTATTTTGGTATGATACCAATATATTGGGTCAATGGACTCATCCCAATCTAGTGTCTTCCATTGTAATAAACAAAGACGACCTCCCAAAAAAACGATACTGAAAATAATATGCTACACTACTAGTGTTTTTTTGGTACTTTCATTGATTTTATTTGATAGTAAATTTAACAAGTTGAAATATTTATGATGGTGTAGCGTAGTCCTTTATCTAGTACATTATGTTGTTTATCTGTTTGCTATTAGTTATAGGGTTGGGTAGCGTAGCAGTTTGGTAGTTACAATTATGTAACTGTTTCGACAATGTATTTATACCCCTGCTTTGTTCACCAATAAACATATACGCATTCAAATTCCATCTGGTATCAGAGATTTCGAAATCTGATCGACGCACAATAGAAATGATAGACACTTATCGACGCGCAGCAGAAATCCTGGATGCTGATTGACGCCTGGTAGAAGCATGTGCTGAAGAAGAGGCGACACTTGAAACATGAGAAGCTGATCGAAGTGCTTTCTTTAGTCGGAAAGGGTTAAACCATCCAACCAAGATATGCAGACACGTAGTTAATTGCGTTAGAATCCTGAGTCCGTAAGCAGCGCATAGTGGAATGGTAGGCAAAGCCATTAAACGGCCAAGAGAGAAGAAGAAGACGCCAGCACAGCAAAAAGAGGCAGTCATCGACGTCGATAAGAAGTGAAGTGGTGCTGGAAGCGCTCTCAAGGCAACCATAATTATGACTGATATTCGTAGAACTACTGGAAAAATCTAATCGAGACTGCAGAAGCGTGGAAGTCTAAAGCGGCAAAGCAATATCGTTGATTGATTTGCAGTGCTGAGTGCTGAGGTGAGTAGGACGTATATGTAGAAATTCGTTGAAGTGACGGCATTTTCCAAATCTACAACCACCAACGTAACATTCTCTTAGGACATGTGAAGCGGTTGGCAACCATTAAGAAGGCGAGCAAAACTACGAAGTCTGCAGCAAAGGCCCCTGCAATAACATTGGAGATAGATGGCGCTGACCGTTGACAATACTTCGGCCAAAGCAAAAGCCTATGAAGGCTACCACAGCTCCTCCTCCGAAGGACAAAAAAACCCGTGACTGCTGCTCCCAACAAGGCAGCCCCTGTTGCAAGAGAAAAGAAGGTGCTTCCAATAAGGTACATTTTTTTCCATACAGAAATTTGAAGCAATAAAATTACTGTTTTGTTAGCTTGGTGAAATCTCAAATAAATGAATAAACATTTCTGCACCAAAATTACTCTTGTCTGATTCGTAAATTCTCAAAGGGCTAAATTTCGCTCAATGGAAGATGAAGATACGAACTATTCCTCAATTCGAAGAATTATGGGGTATTGTCATTGGTACAGTGACTTGTCGTTTTGGAGCTGATGAGAGAGTGAAATATGAAAAGTCAAATACCAAAGCCCTCATGTTGATCACACTAAGTCTCATCAATGATGTTCAACTTCATATTCAGGATGTGTCAACATCAAAAGAGGCTTGGGACATTCTATCCACCATTTACGAGGCAAAAAACCAAACAAAGATCCTCTATCTTCAGGCCAAGCTTCATACTCTCAATATGAAATATGGAGAGAAAGTTGAAAATTTCTTACACCATGTGGTAGAACTATGAGCAGAATTAGTTGCACTTGGAGAAATGATCGAGGACAAGATATTGGTTCTAATCACATTGAAAGTTCTCACTTCTCAATTTCACACATTTGTCAGGATACTGAACATCACAAAGCAAGTAATGTATTTCGAAGAACTGGTGAAATTACTTCAGTAAGAAGAAGCCATCCCATTCATGCAAGATGCATTCGAGGATAAATCCATGTTTTCCAAGAAACATGGTCCAAAATTGTCGAGAGGAGCACTAAAATAGTCACAACAATACTAGAAATATGAGAAGGTAAAAATATGGTATCATATTTGTCATACCAATTCGCATGACATTTATCATTGTTGGTATAATGCCTTAACACAAGGCTCATCCAGTCAAGAGCGCACATCCTGTGGAGATGATTCACATTAGTCCAAAAGATGTCCTCAATGATGGAAATAGTGCAGCCATTTAGTGACACAACATCAATAGGATGATGAATCTTAAGAGGAGGTATTAGTAAAAGAAGATGGTGGTAATGCATATAAGGACGAATATCTTGTCTCCTAGACCTCGTCACCAACAAGCATTGTTTACTCTATCGACTTTGGCACTAGCAATCATATGATAGTATTCAAGGAACTCTTTGATTCACTGATGAGTTAACCCATCAGAGATTGACTTTGAATTGCAGATGATAAAGAGTTTGTTATAGAAGGAATTGGAACTATTGCCATTTCTCTCAGGATGAGAACCTAAACTATCACAAAGGTATTGTATGTCCTTGGCTTGACAACAAATCTTTTCTCTATAATTCAACTCTTGAATCATAAGGTTAAGTTGGAGTTCATGATCAAGAATGGCACAAAATCCTTGTCTCCTCTCATAAGAAGGTAAGGTCATTACTAGAGATATTTTGAAGGATTGATTATTTTCCCTAGATGTAGTTTCATTCGATGCAGTTACTCTCTCTGCCCTTATGATATAATCTACTTCAATATGGCATTATCGATATGGGCACCTTTTCATTAGTTATTTATACCAGCTTATCTCTAAGGTAGTGGTATGTGGACTTCCTCAGTTGTCCCATTCTTTGCATGTATGCCTTGGATGGCTTTCCATAAAACAACATAGGGTTCCATTCAAGATGAGTTCCTCACAAGGTAAATATCATCTCGATGTAGTACACACCAATCTATGTAGACCCCTCTCTACTTCCTTCCAAGGATTTAAGTACATTCAATTGGTTGTTCATGGTTTAGCTCACAAGACATAGGTTTTCTTTCTCAAGAAGAAGAGTGAAGCCTTTAATCATTTTAAGGTCTTCTACCAGCGTGTTGTCACCAAGTTAGGGAGGCCTCTTCATCTCCTCTGCTTAGCTCAAGAGGAATAATTCACATCAAAGGAATTTTTGGCATTCTTGAAGTAACACGAAATCAAACAACACATGACTACTCCCTATATACCCCAAGAGAATGGAATTATAGAGTGATACAATTATTTAGTCATGGAGATGGCTTATTGCATGCTTTCCACTATGAAGTTGGAGATGCCATTATGGGTAGAAGTAGTTCAGATAGTTGTATATCTTCTCAATAGATCACCTAGAAATATCTTGCAAGGTAAGAAACCATAAGAGGTATGGAGCGGTCATAAATATTTGATCTCCCATCTAAGATTATTTGGTTGTACATCATATATGCATGTCCCAACTAAAAAAAGGAATAAGATCAAACCAAAGACACTCTAATGCCTTATATTGGGCTATAGTACTACCTCAGAAGCATATCATCTCATGGATATTGAAACATGTAAGATTTATGAATGTCAAGATGTGGTTTGTGATAAGTCACCATTCAAATCATCGTCATAAAAGGAGTCATAACATACCCCATTCATAGACTGTTCTCATAGTTTGATGATGAGAATGAAGAATCGTGTCATAAAGAGGGTGAGTTAGAAGGAGAATTATTCATTGACCTTAGAAATTTTGAAGACAATTCTTCATCAAATCAATAGTATCATTGACATATAAAATGGGTAGAAAGCACCATCAGGGATTCACACCTAAACTCTAATCTAGATAATTCATCAATAATTTGGATAATAAGACATGCAATAAATGAAGTTAATCTTGCATTGACAAGTTCAGTAGTTGACAACACCGAACCAAAGATAGTTTGAGAGGCTTTATGTCAACCTCAGTGGAATAAGTCAATGGATGTTTAATATGATGCCATCATAAAAAATGGGTTGTGGGAACTTGTCATCTACCTATAGCAAAGAAATTCATTGGCTACAAGTGGATTTTAAAGACAAAATACAAGGCAGATGGATCTATCAACAAATACAAAGCACAACTTGTTATAAAATGATATATTCATCAAGAAGGAATTGATTGTGTTAAGACCTTTGCACCCACTTCTAAGATTGAGACCATCAAAGTTATTTTCACACTCATATCACAAAAGCGATGGTAACATCAATAGATGAACATTAAAAGTACATTACTTAATGGTGATATCCAATAAGAAGTGTACGTGACCCATTGAAAAGGCTTCACTAATGAACAACATCCACAAAAGGTTTGTCATTTAATTAAGTCACTTTATAGATTTAAACAAGCACCACATGCATGGTACATTAAGATAGATGATCATCTATTGTAATATTGATTCATTTGTAGACCTTCAGATTCAAATTTGTATATAAAGAAGGTAGGTACAAAGATTATCATTTTTGTTTTGAAAGTGGATTATCTTGTGATCATAGGAAGTTCAAATAATCTCATTGAATATGTAAATATTGACTTGAAGAAATTCTTTGACATGATAGACTTTGAGCTACTTTATTAATTTCTTGGCTTTGAGATATGGCAAAAAAAAAAAGAATCATATTTTTATCTCACAAATGAAATATGCCAAGATGCTACTTGAAAAATATGGGATGATAGATTGTAAACCAATGTCAACTTCAATGGTAAAAGGTTTGTAACTATCCCAATTTTAGTATTAACCTCAAGTATATGAAACACACATTAAGAAGGTTGTTGGGACTCTCATTTATTTTACATATACCAAACAAAACATATGCTTTGTTCTCATATGTATTTAGAGATTCATGTAAAATCCAAAGAAGTTTCATTAGGTTGTACTGAAGCATGTTTTGAGATATGTCCAAGGTACAATGGATTATGGTCTAGAATACAAAAGGTACTCAAATTTCTTCTTGTAGAGTTACACAAACTCGGACTATACTAGATATGTTGATGTCAAGAAATCACCTTCAGTATATATATATATATATATATATATATATATATATATATATATATATATATATATATATATATATATATATATATATATATATATATATATATATATATATATATATATCATCATGGACTAATTTTTTAGATTAGTAAGAAGTAATCTTTAGATGCTCTCTCATTCACACAATCAGAATACCATGTCGTATGAGGAGCTATGTGCAAATAAATTTGGTTGCGTCACATTTTTTTGACATAGACATTCTCAAAAATCAATCACCAATTCTTTTTTATGATAATTAGGGTGTGTTGAAGCTTGTCAAGAATATAGTATTTTATGAAAGATCCAAACACATTGAGGTCCAGTGCCACTGTATTCAAGAACAAATCTTGAACCACCACATTTAGCTCTAGTACTGCCCAACAAATTCAAAGATTTAAGATATACTCACCAAGTCACTTGGCAAGGTGAAATTTGATCTATTTTAGGGGTACACTTGTAAAAATAATGCAATAAAGGGGGGAATGTTAGCACAATCATTTATCTATTAAATTATTTTGTTTACCTATTTTTTATTAGTTATATGATTGGGTAGCATAGCAGTTAGGTAATTATAGCTACGTAACTGTTTATACACCTTGTTTGTTCATCAATAAACATCAAAGAATTCAAGCTCCTTTATATGATAAACATATAAAATGTAATGGTTTTTTTATTTTTCAAGCTCATGTAGTGCCTTGAAAAGAATTCCTAATCAAATTTTCTACAAATTTTAGTCTCATTTTTAATCTATTCAACCAAATTTATCAACTTCCTATGGACCTTATATATTTGTTTCATCATCAGTTTCATATGAGGATTTTAAGTTACATATCTCATCAAAGGTTGACCTCCATTGGCCTACAATATGAATATACACCATTTTTGTAAGTGATAATTGAATCTTCTTATCTTATTGACGAATTCAATAATTCAAGTTGGTTATATGCTTATTATTTGTATCATTTTATCTTTGACTTTGTATATTTTAATTTCAATTCCTACTTTTTCCATTTCCCACCTATGTAGGGTTTGATGTGATTCATTTTATGTTAAAGAATATTGCTTTTCTAAATGAATGACATTGTATCATTTCTTCATGTTTTATTTTTTCATCTTACAATTTTTATTTTGATAAAATTGAATATTTTATTTTATAATTATATTCATTTATTTTTTCTAATTGTTCGTTTCACAATTTATAATTATATTTAATGAATTGGTTTGAATAAATATTATGTCCAACTCACTTAATATAATTTATATTATGAAATGAGTGGTCTTTACTCTATATAACACCTCTCATGACTATATTCACCTAAACTATATTTATAATGGGATGTACTACTCCATTACAACCACTTAATATAGAATCTAAAATTTAAAATACTTTTGTTTCATGTTTCATATCTCATGATCAGTTTCTATTAATGTACCTTAACATGGGGCATTACCCTTTGAAACCTTATGCTTTAATAATTTAGAATTAAAGTTTCATGAATTCCTTAAGAACTAAAATGTCTTACAAGTTAAATATTTTCTCCTTTAGAAAATAAATATGAAGTGCCACTCTAACCTTGTATAATGTAAAAATAAATACACTTTTTAAACTTGTTCCTACCAAATTAAAAGTCTACAAATTTATTATTATCTGAGTTAGTGCTTGAACTTCTCCTTATTTAGGACATGAATGTCGTCACCTATTATGTAATATTAATTGTCATGTAGATTTTTTTTAATGTTTATAACTAAAACATGTCATTGGAACATTATTTACCAAAATTGCATCTATAAGAGGTTTTAGTGTATTTTTTTTACCGTAAAATATTTCTAATATCTCTTAAATATCCAAGTGGAGGTTATTCAAGATTTATTTTGATATTAAACTTCAAAAATAATAAAATCATGTTAGTTGGATGCCTTAGATGATGTTTACATTAGTCCTCCTTATAGTTGTATACACTACTTCTAATAATGCATTCTTTTTGTGAACCATACATTGATTGAAGAATTCAAATGCCATTTAACCTATAAATGTTTTGTGCTCTTAAATACATCAATGTGTAATGTGTGAGTGCATCAATTTTATGTTACATTAAAGTCATTGATGTCTCAGTAGAGTGTAAGCTCTGAAATTTTGGTGCAATGTAAGATCCATTATAGTTATATGAAATAATTTCTATGCTTTTTAAAATTAAAGTACCAGTATTTTTTAGAAGGGGCACTATTAATTGAATAAAAATAAACTTCATTATTTGATACATGTTTTCAATGTAGTGGTTCCTAATAATGTATGTGTTTGCATAAAATAACAATATTATATAAATATTTATGTTTAAAAGTGATGACATTAACTTCCTTTTAGGTGATGGTATGTCATTTAATAAAAAATAAAAATATATTTTTGGATAAACAATATTAGATAACATTATTGTCATAAAAAAAGGATATATATGCACTCCTTACTCCATTCCAATAGTCAGTTTCTCTTCCACCTCAAAACCTAATAGTGTAGACACCTTAAGCACTATAGTATTGGTTCTTTCAGTTGATTTTATAAGAGAGATATTTGTTTCTCTTTAATTCTTATGCTTCTTTCATCTTCTTGATTTCTTCTTACTAGATATCTTTTATCTTTCAACACAAAAAAAATTATTATCTTCTCTTTGTTCGCATTAATTCTTTGTCATTCCACCTTGTGTGCTTCCAAAATATCATATCCTTAAGTATGATATTTTTGAGATTATTTTTTAATTAAAAAAATGCAAATGATCTATAATTTATTATTGGATATTATTTACTTCTTGTTTATGAATATGAAACTTTTAAAATAAAATTTCATGTTCTTCGTCATTAGTCGAATGTTTGATGGTTGTGGCCAATTGAGACCTTTCTACTACAACTTTAAAAAAAAAAGAGATTTAATGTAATGTATATATTTTATTTTTAATATTGGAATGGGGATTTCCTCATATTCATACTCATTTGAATATGGATAAGTGTCTAAAAGGTCTTTCATTTAGTCCTTACAATTATATAGAATGTAACACACTATTTACTTGATTTGTTAGTGTGGTGCAATGCACTATAAAGGTATCATCTCATTATGTGCTAAAATGGTTGAAAATATATATCAATCATTATTTCATAAAATATCTAACTTATATTTTTTGGAAAAAAATACATACATAATATTATTTTTATTCTGCATTCATACTTTTTAGTTAGAGGTTGGTGATTCAAAACCTTTGCCGCTAGGGGTGTCTCTCACACATATTGTAATTTTCTTAGAATAGCATATGTTGAAGTTTATATTAACTATATTAAATTGAATACCAATGCTGATCAAACATTTTATCTCTACAAATCATTCTTCCATTTTAAAGTCCTTTGTCTATTTTACTTTTGCCTTTACAATAGACTCACTTTCTAAATGTGGTATGATACCAATATATTGGGAAAATGGATTCATCCCCATCTAATGTCTTCCATTGTGAGAAATAAATAAGACCTATAGAAAATGATATTGAAAATATTAGCTACACTACTAATGTTTTTTTAAATCTTTCATTGATTTTATTAAATAGTAAATTTAGTGAGTTGAAACATTAATGATAGTTCATCATATGATTCTAAATGTACGAAAATGTAAGGAGTATTTATTTTTATGCTTATGTGATGTTTTAATATCGATTCATAACCACTTTTTGTACCAATTTTAATCTCATTTGGAATCCCTTCTACCAAATTGCTCAACTTCCTATTGACCTCATATATTTGTTTCATCATTAATTTCATAGGAGGATTTTAAGTTTTATACCCCATCAAAGGTTTCCTCCATTGTAATGCAATATGAATATACAGCATTTTTTAAAGTAATAATTGAATCTTATAATATAATAAACTAATTCACTAATTTAGGATGGTTATATTATTATTATTTCTATCATTTTATCTTTATGTTTCTAGAATTTGGCTCCACCTCTTAGTTTTTCCATTTTCCAACTGTATATGGTTTAAGGTAAACACCTATTTTTTAATCTAATGTAATAATTAATAGTTCATAATCCACCAAATTTTAAATTTGGATATGTAACATTATTATTAATTTATCTTATTAATCCAAAAATAAATGTCATATATGCATCCTTCATAACCTTCAATATCTAATGACGTCTGAATATATTGATAGTTTGATATTGATTACATGTTTATTGAATATTTGATGTTTTTTGTACTAATATACTTTCTACAATAATATTTATCACTTATAAAATATTTCACTACCAAATTAATGTTGAATGAATTATTGGATGCCCCACTTTCATTTACTATAAATTCTATAATTGTTTTTTTTTAAATCTTTTGGTTGAAATGTAAATTTGCTCATTTTTTTAATTATTGTTATTTTTTGTGTAACCCATTTAGTTTAATATTCAATTATCAACCTATTAATTTGGCACAATTTTGAAATGTCACACTAACATCTTTTGGCATCAGGAACACTTTTACACTGTATCACATTTCTTTTTCATTATGACAGTGTCTCCTTTATAGTTTAAATTTATCATTTCCAATGTGACCACTATTTAAAATAAAAATCATGAATAATTATAATACTACTAATCAGGCATGTCTTAGTAAAAAACTATTGTTCATATTTTAAACCTTCTTCCTAAATTGCTCGCATATTTGAAGTGCTATATTTTTTTTAATCTCACGAATTCAGGATTTATTACACATTGTGTTTCATGCCAAGAACATGCAACCATCAACAAATATAAAAATAATAATTTCTTATCCATCACCTATTTATTTATCCATTCTCTACACTAAGATAATAATTATAAAAATGAAATCATACTCTACCTCTACAGAGTTGAACCTATTCTTTATATTTATTAAAATATTTTAGTGATAACATAACTTTATAAGGATAGCATTTACCTTCCCATCCAGATATTAATCTATCATTTCCTCAAATTTAATTTTAGATTGTATGTAACCTAATATACCATGTATGGTGTTTATAAACTTGTGAAATTTTCTTGGATGTGTTTGGAATTTGATTTCATATATAAGCATTTCCTACCTATCATAACAATCCTATGTGCATAAATTTCAATCATGGCATTATTTATTACCTCTATTTTGCAACTCCTGATTGCGTCATGATATAAACCTTTATTTCCTAAATATAAATTACATAATTTAGCCACCTTATAAATGACTCCTCATATTATATATGAATGGAAATAAAAATTTAAATGTTGGGTAGAAAATATTGTAGTGGAAACAAATATTCAATTCTATAAGATAGCTAAAATTAAATTTACTTAGTTATTTTCCTTTTTTTTAAATATTTCCTTAGTACTATACAAATGGGATCATCCAAATCCCACTAATGCACATCACATATCTTTATTAACATGTGTTGCAATACCTTAGTAGACAAATTCAATTTTTCTTTTGCTTAACAATTGTACAATTGGAACTCTATAGATGAGAGAACATACATTCATTTGTTACCACCATGATGGTATTATTCAAAAAAGGTTGCACTTATTATTTATAAGGCCTTTAGGCCTATAAGTTTAGTGATGTTATTATCATGGCAAAATACACCCAATCATTTTGAAGCTTGATTCCATAAAATATTTCTTTAGAAAATTTTCATTTTTTGATAATTATTTTTCTTCTGCTTTAAATAAAATCACTAATAAATTTTATATAGTTCTATAATTTTTCATTAAATGGTATTGTAGTGTGCAATTATTTTGTCTAGTAAATGAACATTACATGTAGCTTTTATGTCTTATAGGAATGTTTTGTCCCAAAAAATGATGTTCCATGTAGCAAAGGAATGTTTTATGCTAGAAAATGTATGTTACATGCAAGTATGGCACAAGAAAGGCATAATCTATACAATATAGAAATATTGTCTACAATAAATGAATGTTTTGTGATGTATTTATGTATTTTTGGAATGTTTTATCCATCAAAATGATGTTTTGTGCAGTGGTTGTCTATTCTACGAATGTTTTCAGAAATAAATAAATGTTTTGTGTAAGAAAGTGATGCTCTACATAGTTTTTGTATAATAAATTATTTGTGTGTAGTAAATGAATGTTTCATTTATATTTGGTGTAGTGTAAGAATGATATATATATCTAATGGATGTTTGGGTAGATGCAAGAAGTTAATAAATATAAAATGGGAAACTTCTAAAAAAAATATTCATTACATAAAAAAGTTTAGTTACCTTTTAAAATAGGCTTGTGCAATTTGAATTACACTCTCTGAGCCTAACTTTAAATAAATTTGGATTAAAAATAATTAAATGTGTGTTCCCTATGTAATTTCAAATGGAACACACCCTTTTAGATTTTATTGTGGATGGAAATTAATTAAATTTGAAAAATGAAAAAGAAAGGCCACATACTTTTTACCAAGTAGATGTTCCCTATGCATTGCAAAGAGTTTGTACCTTATTTATTACATAGGTTTTATTCCCCGTGTAGTTTAAAGGGTGCATGCCCTTTGTATTTTATTTTAAGAAGTAATGTATATTTTGGCATTTTATCTTTATTTAGTAGCACAAAAATTTACTAAGTTTAATAGGTTTGTATTAAATTTATATTACATTATATTTTCTTATAATTTACATTATTACATTTTATATTATAAAAATTATAATTTATTTTACTAAACATAATATATTAGGGCTATTTTGGGTATTTTATAATAATCTTTACATATGTAAGAATTACCATTTAGAGGATAATTTTTTCTTTAAAAAAAATCTAATGTAGTAAGTACTTATGTCACTTTAAATATAACAATATTAAACAAAGGGTTTTATAGGATATATATTTTTCATGTAACATATATTTCTAGAAAACATATAGTCATTTTGTTGGTTTTTTTGTCTTATGAATCTATTTATGACATTTTACGAGTTCTAGTTTGATAAATATTAAAATTACAAATGTCACATCTCTTAGAGATAGTGAGAGTTAAGAGGATATTGATACATGTATTTACATATACACTAACATCTACATCATTTAAATTTTCACTATACAGTCATTTATAAGTTGTATACATGAGCTATGATGATTAATAACAATACTCCTTCAAATTATAGACTAGGATACAAAAAAATGCCATAACAATACACCTTGTGCATACTTGGATGGTCAGGGTTGTCACTCCAAGGAGTTAAAGATATAATAAAGGGTCATCTACACTAAATAGAAAGGCTATAGGGTTTCAAAACCTATTCCTTACATATAGGGAATGGATATAAAAAGATACCATTGTAAATTTATGTTATAACAATGAAAACAAAGGGATGAACTTGGGATATAATAAGGATGTTGCATTCAAAGAGTTGGTAAACAAAGGTAACCTATATGCAAGATAGTTGTAAAATATTAAACTAGTATAAAATTAAGTGGGGCAATTTTCAACCAACAAGATGTCTATGAAAATATAGGGTGATAACGTAATTTTATTTGATTTTAGATTAACGTGGTTAATCAATCCTAAATAGATAGAATAATTAGAAAAGAAATCATATTATATTGATATATCAATATATGCAATCTAAATCTAAAATAGATGAAGTTATTCTAAAACGTGTAATTTTTAAATATATAAAATAATACAAAGGATGATAAAATTAGCATTTGAATATTATATAGAGGACTATGATTGTAGGAAATTAGACATAAAGGTTATAAATGAGATTTTAGGCTTTCGGGCTTAGGTTTTGGATCTCTATGGGTTCCTAGATGGTATCATCAGCTTCAAGTCAAAATAATCAAATGGTATGTTCTATATTAAGTGATTATATCTATGTGGTTTTTTGTCTCTATTTTAACATAATAAATTATGCTTACTTTTTTGTGTGTTATCATAATATTTTATTATGTTTGTGACCCTTATTAATATTCATTCTTTACCTCTAACCCTATTTTGACATGTATGTACTATTTTAGTGCTTGAAAGATTGATATAAAGGTGGGTTGATCTAACCTCAACCAAACCATGTTGATATGTGGAATACTTCCCATATACCCAATATTCTAAGTATGTGATAAAATTGGGTGTAGTTCTCCTTTTTTATGTTCAAGTGTGTGAGTGCTTGTTCAATGAGTGAAAATTATTAATCATGGCATTTTATACATGGATAATGGAAAGATTAACTTGACTCATTAAATGATTCAAAACTAGGTAAAGATATTCTCCTAGTGACTAATAGGAAAATCAGGAGAAAATTGGGATGTTCTATTAAATGTGATGTATCTCACAAATGTGTGCTTTGTAATAAATAGATGCCTAATATGTCTATCCCTATTTTGTATGTATAGGATACTCAATAGAATAATTTATCATTCCATAGATATACCAAATATATGGGATAACCCATTTGAATGATTTTTTTATAAATTTTGACCATTAATTGGCACATGACATAACCATCAGATTCATAAAGAATTATATAAATGGTTTGTTATGAATTTGATGTTATCATCTATGAGATAATAATGGTGATCCATTGATCTAGATGTGTCTTATTAAGATAGAGAGTTGGATTAACATAAAATGTGGGTATTTTGTAGATGAATATTAGTAAATTAAGATGGTTAATGTCCATAATAAGGATTTGGATGTGAGATAATGACTAATAATAGTCAAACTCTTTTACCCAATTCATATAAGATAAAGGAAACATAAGATTTTAATTATCAACTATTTCTTGCCAAATTTTAGTATATACAAATGGCTTAATTTTATTGTAGTATTAGAATCTAATGAAAATACTAAAGCAAAAAAAATAAACACACTTGAGTGTGTACACACACTTTGTATTTAGAATAAGGATTTAAATGTGGAAGTTGCTTGAAAAAAACTACAAATGAACATGAGGTAGTTAATTTCCATAAATTATAAATTCAAAAATGAGTAAATTGGTAATTGAAACTTTAAGACCAAGGAAATAGTGAACTTGTATGTGGGTGAATCACATTTCTATATAACTTACTATAGATGATGCTTCTTCAATGAATAATAGGATAATCATGATTCCCCATTGAAGTACTTGGATATCTTGGTGAAATTGAGGGTTACCAATATCCAATTTGAAATTGAACTAAGTTATTAGCCATGAGTTGGAAGAAAAATATTACTAACCCTAATCTAATTAATCTAAAATTATTATTGTAAATCGAAGATAAAAGGTTGGAGAACATACGAGGATCATAGAGTATTTTCTAGGTTGTTGAGTGATGTATAATCTTAATGAGATTAGTTATTTAAATCCGAATCAGTCATTACAAACAAACTTATAGAATCATAGGTTTTGAGTACTTGGTAATATTCAAATTTGTTATTGGATAATTGTATAAGTGTACATGTTCATGAATCACTTCCAATTCATGGACTGTGGAAATACTATGTCATCAATCATTTCCATATCACATAATATAAAATTCTTAGTGCCAAAATTTATCAAATATGATCATGTGTATATATATATTGAACTGATCGGTGATAATATTAGTAAACTATTTATGCATGAAATAATTGTATACCTAATAATAAAAATTTCTTGGTTCTAAAATAATATATAAAATTATGAATCTATATGTTGTGTGTGTCTCGTATCTAAAAATCTATAACTAGTGTCATATATAATGGATCACATGCACCTTGAATATACACCCCCTTTTTTTTGTAAATTTTCATTATATTAACCATTATAACTTTTGAATCCTATAAATTATATAAAAAATCTAAAATATTTTCTCACGTATTGAAAGTATGTATGACAAATCCAACTAATATGCCCCTATTTTGAGGTGAGGTATTTAGCCTATAATTCAATCATCAAAAAATAAAATTTAATTATAGCATGCTATGTAGAAACATATAGTCATGTAAAATCATACGACATGTGGATAATATGTAATTATAGTAACGAATATAGTGTCAAATAATACATGTAACATATGGAATACAAGGGCATATAAGTGGTATGTCAAAACATATATAAAAATTAATTACATGATAATAACCATCTCTGATAGACACTTTGAATCATACTATGTTGTAAAATTGCATGATATATATCATGACACCACATAAGAGGGTGAAAATGCATGATACAAATCATGACGTGTAAAATCAACAATTTTAACAAGTTCAACAATTAATGGCACTCACATCTTACAATGTCACACATAAGGCGAAGGGGCCAAAAACAAGCAATAATAAATGTCATACAAACCAAGGTTAAAGAGATAAACACCAGGGGAAATAGATACAACATATCTAAGGATAAGGAGCCAACAATAAGGGGAAATAAATTCCTAGAGATCAAGGCTAAGGATAATAAAATAGGAAATAAATGTCATGAAACCAAGGCCAAAGAGCCACAAAAAAGTGAAATAGTTATGGCACAACCACTACTAAGGATCCAAAAATAAGTGGAAATAAATGTCACAAAAATATAGATAAAGATCCATAATCAAGGCTACAATGCTGCATATACAATAGGAAATTAATGACTAACATACTATAAAGTTAAACAAATATTGAAGAAACCTAGAACAACATTACTAGTCTACAGCATGCATATATGTTTGTGTTAGAAAATATAAATAACATATATGTAACATTGTATAAAATATAGGAAATATCAAGGCATGTGTAATGAATCAAGGTAACTAAACATGGTAAAGGTAAATTTATATAAATATTTAACCTATGAATGACATAACCTATTAAAATAGATCCCACGAACATTGATAGGGCCCATGGTTCCATCCATATATGTTTGTGTTGGAACATATAAATAACATATATGTAACAATGTATACAATATAAGAAATATCAAGGCATGTGCAATGAATCAAGGTATGTTAACATGGTAAATGTAAGGTCATATAAATATATAACCTATGAATAGCATACCTTGTTAAAATAGAGACCCTCTCCCCCTTCCCTACCCCCCCCTCCCCCCCCACATCATTGGTAGGGCCCTTAGTTATATGAAAATTTTAGCATATATGTATCCATGTGTAATATATATGCCTACATATCACTTCATTTCTAGTTTTACTATAAATTTTACTTGTATGCCCTACTTTATTAGGTATACTCATACTTCCTAGTGATAATACTATCTAATGTTTAGGTGAAGCATTCCAAATTCTTCCACTTCATACTTGTCCAAAGTCTTATGCTATCTTGTTCCATATATCTAAAAATTATATTTTTGGTTACTTCATGTCATGTTTGTTCACAAGGTTTTAATCTAAATGTGTGAAATTTTTATCTAAATCCTGTTATAATTTCATTATCAATACCCTTTCTACCATGTATTGCTATTTGATTTATTTTAGCTTATCTCTTTTATATTCTTAGTTTGTTTTATGGGATGGTTAGTGTTGTAGGTACTTTTGTTCTTATTTTGCAACTCATATTCATATTTTAAAATATTTACCTTGGTATTTTATTATTTTATGAGTTTTACCCCTCATTATAATGCTTTCCTTCATTATAAAAATCATGTTTCAATCAAATACTTAGTAGTGTTCTTGTGTATCATTTGTTTCATGTGATGTAACATTATTTTTCCACTATATTCACCTATTAAAACCAAGTTATAGTTGTTATTTTATGTTTCTATCATGATCTAATTCATGTATTAAAGATACTAAAATATTTGTATCTCTTTATTATAAAAATAATAACAAAAACCTTGCATACATGAATTGTTCATTAGATAAAATTTGGTTTTGGGAAGAGTATTATATTTAAATATTTGTCATTTCAATTATTTTATGTATTCCATGTTTGATTGGATTCATCTAATATATTTCATTTCAATTAATTTACATTGATAATTCATAGTTTTGTTATGCTACTCTAATAAATTCATTCTTGTTTTCTAGTTTCTGTTTTGATGATGCTCTCAATACGAGTTTGACCCTAATGTGTATGATTTTATCTAGAATGGCCATGCTAGACAATAAAATTTACATCCATTTTGATTTTGACCAAGATTTGATACACCTTGTATTTGTGACTACTTCTTTACTTGATGAAATCACTCCCAAAATAGACCCTTAAAACTATCATATGGAAGTGGCTAAGGACTATTGAGATCGGCTTGGTCAAGTCCACTTGCCTACTCCCCTCATACTTGTCTTTTTATAAAATTTCACTATTAAATTCATCCCTATCAAACTTAAAATCCTCCAAAGACCTGAAAATACCTAATTTCATAACCCTAATCACTAATTTCTATCCCTTACTACTCCTTTGTATTTTTCTAAATCTAACTTTGAGAAGTCACATTCTTAGGAACTATGTTTTGATTTCAATCCATATAATTACCTCATCCTATTTATAATTTATGGTATCACTATAAAATTTTGAAAATTTTAAGTCTCTTTTAGTGTTGGACCTTATGTAATCTTAGTGTCACCCTCATGTATTCTTATAATTTTGAACATGAATGTTGGGTTAAAGTATTATTAAGTGCCTTAAAGTCATGAAAATTTAAGGTGAATTTATAAAAGGTTTATTAATTCTATAAAACATTAAATAATATTTAAACATAATCACTAAGGGTAAATTTACATTCCTTTATTATATTCTTCTTTAGGGAGCCTTTAAACACATGCCTTAAGGGTGATATTATAGTGCATAATTATTCTAGACTTTAGTTAATCTTAAACTATATAAATTCAAATAAATTTTAGAATGACATAAAATTTCTAAGTTTATATCACCTTATGGGTGAAATATATTATATGGATTTAGGGAAACATAATTAATGTCAAACCATAAGTCATAGAAAAAATATTTATAGTTAATTAGGGTAAAAAATCTGATTGGTATAATTAGGTCATAAACTTTTTTGAGTGTTTGTAAATCTAAATTGGAAATAAGACTATGTTTGAGATGAAATAAAATTATTTCATGGAATATTTAACATTAATTAGTCTCTTATTTGGAAAATAAGAAAGTGAAGAATAAATGTTTTAATTTTTTTAAAGATGAACTACAAAGGTTTTGTAACTTGTTTGTGAAAGAAGTTGGTGAATGTATTTTATTTTATATTTTATTTCATTTTATGAATCAGTTTCCTCATTGTCTCTTATTTTTTTATCTAGATTATAAATTTTATGTTTTGGGTTTTAATATATCACAAAGAGATATCATTATTAGTTAATAAATTCACGGTGTGTGAAGTGATGTGGAAAAGGATCATGAATACCCATCCATTAGATAGAGGTTGTAGAATGATTTGAGATTCCACATTCCTTTGTTTTATTGGAATATATCCTAGATTTTTTGGTAAACCTAGCCAAAGGAAACCAATGACCATAAAAATATGGAGTGCATTTGTAAGTGGTTAGCCATTAGGATTTATTCTCTTCATACCCCAAAGATGGGAAAGTGTAGTTATGGAGATGATGAAAACAATTATATAATTAAAAAATGTATGGGATCACTATTAATTAATGTGATAGATATATTATATAACCTATAAACTAGACACATCGTAGTCTAGTTATCCATTCTTATGGTGCTAGTGTATCTATGTGTATATTAAGCATTAGTTAAAGACATGATTATATTAAAGTGTGGTTTTTGATTGTATATTTGTCACTTATATTATAACATTTGTGTCTTTGATATTTATCAGGCCTTCTATTATTTCCTTAAATTTGTCCTTCATTATTTATAAAACCATAGGAGAAAAAAGAGATATCTCTAGGAGAAAGAAGTGAAACATGGTCATAAGAGAATAACATAGAAAATAAAAAGATTAATGGGGTGAATTCCATTAATATATTTCATTTATCCCTATATTTTTTTTGTCTTCAGTGACATTGTATCCATTCTTATTCATTATTTTTGATGTCTTGATTTTTTATAGTCTAAAATGGGACCATGACCTATTTTGTAGGGTTATGTTAGAAATATACCCTATTTATCCTTATATTTGTCATTTTTATCTTTAGTGGCATAGTTCTCCTTTCTCCTTATTATTTTATTTCTCCACCCATGTTATTAGGTTGATCTATGCTCCTGACCAATTTCGCATGGTTTATGTCAGAAATGTATAGATGATTTTAGTCCCTATGTATATTTCTATTTGTTTTTTTCAGCACTTTTAACCCAAAAAAATGTTTTTTTAGCTGTGTCAGCTTGTTTCCAAATATGATATTAATTAAATAAATTGTCCTTTTTATCAATCTATATGGGTCATCAATCACTTTTTTGACATTCATCTCTCTTACTACTTTCCCTCCCGTGGGCTCCATTGTTCCCAATATTTTTCAAGATCTCAGTGATATTGTTTCCCTTTTTTATAATTTTTGTTCTTATTCTATCTAATACCATGAAATAATTTGTAAGGGTTTTGATAAAAAAAATATTCATTTATCCATGTAATTGTATTTTTTCTCTACGATGACCCTATTTTCATTATTTTTCATGATTTTCTCTCTTCTCCCTATTGATGGTCTAAAATTGAATAATAACTAATATCATGGGTTTTGTGCTAGAAATCTTCCCTAATATATATCTAATTCACCTATGTTTTTGTATATAGATATTTTATACTTATATATTTTTAATTTAACTAAATTTGAAAAAATATATATGTACAATGATAATGTGAGTGATCCATAGGATCGAAACATAGTTTAAACATTAACTGCTAACTCAAATTACTTTTATTGAGGTTATACTGACATTAGATATCCATCGCATCATATATGTTTATATTAAAAATTTATACAATATATTAAATTTTATATAATTTAAATTATACTTTTTAATTTTAATAGTTATTTTCAAAAAAAAATTCATGCCATATTAATCATGATGAAGAACACTTAAAAGTGGCAAATATGTCAATATATATTATGATGGCCTTAATTATATAAAAAACTAGAAAAAAATCCATTTTTAATATTTATGAAAGCTTGAATAATGATATTGAAATCAATTTTAGCATCAATATATTTTAAGGTTAAATTAAAATTAATAAAAAAAATAATATCATAATACCACTAACATAGGATACTATTTTACTTCTAATTAAAATTATGATGTTTACTTAAAAATACTCTTCTTATTAGGGACATTAATTCTAGTTTGGTTCTAAAATAGATTATATATGATGCAATTGTTAACACATTTACAAGTTAATACAAAGTTATTTTACTTGAAGAAAACACAATTCATATTTATTATAAGGTAACACAAAAATATCATCTTATTTTGGAATATCATATATAAAATATGATTTATGTGTGAAGGACTATATATTATTTAAGAAAGAGTATGACAATGCTACATTTTATCCCCATCCTAAGTGTTAGGAACACTACATCAATATTGGTCTCAATAGATATTAGTCTT